>JAFBJR010000081.1:2169790-2597818 GCA_016785285.1 Brachirus orientalis | reverse complement strand
TGTCCTGCCATTTGAAATCCTGGTGTGTGGGTGCAGGAAGGCACAGAAGTGCACATGTGTTTATGTGTGTGAGTGCTCAGTGAAAACATCTTGCCCTTGCAGCACCTCATCACATTCAGTTTTTTTTATCCACGCTTCCTGAACTTCCACTGCCTTTTCCGCTCCAGTTGACTCTCAGCGGCCAATGTGATCAGAGTGTCCCTGCATGTGCTTTGTGTAAGCATATTCCAGTCTTTAGTTAAGATGTCAATGGTGTGTGCACCTTCCCAAGGTCAACCCCCCTAATGAGAAATCTCTGGGGACAACAGTAATTATCAAACAACTGAATTCAAAGCCAGCCAAAGTGCATTAATTATTCTAGGGCATGTACCTTGAATAGGTTTGATTGCATCTTTTAGTTTGGATTAGAATGGATTTTTCTCCCAAAATTCTTATTCACAAAGTCAGTCGCCATGTCAGTGTGATGAAAATCTCGCAAGCTGGTTAAGAAGTGATGGGTGAAGCTTCATGAGACCCAGATGTCTTAAGCAGAAGAATTTATTGCAGCTGGGTGGAGGAGAATAGAAATGAGCAGGTAATACTTTGTAATTCTGAAGGTCATCCTGCTTGCAGAGTGAAACTGAACTCATAAAAACTTATTCACAACTTACTGCACGTCCAAACAAGGATATTCATTATGTGACCAAATCATTCATCCATATACTGTATGAGTGAGGAATCTGTTCAGTCACAAAACATTAAATCATGTTTACCTAAGTCTCATTGTGAAGTTCATGCAATACTTTCCCAAGGGAAGACAGTGTATCCTGGAGCTGATGGGCCTCTGTGTTATGACTGTTCGCTCTCTCGACCAGAGACTCGGTCCATCATATCTTTATGACCTTGGCTGCTGATGACAACTGCCAGTGGGGACTGAGAAGGCTTGACTCTCTGTCAGTGTCTTCAGCCCTCCTTGACACAGACTATGAACTATTGCTTGTAAGGCTTACCTGAAGAAACCAGCCTCCTCTCACAGGAAGAACTTGATGAGTTTACTTTTCTGGAAACCCAGAGAACTGTTGGATATGTAAATTCTGTACAAACGTTTGAATGTCATGTTTTAGTAAATTATTTCATAAATGTTGTGATGTCAACATTTCTGAAGCCTAGCTCACACAACCCAACGTCCAGCCTTATTTTCCAGTTGCCAACGAGTTTTGAAAGTCGCCACAAATCCCCCTGATTGAAGTATGAAATATTCAAAGACGTAATAAGAAACTCACAGAGCCCAGTCTCATCTCCAGCTTGCTGGTAATTTTATCAGTTTGTGAGAACTCCAGCCTGTCAGAGACCACCAAGCTGAATTAAGCCTGATTTCACATATCATGAATGTTTTTCACATGTGGTTTCATGACAAGACATACTAGCTGGGGATGCTCCTGTTGAACGATTGTGTGGTGTGTCCAGTAGTGCTATGACTTTAAAAGTCCTGCACTGTGACACTTAAGGTGAAGTCGTTGGTAAGCATTTGAATCAAACTTATCAGTGGCAGCAGAAGGAGTAGGTGGAGGTGTGTAATAGTGTTGCCAAAATCTTGCTGACCCAGCAGACCACAGTATGAGTCCAAACTTAAGGAGATTTGTTGCTGAAGTCTTAAGAGAACATTCTAGTTGGTTTGTATGTCGCATCGTGGTGTGTGTTAATGGAAGGAATGTTAATATATGAAGAAAAACCATGATCTTTTCCTGTCTCAAACCTAACCGTGTTCATAACCGGGACATCTTTATCATCACTCTTATTTCCTCATTTCTGCCAAAGGTGCCAGTGCATTTCTGTAGACATGTATGTAAGTCGTGTTATTTTGGTTCAGACACATGAGCTCATATGTACCTAAAGAAATGTGTAAGTGCAACATATGATCCTGCTTAATGACTGAGTTGATGTAAACACTGGCTGATGGTATTTTAAGACTTAAAGAAGGAACGATGCTGGTAGCCTGTCATTCGTAGTGAGGGCCTGTCACATTTGAATTCTGGGACCATATGCTTCTTCATAGATCCTCTCTAACAGCTTTCCCTTTCCATCAGGATTGTCTCACTATCTGACATAATGTAGATGTGAGACGTTCACTCAGTATTCAACAAACGTGCACGCGAGCTGACTTCACGGCTGTGTGGCATTCTCTAAAACTACCCGCACATAACAGAAATCTGAGCACATTGGAGCACTTGGCATTTGACTGCTGTGGAGTATAGAATGGACAAGAGCTGAGTGGAAGATTGAGATTGATCAGCGGTGAGATAGTGGCTGTGCCTTTTTCGCTCAGTGTTTCTGATTTTTTAAGGTCACCCTCACTAGAGCCAAAAGGGCACATCAATTTTAGAGTCCTCAAGAGGAGGCACTGCGTCTCCTCCTCGATCACTCAGCCCCCTGTAGAGAAGCGACATCTGAAGGTGCACTTGATTTGTGTGAAACCTGGTACACGATCAAAATTGAAAATAAACAACAGACAGAGGCCTGGGTAAACAGATGGATAGCACCTGAAAATGTGGCAGCAGATGGCTTCTTAGAACATGTAACAACTGGAAGGCAACAGACTAAAAAATTGGCAGTTCAGAAAAAAAAAACAAAAAAAAAACAACAACGCTGTGCAAATTGAAACACTTAAGATCCTCTAAACATACTTTCATTCATTTAACAAGCTCCAGTCTCCCAAAACACAACACACACACACACACTTCCTCATAGAATGAGCTCCATCTCTGGTTGTAACTTCCTGCAACCCTTACAGCCAAATCACAAACCCTGTTATATCTTGGTCAAACAACATCGTGTCCTACATTCCTATCTGCATTCACAAAATGTATTTTTACAGTACCAGACAATTACACAATTGTATGCAAAAGAAGATGAGGCGTTGCTGCCAAATAAACTCAAATCTTCAAGTTAAGCTGTCAGACACACAAACATGGTTATGCCTTTATTTCACAAAGACATACACAGCGAACTGAGAATCAGGAACAAATACTCCTGACTGAAATTAAAATTTGGGTGCTTCTCAAAGTAAAATGCACCATTGCATAAAATGTAATTGGTCTAGACACAACCTGCGCTCCGTAAGAAACAAAAAGGTCAACCAGAGTGTGAAGCTGTTCAACATCCACATCCAGTAACACACTTCTGGAAAGCTGTGCAAGGACAAAAACAATGAGGCGTTCATCCCCGGGACAGCTTCAGGGAACAGCAGTGAGTGGGAGGAGAGTGAGAAGATAACATCACAAAAAAATAAAGACAAGGAGAGGGAAAGGGAGGAGGAGAGTCATTGGAGATCAGGGTGACCCTGCGCCATTCAGGAACATGTTCTGCCTATAAGTTAAAGGAGAAGCCTTAAGTTTACCACTGCATAATCTCTCCGCTGTCAACGTTCCAGGGACTTGGCCTTGACAGTGATCGTGTCCCAGCAGCAGCAGCAGCAGCAGCAGCAGCAGCAGCAGCAGCAGCAGCAGCAGCAGCAGCAGCAGCACAGGGCCACCCCGCCCTCAAAACTCTCGCCTGCCATGGCTGAAGCATGTTTTGGCAAACATGTTTAGCCTCGTCTCTGAAGTGTGAGAATAAAAATACACCTGCTCTGAACACTCATACAGCGAGAGATGTGATCGGAGGCGCCACAGACCGGTGAATTGTCAAAAGTAAATTCATGGAAAGAGGAAAGTTTCCCCACTTGGGTGCCAAAGGCAAAGAAGGTGGGGGGATGGGGGGTGGGGGTCGACCTGCTCACAAAAACACCACAGCAGATGGTGTCTTGTTTTGATATATGTCAGGTTTAATGGAGCCTTCCAACCATCAAAGTAAAACAAACTCCTGGCTCAAATTGAGGGAGGATGACCGAGCTTTACATTAGCGTGAGGCGAAAAGGACAGAGCTGTCTGTGGTCAATAAGTCAACAATTGGGCAGTTTGTCTTCAATAAATGACCACACAAGAAAAATGAAACCTCAGCTGGATGGACCAAACACCGCATGACACACTGGCAAATTAGCGTCTAACAAAGAGCAGTAAAAAAAAAAGTGAATAAATAAAGGCATCCATTTTTTTTAAATAGAAGAAAGTAAAAAACATGCTGTATCTCATAAAGGTTTTCAACCATGTGTGCATTAACTTGTCTCTATGGTCAAGACTGAAACGTTTAAACAGCTATGTTTCATGGATTGCCATTGAAATGTAGTCGAACATGAAGCCCATTAATACTTTATTTAGTATCATCAGGTCAAAAACTATACGCAAACCTTTTAAAAAATACCTCCTTTTAGATGACAAAATACTCCTTTACCTGCACATGAATTACTGTTGAACTCCTGGCTTTTGTAGATGTAAGTAAACCTTTCATTCTGGTTGCCCATTGATATTTTACAGTAATGCTTGAATGTTTCTCGAAAAACTAAGGTTATTTGAATATAATTGTATGTTTAAGATGAAAAAGATAGGGATTAACAGACCAACAGGCCAAAGAAAGAAAGAAAGAAAGAAAGAAAGAAAGAAAGAAAGAAAGAAAGAAAGAAAGAAAGAAAGAGTAATCCAATCTAATACCATGAGTCGTATGTTTTGAAAAACAGTGTTCTGACGTAGAAACATTTGATATATAGTATTTGCTAGTTTGATATGTTCTTTCTTGGTGGTTAGTTCTTGAGGAGTGCTTTTTCTTTTTTTTTGGGGGGGGGGGTTCTTGATACTAAATAAAAATACACAATATAGAATATTACTTGACTTACTTGTTCAATGCACATGTAGCCATGATTTAATCTGAAATTCCATAATAAAGTTATAAATGTTTCCCATTTGCTACAATGGTATAATCACTATTACTTATTGTTCAACTTGGACTTTCTTGGGTCATAACTCAACACAAATTGTGGCACAGTTTAATGCAAATTGAACTGTAAAGAGATACAATTTTATGTTCAGAACTTGGTTTTGCAGTCCGTCCTCTCCACTCCTTTAAAAAAATAATGACGCAGATACCTTCATTTTCTGATTGGCTCTTATCAGTCACAATGTATCTGTTGCTGATTTGTCACACTCTTATCCCATGACCCTTTTCTGGAGGAAAGAAAACAGCATCAGGCTCGACTACTAGTGTTGAATACAATATGGATAATGAATTACAAGTGCCATGCAAGCCCAGAGTACAGCACATGTAATATCAGAAAGAACAGAAATTATTAAGAGCACTTTTCTGGATAAAGAGTTTTAATGTTTAAAAAAATGAAAATGTTTTGTTGATTAAAGAACCTTTTTCACACTAAAATTAGTTGGTATAGCCGGGATTTTTTGAACCCAGAAAAGCTGCTAATAAAAGCTAATAATCAACATTCTCTGCTATATTCATTATTATTTGGATCTTTTTTCTTTTTTTTTTTTGGTCCCTCGTTTCAACTCACTGGTGAGTGAACGATTTTAAGGTGCTAATAAAATGAGGCAAGATGAAATAAAAAATACTGAGCGCTGTTCCAAGTTGTAAAAAGTAACGTTTGATGAGAAGATTCAAGGCCAATGGGCAAAAGATTAATGCATGTCTTAGCATTGTGCCGGAAATGACACTGGAATGTGAATAACTACCAAAAATCAAGCAGATGAAGGAGAAATACACACGTTCACCTGGGTCTTGTTTTCGCACTGATGTCGATCGGAACTAAAGCCGATAAAAACATGCGTGCTTTGCAGACTCATTTGGCCATTCTCATAAAAACCTGTTTAAACCCAGGATTACACTGTTTTTTTTTTGACCAGCAGGAATGAATGAAGGATAATAGCTTTAGGTCCTTTGTAATTTCAGCACCTCCTAAAACTATACAGTCATTTGCATTTTACAACTGTAAAACAAATACCCACACATGGCTCCTTCTGCCGGCCACCTACTGTGACCCTCCACACACTCTGCTCTGAAGCAGGTCAAAGGTAATCGCAGTCACACGGTGCTGGAAGAGTAGCAGGGGAGGAGAATGGTCAGAGGTGGAAAAACACATTTAAATGTAGAAGAAGAAATACTCAGCAAAAGAGATAAAAGTGAATCTGTCTTCTGGCAGCAGCATCAACACGTCAGTGACTCCTCAAAATGATGGTGAAGGCCTCGTTTAATTTATTAAATGGTGCCCTGCACCTTTTTGTAGACATGGAGCTATTGCTCTGTGGAGCAGGGGCCGTCTGGTCTTAATATGACATCCTTCCTGTGAGCACATTTGGAGATGATATCAGAAAGAGGGAGGCATATTTTTTGCGACTTGGCATTTTGGAAGTGCGGTACGGCCAGTGCTGTCAGAGCATGATTGTGTGGGACTGCAGATCAATAGCCAGCTATTGGGGCAGACGGTGGCAGTGAGCTGCAGTGCAATCTGGGAGTTTCCTCTGGGGAGGAATAGGTCACAGGGGGTACAGAGCATCAGACGGCTTGTGTTGTTTAAGATGGGAGTACAGGCTAGTGTTGTGTGTTTGTGTTGCAGCTACTGACGCGTGAAATGGAACCCAGGTAGCTGGGTGGGCCTCGGGCCTTCACTGTATCTTCCGCCAAGTGATTACTTTACTCCATTGATTTTCCTCCCTCCTCCACTGATCTGAGACGATCACTGGGAAAGGAAAGAGAGAGAGAGAGAGAAGGTAGAGGAGCCATTGATTGACCTAGTACCAGGATTCAACGATTGACAGCTGAGTGGCAATGCTCCCTCTTAGCCCTCCTATCTATGACTGAGATCCCATGATACATTTAAGTTGTACTGTTTTATAAATCCTCACAGACAGAGAGCAGATGCTTAGCTATCCAAACATGTTGAGACATCCAAAAAAAAATAAATAAATAAATAAAAATCATGGTTCTCTGTTTGTGAAAATCCACCACTGACACTGAAAACAGAGAGCGTTTACACGCATGTTAAAAGTCCAATTTTAGTCGGACTAGGACAATAATTTGGCTTTCCTAATGTCATGTAAACATGTCTGACAAAAATTAAAGTTAGTTATAAATGTAAGTGATACGACTGTAGCAGCAGTGAGTCTTTTGGTGGACTACCTGGGGAACAGGAACTTTGTGTCATCCGAGGACGATTTTCAGATAATAATTTTCTTGACCTTTTCAACATAAAATGTCATCGCTCCACTATTTAATCTTTCCAGTAATTTGTCCTCGAGCATAACCTCATGGTTTGTTGGGTCACAGTGACCTTAACCTTTGACCAGTAAAATCTAATCAGTTAATCTTTCTGTACATGTGGATGATTGTGCCAAAGTTAATTAACTCCCCTCAAGGCGTTTTTAAATTTATATCACATTTGCATGGACGGGACAGATGTGAGGTCACAGTGACCTTTACTTTTGACCACCAAAATCGATGTAGTTCATCCTTGAGTCCAAGTGGATGTTTGAGCCACATGCAAGTTAAGTCCCCCAAGGCCTTTCTGATATACACAGAAAAAACAGAAATCCTCTGACCACAGCTGTCACTGGGCATGGAGGCTCAAAATCAGAGTTTAACTTATGTAAAACAGTAAGAACAATTTAGGAAAAGTAAAAAGTATTTGTTATAGTGTCATCTCACTGTTTGAATGTTATTACTGATATATATGCTTGACATATACATGACATATGACATTCATGTGTGGCATTTTAACATTGCTTGAACATGTATACTTGGGATGCTATAGTTAATTCATGTTTAATTTTTTTTTGGTAATTTTGGTTATGTTAATCCACAAAAAACACAAAATACTCCCATTCTGCACCAATGAAACTAATTTTAACTGCATCTTTTGAGCCCACTGTCAATGGGACATAAAAATCATGCCTTCTCTGTTATTATGCTTTCATCCTGAAATCTCCATTCTCTTTATTTGGTTTTCCTAGACTGTATGTAACACTTTTTCCCTGTCTAAATAAACAATGAGTGTGAGTAAAATAAGGCTATAAGCTGTTAGAAATGACAAGCTTTGTAGAGTAATAGTAGTACAAGCAGAATAAGGGCATAATAAAATAAAGCAATATGGACATTTTGCAGGGAAGCTATGCTTTTATACTATAGTGACACTACACAAAAAACAATAATGCAACAAAGAAATCTTATCATGTTGTCAGGTACAAAATAATTCATTTTTGTATTTTTTTTTTTAAATATTAAAAATTGCAGTATTATTTAAACAAACAGGCATTTTAAAAGTTTGACATGCTGACAATCAATGCATATGTGTTATTTATGATGAATAATAATCGATTGTAGTTATAAAAATACATATTAATGCACATTGTTTTTTGTAGCACTTTTATAGGGAGAGTCATTTCAGGAACCCAAGCCTTTTAAAGGGGCTGTATAAAGGCTGGTGGTACTAATTTAAGCTATAAACTGTAGTATAATATACATTGTTTATTTATAATGTATGTATTGGCTGGGTGCTTTATAATTGGAGTAAATGGAAATGTACTTAGTTACTCCCCAACCCCACCACTGTGGTTGAGTGCCCTGCACAGTGACAGGCGGCGGTGCAGCAGCAGGGGTCAAACATGTGATAAGAACTGTGAACTTCCATTAACAGAACGGTCACTGCGTGAACAGGGTCACCTCGCCTGCTCACAGATATCTATGGATCTGTCCTGACAGATTGATCAGGCTCAGCAGTGTCAATGAGCCACCGAAGGAAAAGTATTTATCCGCCATTCCGGCCAAACAAAAGCCACTTCTGTGCGTAAAATGTGAAACTACTGTACTAGAGGAGCAACACCTTGGTCCGCCAAGCTAGCGAAGGTCAAATGCAGTGGTGTTTTTGGAGCATCATTAGACGGGGAACCGTGTAAAGGCCACCGTCGTAATTAAGACCTGGGACCTGCGCTTAACATTGGCACACTTGGGGTCTGGAGAGTGATAAGTGCTTGATCCTGATCAATAAGATGCACAGCCCCATTGCCACTTGCAAAATCAATATTGTTTTATTTGCTGTTACAATAGGCTTGTCTGGTTGCAAATGAGGTCTGAGCTGCAGAGTTACTTTGGAAGTGGAGACCTTAGCTGAGACTTCTGCCCCCAGTCCTCTTTAATGAATAGGCCAATAAGTGGCTGCACTGGTGACCTCGCCAGTCACATGCCTGCGGGAACCCTGCAGGAGAAATCCCTAGTGGTAGATGTCATTATCTTTACATACACACAGTTAAATCTGCATGGAGCCTCCTTAAATTGACAATTTTCTCCAGTATATTTGTTTATTAGTGCAGTGTTCAGCATGGCAGCGCACAGCTGGAGTGTTACCAGCAATGGGAGATTTTCGTTTTTATAATGCCATGGCGGAAAACAATGTCACCTTCTAACTGCAGCGATGAAGGTCTCTCATGTTGATTCCTTCTGACATGAAGCAGCCTTAAATATAATGGAGCACACTACATCCATTAATCCTCCTCATATGTTCTATAGATTCAGAGGTGGGATGACTTAATCTGGATTTAGCAAACATGAACCCCAGCATTGAGCCTAATTGTCCTGATAGAGCAAAGATGGGCACTGGAACAGTGATTTATAAGCCAGGATTCAGCAGTTGTGGAACATGCTGGGAAGTTAGAGGATAAAGGTCTAGAAGAGAAGGTCATTAATAGACTCAACAAATTCATTCATTCAGACAAAATGTACTATGTCCTTCCACCAGTGGAATCATAGATCACGCTAATGCTCTGGCAGATTTCACCTCCTCTCTCCGCACTGTTTCATTTGGGATGATCTTGCCTTCATCATCTCCCAGTGACACACTCTTCTTACATGTGCTGATTTCAGAATGGCTGTGATTTTTTTTTGGTTTGTTTTTAATCCCCTGATTTTCAGGATGCAACATTAAAGCAGAGACGCTGGTAGGTGTCAGCTTTTGTGGGCTTCCCGTAATGAACATCACCAGGAGTTTTGTCAGCGCTAATGATTCATTAAAGCAATAAGTCCCTTGAGGCTGTGGTTTATGGTGATTTTAGCACGGCTAAAGGGAGAACCCCTGTAGCTGATCTAAAATCACTGTCAACCATGAGCCTCAAAGATCTTAGCGAATGAATCAATGACGCACTCAAACTGATGTAACGTGGTTTCGCTTTATAGAGTATTTTACAGTGGTTTCAAATGAGGTTCAGTCAGTCAAGTAGTGGAACTGATTTATAATCACACCCCTGACATTACTGTTCATCAATGAATGCAAATTTCTTCTGACAATGTTGCTGCTGTAATTGGATTTCATATGTCAAATACCTGTCTGAGCACTTAAGTTTATGATTTATGGTCGCCGCATGTATGTGCGCCCCTATCGTCGTCATGTGCATTTACGGTTGTTTGCTGGTCCTAATGTGTCATTCTGCAATTGCTCTGCCAAACCTGCTACTTGGTGACGCTATAGTGTTGATGTCTTCATCTTTTGCTGTCATGGTGGAGGCTTATTCATTGTTTCCCCGATTTGCTTTTGTGCCAGTGTCCAACCAGGGCATGGCCCATATTAGTTCAAATCAAAATAGTTTTAAATCCAACAGCCAAACATTCAGTGTAGATTAATTTTTGTCTTCTCTATCTTCATCTACAGCTGCTGGTGCTGACCTGTGCAAGTACTGAACGATAAAGAATTTTGGCACATTGATATTCATGATCATGTTCACTGTGAGTGGATCTGTGTGTTTTTGTAACGGGAAGACGATGAGACGGGCAAATTTTAATATCACCACATTTCTGTGGTCATTGTCTCCTCGATTTGACCCATCCTTTGTTTATCTCAATTCAGGCAGGCGGCAGGATGTGCACTGGAGGCTATACGATGTCATCAATCATAGATGGTGCGGCCAGTGTCATTGCAACACGTAGCAACGTTTCTGGAGAGTTTCCTATTGCCTACGCGAGAGGGCTTTGTGTAGGAACGATGCGGGACAATGAGGCAGGTTTTAAAATATCCTATTTGATAGAATCCTACAGATATTCAGGGAGCTAGACCTGAGGTTTATGGCTGACAATGAGAGGCTTTAATTTATTATGCTGGAGACTGCTGACTAATGCGAGCTTTCACTCTCACCGTGATCCACAAGATGGCCAAGGTCAAGATTAATTATATGGCACATTTATGCCATATATGGCTGTATATGCTTACCTGAAAATAATGGATTGTGCTACAATGTGCAATGATTTTATCATTGTGCTCAACCTCTTTATGTCTGTGTACTTGTATGTGTACCATACATGCTGTGCAGTGTCTGTGGTCTGTAACCGGAGATGCTATCTCCAGTATCTCACAGGTGTCAGACTCACCTTGCGCTGAACTCCTGATGCAAACTGCTCCAGGGAAAGGTCAAACACGAGACAGACGACAGCTATGACTGCAGCATCTCTCATTATGAGGGGCCTCCTGTTATTCTCCAATCGCTGGCATCACACAATCAAATCAATAATGTTGTACCTAAGACTCAGTCAGTCTCACTCCCTGGAGATTTAAACCCACCGCTCTATATCCTCACAGACTCCACCAACTTCATTACAGCACCATGCTGCTGCTGCTGCTGCTGCTGCTGCTGCTACCACCGCTACTGTTCCTTCTCCTCAACATAATTCACCTCAGCTTCACCTACTGGGCGCCATTTTGTCTCAGGGAAACAGCACTGCTAATAAGGCTCCATAGCTCTCTGTGATTATTATCAGTGACAGGTGCGGTCAGGGACCAGTAGCTCTCTACTGCCCCTCATGTACATCAGATCCTGTAACCCACTTGCCCTACGGCTCCAACTGAATCACCCTCTTGCCCCTCTGACACACTAGTCTGCTGTGTGAACTTGTGGAGGGACGGGGGGTGGGGGGTGGCGGGCGGGGGTGCAGAGGTTATCTGCTGCTGGTACCCACAACACTGCCTGCCGCAGCCAGTCAGGCAGCCAGGCCGTCCATGGCCCTGAGGCTGTTCTGTCTGTTCAGCATCTCACTTTAACCTTCATCTAGGAAACAATAAAACAAGAACAGAGAGAAGGGAGGAGGAGGGAGAGACAGGGTGTGAATGCATGTGTGTGTGTGTGTGTGTATATGTGTGTGTGTGTGTGTGCTCTGAGTATCTGTGTGGGGGGAGATAGAGAGAGAGAGAGAGAGAGATGCTGTGGACATTTGACACATCTCCTTAAGCCAACGTCTACTTTATTATCTTTGGCAGTCCTTATTGGTCGCACTAATCAAGTGGAAGGCAGTAGCTCTGTGTTGGGGGCTAACACACTGCGTGTGACAAATATATTATTAACTGGAGGGAGACGGGCGACCTTGGCCGTGTCACCTGAGGACCCCGCCGGCACTCGCTCTGCCAGCAGGAAACGACCTTCATATTAAATCCCCGCAGAGGTCAATAAACTAAATAATTCACAAAGGTTGTATGCTTTGCAATGAAATCTGCTGAAAGAAAGAGAGATAGAGTCGGAGAGGGGAGGAGAGATAACAAATCTTTAACTTGTAAGCAGCTAAACAAGGACCAGTGTCCTTGTCAGTGTGTAGCCTCTTTATCATGGGGGGGGGGTTATATGAGCATGTCAGAGGACGATGTAAATCCTGAATCTCTCTCTATTTCCTCCGTACTGTCACTCCTCAATCGATCCGTCATTCTGTGGCAGGGGTGGAGGTGGTGCGGGCTGGCAACAGGGGTGGGGGTGAAATGAAGTCAGTGTCAGTTCAGTGTTCTCTCATAACACCATAGACTTTTTTTTTTTTTTTTTTTTAAGATGGCAGCACACGCAACCCCATTTGTAACCACCAGGACAACCCTGTCATCGATCAAAGTTGCTGCTATTACTATGTTAAACAGTTTTGTTTCTTTACTGAATATTATTTCCTATGTAATGGCTAATTCATGCTGCAACATAGATGTATAGAAGTACATAGAAGTGTATGTAGCCTTCTGTTTTAAAAAGTGAAGCCAAGGAAATAGAGTGGAAGCACCAATTAGCCACCAGGGGGCCACTTCACTGATTGCAAAAAGTTTGAATGGAAAACTATGAGAAAATGAGTCTACTTCACACTTACAGTGACACTAACACTTACAGTGTTACTAAATAATCTCAAGTTATGGTCTCAACTGCTAATTTAATGTCTTCTTCAATAGGACATTATGATGGTTTTGTGTTAGAGAGTATGTTCCCATTCAGAGGATATGGACGATAAAATAAGGCACATATGAGCGGACACCAGTGTGTCTGACAGTTATAGTACTGTCTGGTTGCAGGGGACGCCAGTGAACTTCCCGTGTCAAAAACTGACATGTCATCATGACACGTCAAATTGCAAATCTGAAGACTTAAGAGGAGTTCATTTTGCAACCAGAAGACTACTTCCATAGAGTTTATGACTGTAATGCATTCCTGCTCTTGTGTCTCTTCCTGTGAATCCAGGCAGCAACACCTGGCGCTGGAGGCTCTATGGCGAAAGGTTGTCGGCCTGTCTCATTGTCACAAACACAATACTTCAGGATTCTTGTGGGACATGCTTTGCATTTGGCACAAAAGTCCACGGACGTTTGCACTCAAGGATGAAATTATTTGATTTTTGTGGCAGGGGATCAGTGTTGCTGTGACCTCACGTCCATCCCATTTGCACATCTTAGGGACACATTTGGAATATTTAATTAAATCCTGTACTAAACGTCCACTTGGAATCAAGGGTGAACTGATTTGATTTTGTTGGTCAAAGCTCAAGGTCAATTTGACCTCATAAAATGTAGGAATAATTATCATTTATAATGTTTGGCTTCAAGTAAAAAAGAAAAAGAGGTTCTCTTCTGGGGACAATATTTGAGGAAATGTCTGATATGATGAGGTGATGACATTTCATATCCAAAAAGGCAAAGGACGGCTTCACTCTGACACCATATCACTTTTCCAGTGCCATGACTCGGAGGCAGAAGGTAAAATTGTGACCATACTTCAAACTGAACTGGTGACACTAATGTTGGCTGGCCATCTTAAAAAAGTGGTGATGGTGACGTATAGATCTTCTGTTCTGCAAGATATATGTAAAGTGTCTTTGTTTTGGACTTTGTAGCGTCTAACAACATCCTGATTTGAAGCATTGTGTGCTGTCGAGGCTGCAACTTTGTGTTGTATCACAGTCAGCTGTCCACTGTGTGTATTATATGAGTCTTGGTGTAAACTGTAACTTGACTGGTTTGCAGAGGCATAAAAAGGCGAGGCGGTAGTCTTAGATGGGTTATGAATTCCAGAATGATGGATGCCCCTCTGTTTTGTAATAGTCCTCACACAGGGTTATTCTTGTGGGCAGGAGGCAGACCCGACATAGCTAAAGGTCACGGTCAGAAAAAGAAACGTCTGTCTCTGCATCAGTGCCAGCCTGGGACCAAGAGGGAGGCTGTGACTAATCTAATCTGTGATAAAGTCGTTGGTGTCATCACCAAATGGTTGTGAATGTGTTTTCAGGTTACACAGACACTTTAAATACAATATGTGGTGTATAACTTAGCAAAAGAACACAGCTTTATAAAGTATTTCAATGATTTACTTAGTACAAAATGATCTAACTGCCTTTAAATACCCATTATCATGAATCCAACATACTATAACAGATATTTTTACAGTATGCATGGCAGTGGCACTAATCGGCCATCACTTGTTTTCATTTTCACATTTATGTTTAAAAAATTAACTCATCAATTCGAATAGCTGCCATGCAGTTGGCAGACAGTATTCATATTGGCACTGGCATCAGTAAACAATGTATGTTTAAACCACATATTTAAAATAAAAACATGAACATATGAACCTGTGTATTATTTGAATAGCTTAGCATTGAACGCACAATAGCAAGCTACTGTACCTCTGTACATGACACCTGGCCCAGTTTAATATGAAAAGTTTTATACAATATATAGTGGGGTGTCCCTACTCCATCAGTTTGGGGGTCCAGACCCCTGCTATAGAACATTTTAGACAAATCTGTTACATTTTCATCACACTCAGTGTGTTTCAATGTACAGTTCAGCTATTATACATATATAAATTGACTATTATCCCCGTGAACAAGAATGGTATAGGACAAGGTGTCTCCGCCTTTGCAACACTAGGAAGTGATCTGCCCCCTTTCAGAATCAGGCATTACCTTCAAATTATTTCATTCTTTAATCTGACAGAGCATAAATTAATTCAACTCCAAATCCCACTATCTGAGCGTGCCAGTCCAGCTTTGAGAAGTTTGATTTCATACAATAGTCTCAATTTAGTCAGACTAAAACAAAAATTTGTTTTTGTCTAAACTTAACATACTGAGTTCAGTTAATGTCACCTGACCAGGTCAAGTGCACGCCATCCATACACTTAGAGCTCTACAGATTATCTACTATGTAGCATGACAGTGATATCCATCCACCTGTCCATCTCTGGCAGTGTATACCATAAGAGATAAGCAGGAGTAAGGTATGCTAATGTTCCTCCACTGTCTGGAGATTAACCCTCTCACTGATTATTTTTCACCCTGGTTAACCTGTGGTAAATCTTCCTGTACTGTACTGCACTGAGCTGTGCTGTACTATATAACCCTGCAGGTTTGTTCCCAGTCGAGATTTCATCTCAGTGGAGAAAAAAAACACTCATGCAGTTGTTGATAGGTTCGCAGTTGTTCTTTTATTCTCACAGCATCTACAATAGTAGATTAAAAAACTAAAGACAGCAGGTGAATGAAATTTCAGGACGGTGAAAGTCCATGTTAGTTCCTGCAGCAAGTTACTTATTATAAGCTTTATAATGTAGGTTACTCTATGCTTTTTCAAAAACAAGAGTCAGCCTTTTGTTTCTGAAACACTTTTTTTTAAATTTTTTTTTGTCGAAATCTGATTTTCTCAATGTCGGATTAACAAAACCCGATAATGTGATTAGAAGGGGAATTGCAACTGCATCTCTACATTCAGTAGAACTCAAACTGGCGTGGGCTCCTTGCACATGCTCCTCAAATCCAGACAGATTATTTATGCTCTGCTATGTCAAATTGAATAATTAAATGTTTTTAGTTAATGGATGCTAGAAAGACAAGGAATAGTGAGTAGCACCAGAAGTACAAGAACACTCGTGAATGCCATCGATTCTTCATATAATCTTGCATGTGGCACTTCAGAATAAATGTGTTCATACGACTGGTTCTTCTTGCATGAGGCCAAATGACTCGTGAAAGTCACACAGTGAAGAAACACATACATCAAAAAAAAATTCATACACAGTAAGAACAATTTACAGCAGAGGTGAAATGCAGAAGGAAACCAACAGCACTGAAGAGATGCATCCACTTCATACACAAAGTCCTTCATTTAAGATGCAAAAATCCATGACATGTACTGCATGTAGGCATGATTGTGCTTCACGAGGTAGAGCAGGGGATTTTCTAACCAGGAGGTTGGTGGTCTGATCGCTGTTCCCTATATTCTCTGTGCACAAGTGTCCTTGAGCAAGACCCTGGAGCCCAGAGTGCTTGCAATGGATGTGCCAGCAGTGTGTAAATGGGTGTGAATAATGAGTGATAGAAAATAGTGCTGCATATACTGTGGATGTGCTGCATGTGAATGAGCGTGAATGGCAAAGCTGTAGAGTAAAGCACTATGAGAGGTTTTCAAAAAAGACTAAATAAATCACAAGCATATTTGTTTGAACGGAAGAAACACACACTTTCTGGGTTAAACAACAAGCCACACAGTTATGCAGTTAGACGTTGCATAACAGACTCACAATTTCACTTTGAATGCAGCATCTCTGGAGATACAGTATATCGTCCAGGAAGGGATGACGTGAGGTGGAGCCAGCGCTCACCTGGCAAACTATTGCATGTAATGTGAAGTATTTCACTGGAGGGAAATATTTATTACAGCTAGTAGTGTCTGCTGCAGCCTTCCCGTCTCGCTCATCTGCCTTTGAGGCATTATAGCGGCAGATCAGACACATCAGTGCTATCACTGCTTGTCAAGAGGAACAATCACATCTTGAAATAACACAAACTGCCGTGTTCAAAGATCAGACATGAAACGATGACATGCATATCAGGAGTTCTGAATATGTTTTGCAGTGGAGGAGAATAAAGTTTTACCTCAGGTGCAGAGAAATGAGGGATTTTAATGTGAATTCAACTGCTGTAGAAGAAAGGGAAAGACAGAGAGAGAGAGAGAGGGAAGAGGGAAGAGTGAGACTGGCAGGGGGAGGGAGGGGATGAGAAGGATAGACTTTAACTGTCTGAAGGACAAAGCTACTGACCCGCGGATCATTCAGAGGATTGCCTTTCAGTTTCAGAGCAAGGTCAGGCTGCTTATTTTACCTCAGTGTTTTCACTAATCTGTTTTTTGTGTCACACAAACAAACACTGATGCCGTGTATACACACACACACAGACGGTACACGTGTGCACACACACATGCAGACATTGGAACTAAGCCTTCTCATACTGCCTTGATATGATAAAAGCCTATGTAGGCTTTGCTATCAATAAATGTTAGATGTGCAGGCTTTGTGTCTACATGAGTATCATACTCCCTCATACCTGCCATGAATTTGAATAGTTGGAAGAGGGTCACCACAGACTACACATGTTCACACAGCATTATAAGGTGCTTTTCAACAGTGTGCGCTTCAATGCCTTGATCTATTGTTAGACATAATGAGCTAAAATCAGACTCTGTCTGCTATTGATGGGAATTAGGGGGCTGACAGTGGCTGTTGGTTGGCAGCTCATTAGTAGCCACACAACATTAATGTCAACACATTAAGTGACGACCGGGGGGTGGGGGGTGCGGGGGGTGCTGGGAAGCTGTGGCCATCCCATGAGACCCACCAGCATCTGTGGAAGAGATGCACCAATAGGTGTTTAGTGGCTCCAGCACTTAACTGAAACACAATAACACCGAAGAGTGATGATTTGGACCAACTCAGTGGCCTACTGTGGGTTCTACAGTACAAAGCATCATGTAACATTTACAAGGGTGCCTTTACTGGGTCACAGTTTTAAATTGTTTCTTTTATTGACTGACAGTTTTAGTTTATTTTGTATAATCTCTTGTCTTAATGATGTTAACTTTTTAAAAAGTGCTATATCAGTTAAGTTGTTGTTATTACTGGGCAAAACACTGGCTGAGAGTGTAATCCAGCCAGTGTGTGTGTGTGTGTGGTGATTGTGATTGTGTATACAGTGTAGGTTAAAGTGCCCCAGTGTGTTCCATGCTGATCTGATAATGAGTGAGCAGGGTCAGTAGAATGTACGGCCCGTGGGAATGGCTGCTGGTGGATGGGTGGAGGAAGGCATGGGCCCAGGGACACTGAGCTGTGTCTTCACTGCCCTCGCTCATCATCACGTCTGTGCGAGTGGGTGTGTTTGAGTAGCCGGGGACAGTAAGGTGCCTCTGTCCCTGATATTTGACACTTTCACTCAGCCCCAGCTGTGTCCTCCCAGTGAAACTTCCACCCAACAAAAGTGGCTCGTCCTATGTAAAACCAGGAATGATGAAACAGTTATGAGTACAGTTCAGTTTTTACTCCAGTGCTACATTTGTCACAAAAATTATATCATAATTATGTCCAAAAAAAATAGTTTTTTAAAATGAGCTGTTGTTACACTTTCTCTTTTGACCTAAAATCATTCTGAAGAAAACCACCAATAAATGCAGCAGCAGCAGCAGCAGCAGCAGCAGCATATCTGTGACTCACTGTGCTTGCAAATGGACCACAGTGACTGAGTGTGTGTGTTAGAGGAGCCATAAACCACAAGGTGAAAGAGTAATTGGATCAGCCAAACATAAGTTATAAAACCTCATACAAGAAGACAGCGTGTCAGCTGACTGTCAGCGAGAAAACTCTTGTTACATGTGTAAACTGAGAGGCCTGGACTGATAGCTGCGGATGGGTATATGATCACACGCACACACACACACAGACTTACATGTACAAACACAATGAAAGTATCGGTGTCGCTTTGAACTAGAGGGTCAATATGGGCAAAAAATATGGGTGCCTTTTATGTCTGACAAGTGGATGAAAGAAGAAGACCCATGAAAGAGAAAGCGAGAGAGGAGGAGGGTGCAGGCAGTACTAAAAAAAACATTGCATGTTGTGTTGGCAGGCGTTCCAGTGAAATCCCTTAGCAGTTCAGAGCCCTTTTTTTTTTTTTTCTCAAGGCCCCGCCTTTGCCATCTGATATTCAAATTCAGAGGAAACTGGAGGAGAGCTCCACCCAGACCACCCGCAGAATCATCAGGGATTAGTCAAAGAGCACCAACTAGGTCAACAAGATGCAGGGCCAGAGCGTGTTACACGGGGACGTAAAGCAACTCACCCACACAGGAGCCGGCCTAGTCTTGCCTGAGCTCCTCTTCCTCACGTGAACTCTCGCTCTCTCTCTCTCTCTCTCACTCACTCACTCACTGCTCTCACACATGGTCGGCGGCACTTACGCAGTGACCTGTTTTCCCCACACTTTGACAGTTATCCAAAAGCAACTTCAAAATTCCTCTTGATTTTTCTATTTCAGAGCGAGTGCTTATGGGTTAAGCATTTGATATGAGGACAGGTGAAGGGAGACGTAAACATTCCCACTGCTGTCAGACGCCACACAATTGATTCCCTGGCAGAACACTTGCTTTTCCTGGTAAAAAAAAAAAAATATCAAATCAAAATGATGAAATGAACAGTGATTTTTTAAGAAGTGAATGTGTCCTTTTTGGCGCAAACCAACGGTTTCACTTCCAAACTCTACGTGCCATGTGAGTTCAGGTCATGTTAGCTATTAAATGTCATCTCTGTGGTTTCACACCTTAACAAAACAGCTCCAGGCACGATGGCCTTGGAGGTTTCTTTGTTGGTTTTTATTTGAAACCGTAGGTGTTTATGAAGCCTTTTTCTCTCTGTACCAATAGCAGACTGTTGAAACTGTTGAATGGGAAAGCAGACACCATCCCCATTGTGAGGCTAACATCATGATATCCCTTCACAGAGCACTGTGCTGAGCATGGATCCTTTCAGGTAGCTCACTGGCTCTTCAGGGAAACTCAACACGGAGCTGTTGCGCTAAATAACATAGACATACCTGAACAGTGACCATAGTATCAACTGTCTGGGCATCAGTTCCCCAAAAGAGATTTGTCAGCCTCACATGCATGGTGACCTCAGCCACTTATAATGTTACTGCCTGGAGAACTTTCTGGCTGTGCGAATTAAAATAAGAACTTATTGTGAAAGTGATGAAAAAAATAATGTGAGGAGGAGATGGGGGTCATTGTATTTGGTACTTTCAGCACCTTGTGACAGTGGCAGCTGTGACTTTCATGTATCTCCTCTCTTAGCACAGTGCTGCGTTGTACTGGAATTATCTCTCTCTTGTCTGTCACAGACACAGTTTCATCTCCCTGACTCACTTCAAGGACAAAAGTGGAATATTTACTGAGATGACAGAAATGGCTGCTTAGCATGTCTGCAATAATCCACTCATAATCACTCTTGTCTGTTTATTTTGAACAGAGGTCATGAGTTTTCTTCTCCATACGTAGTTTGTTGCACCAATAAAGACAGTTCCCCACGTTAATGAATAATCCACCCATCATAAGGCCAGTGTTGAGGCTGTTGAAAGAGAGGTCAGACACTGACCTTGTCAAAATTGCTTTCATAAGTGAATGCAGACTTGGTAACAAATTATAATACAGCCTCCGGTTTATGCTACAGAGTAATTTAGTTGGATTTATCATATAGAAATAAGATACTTAACGCTTACATTGGTAACAAGTCAGTAACAACTGAGTATTTACTGAACCTACATTAAAGCTACAGTAGGCAGGTCACAAGATCGATTGGTGAGTCATTAAAAGGGCAACAGACAATTTTCCTATTTCTACTGTTTAGTCACTGTTGTAAAGATGCAGCAGTAGCAAGATTCCTGTAAATAAATATGGTCCTTCCAGGGAATGTGTGGTATAATGTCATAATTATAATTATACAATTATACAATTTCTCCAAGGCTGTAAATAGAACCTAGAGGAGAAGAAGTAGTCTAGTTCTCTCACTGATCAGATTTTTATATACAGACTATGTATATATACCCTGTACCCCAGCATTTTACAATAAGCTGGTTTTTACAATGTACAAGACATTATGATAAATGTAACGGATGATTTAACTATTGCTTTAACAGCAGTATGCGTGGCCTCTGCAAGGTTTTATTCAAAACCTCGTCTGTTTTGCTGAGTCATATGGGTTTTCGTCAAACCATCCTTGCAGCTGTATACGTGGGGAATGTCACAACCACCCCATACAAATTTCCAGTTCAAAGGTCACAGTGTGGTGTGACTTCCAGTGCGCCCTCCCACTGCAGCTTGCACCTGCCTCATCCCCAAGAGGGCACTCCTTCACTCCAAACCTTGGGAGACACTGTGGCTGAAATTAGGGAGCAGAGGTCGAAGGTATGGGGGTTAATGTCTCCTGACACTGTGTCTCCCTTCCTCAGAGACAATCAGGCGTCTGAATCTGAACTCTCGTCTGTTTGTACTGCTTGGCCAGGAGAACACCGCTGCATAGCTGACCTTTGCCCATGCAATCATATGTTTTCTATCTACTCTATATTTTTCTTCAGCAAGAAATATTCAGTGGAGAACAGAATGATTGTTCAGAGGAGTGATTTAAAAGAGGGCTGAGGGTCAGTTAAATTTATTCCCAGACGGGGAGGGATGGATCAAATCTGCATATCCATACCCATCTTTATATATGAATGGTAATCTGTAACTACCCATGCTAAAGTATGAGGTGCCTCAAAGAGTGTCTATATTGCAGCAATACACTGATGAAAATGTCAAGTGATGTATTCATGCCAATATTCTTCAAATGGGGCTTCACAAAACACTTCTATTTGAAATGGTCTAAACAAGCAACAGACAATCTTCACATCTACAGCATTGGTCACTCTAGTGAAGTCTACATGGGCAGAAATAAGACCTTTGAAAATGATTAGGCTGATTGGTTCTCATAAAAACAAAAAGAACAGCTCAGTGTCAGTATCACAAAAGAAATCCACTCTTAACTATCGCCATTGTTGTTTCTCGTTAGTAGTAGTTTTGGCAGAGGAGAGCATCAGTTTTCCATTTACTCGGGCATGTGCCTGTAAAGTTTACCTGAATGGTCACGTGATGTGCATTTTCAGTTGTGTTAGTGCGGACACAGATTATTTCAGATACAGGGCAGAAAATCTCATTTGGTTACAGATCATTTTTGTTGCTAAATGAAAACATGATATTAAGGATGTTACCACAAAAAACCACAATGGAAATCACCCGATATGTATCTGTGCTCTTTTGGATAATAGAGACAATCGGTTTTAACATGATAACGACAAATCAGGCAAAAAAGTTTTTATTTCAGCCACAGTTAAAGAAAACAGGCAATTAGAAAATTCCCATATTGATACAATTCTTTTTTTAACCACAAACTTAGATAAACCTGCCATTTCCACAAAGTACTGTATAGATTTGTTAAATGAATTGTAGCTTAATCTCCGCAAATCTGCTAATTTCTTTTGGCAACCCCTGTCTTGGAATGACTGCTCTTTTACTTAAGATGTGACATGTGTGTCTTGGATAATGTTTTTACTAGGTTTGATTATTTTTTGCAAAAGTCCTCAAAAAAAACAACAATTCCAATCCATTCTTGTTTTTACACACTCAGTGTGACACAGTGTTAACAAGATTGTAAAAAGTCATCTTGTAAAACATCAGTCTGTATACCAATGGTGTTTTTTAATGCTTCTTGACCTTTCCCTTTTATAATGTGCCACACTTTTTCCCATTGACTTTACTTCTTTTGTCCCTGGCCACAGCTGTATCAAGCCAAACACTACAACCAGCCTGTTAACATCTGTATTCAACCTTCTTCCCTTAGCTCCCAGCAAAAATGTGTTAAATCATGTACATAAATAAAGTCAGGACAAAAGGCTCTCAAAAAAGGCCCCAGACTTTTTTCTTGGCCACAATCTGTCCCTATACTTCAGGTCAAAGGACAGAGTTTGCTGAACCACATTTCTGTGAAAGGCTACAAGGGTAAAGTTCAACATGTTCTGGTTGGGGGAAGGAATGAAAGGGAGGACATTGTATCTCCATTTATGTGGCGTTTGGGGGTCAGAGTTAAAAGATGAGAGGTCGCTCCAGTTCAAAGGTCACAAGTTGAGATACTATCGAAATTTTCAGGCCAGTCTGCTCATCTGACTTAAGGCTGATGTTAATGGTGGAACACATAAATAATGTCCCGAGCAGCACTTGTGGTGTGATTAGACAACAACAATAAACACAGTGGCATCAACTTTTTATGAATAGCACTTCGTGAGGACTTTGATCAGACTTTTAACTGCTGTTGTACTCAAAATGCAAATTGCAGGTAACACCTACTGTGAACAACAGCCTTGTAAAAGAAAACTATCCAATTTACCTGAATGACACATTGAGTGCCACCTTTGTTTATACTACTGGCAATGAACTAAATTACTGTTTAAACACCACAGAGGGGTTACAGCAGGTTAGGAGGCATAACACCCAACTGGACCGAATACAAGTGGCCAATAACACAGCATGACGTGATAACGGGTCAGAGGAAGGAGGAGCACCACACACACACACACACACACATGCAGGAACACACACCCTCACACATACACACCACATGCTCTATTGTGCATTTGAAAATGGAAACACAAAGCAGAATGTGGAGATGGGTAGAAATAGGTTATGTTGTTGTGTTCCCGTTCACTAGAACACTGATGTTCCCCAGGTCCTCAGAGACATTTTGTTCAAGGCCATGTTGAGATGACAGACTGCAGGCCAGCAGACCTGATAGCACAGATCAGTGCAAGATGTCAGAAAAGAAAGAGAAGAGGGAGGAGGTTTTTTTTTCTTTGTAGAAGAATTTGAGCACACCCCTATGTTTGGAGTTACACTGCTCAACTTTTGCGCTAACTATTTCTCCCTAATAAACTAATGAAGAACAGACATGATGCAACCCTCTAAGTAAATTAAGAAGTCTCAGTGAGTGCATCTGCTGTTTGTGAATGACACCCTGCTTCACACTTTAGTGACACGTTCTCACCTGGGAGCTGCCTCGGTGCCTTGTTCAAGGGCACTTCCAAGACATTTATGTTGTTCATTCTCTCCACTTGGTCTCTGTGTGCTGAGGTCCACAGTAAATCTCTGCCACTGAGGCAGATATATTCTTTTAACTCTCATATTCTGGACTCCATCCAAGGAGCAGCCTAATGATTTGTTCACACTTTGACTTAAAAGGTTTGTTGGGGCACATCTTATTTAATTTTGCATTTAAGATATACTTGTATATCCACAAGAGAGGTTGAAGAAACATTGTTCACTGTCAAATCAAACATGTTGAGGTGATGAACGAAAACTCTGACCGTGACATAGTAAACAAAGTATACTCTATTTGTGACTTCATACTGGCAAATAAATGGGAAAGCCTTTATTCCAAAAATTGAAAAGGAGAGTTTGGGATATGCATGTTCAGATTACATTAAACCATGCAGACCCTTGAAATGTCCAGCTATAAAGGTGCACTCAACTGATTTACTACTGCACCTCTATTAAGTTAAAAGACTTATTAGTTAGTGTCACAGAAAATACATGTAGCTAACACAAAATATCATCTGAAATGTTCTGCTTCCTATGCATGAAGTACTTACATTTCCATAGCTTGTAAATATGGTAGTAACCAAATGAATGAAAATACAAATTTAACAATAACTGTGTGCGAGATATAGGAGATACAGACATACTCCTCAGGTAACATTTCAAACACCAGTCTCAAGGACGGCAGGGTATTGAGGAGAAAATGTTCTCCTTTTCACATCCAGGTTGGCAGAGGCTAAAGTGAAGGGACAAAAAAGAGAAAAAACAGCTGATATGAGGCTGATATGAAGAGACTTCTTCAGTTCTGACTTACTGGTGGGAACCTCCAGGTATTTTACCTCTGTGGTTATGTTGGTTATGTAAAGCAATGCAGGTCGTTCACACCATAACCCAGTTTGGGGGAGTTCCACCTAAATCAAGGGCCCCCTTTACACCAAATAAAATAATAATAATGGCAATAAAATGCACTTTCTGTGATCAGATCACTTGTAAGTACAGGTGTAAATACACCCGAGATGCATTGAGGACAGATTGTTATCCGATCTGCCAAACCACTTCGGGAGGTGATCGGTGACAGAGCACAGCTAACGTAAAAGCACCAACAACACTGCCCAGTCTCCTGTGCTTTCATCAGTTTTCCGCTGGTCAAAGACAACTTCTTCCTCTGCTAAGGAAAGTAAGATTAGTCCGTACCATAGCGCGACTCAACATGCAGCTAACGTTGATACAGCGGCACGCAGGATGTGGTGGGGGGGCAGCGGCACGCAGGATGGGGGGGGGGGGGGGGGGGTGTAGGTGAACCCACTCGGATAGCGATCGGATGTTAATGTGGACAGTGGGGACGCATGTAATACTAGTGGTGAAGCACTATCTGACCACAGAAAACATCCTAATTTATTATTCAAAAAATTATTCACTTTAGTGTGAGTACTGCAGTCTCAGGTAAAAATGGCTTGAAACTGGTTCAGGAGTCAACAACGAAATTTTACCCCTAAATTTTGCTTAACATTAACATTTCATGCTGCACATTTACTGGCTCACTGACACTGATGAGATTAGCTCTTATCAACCTTCGTATTAAACAGTAATGCATCTTTCAATATTCGGTAATGCAGAGGACATTCAGTTGATTCAACAAAGGCATTGAAGTCCAATACCCAGTTCTAGTTGCTTGAGAGGTAAATTAATAGTTTGCAGGACTTTCAACCATTTAACAGTTGAAATTGCAGACTGGCCCTTTAAGACATGTCACCTGTATATAGCAGTACCGACTTCTTTGGACAGCACCTTTTTTTAAATATGGCCGTGGACTCATGAACTTTCTCCATTTATGATAAAGTAGCATCCATTCGACTGGGCTGTTGTACAGCTGTTGTATGTTAAATAAATGGCCAAAATGTTTGAGTAGCCTTTTTTAGACATTTTTATGTTTCCTTAGCTGGTAAGAGTCGTTTAAGCTCTGTGGTCCAGACCTGATGTCAAAAATAAATCTACAATTGCAAACCAAGTAAATTTTGATCACACTATTGGGGTGGTGGTTCTTTTAGATTTTGAAAAATCCTCACAGAAACACACAAAACATTGCAGAACAGTCTTGTTATTGCTTCCAGTGTTAGCAAAATAGGACTATCCCTGCCGGTGGTTCTGTTGTGGGGTTTTGCAACAGTGAGGATGAAGTAGGCAATTAGTTATGGCTCAGAGCTGAGAGGGAGACCTTGGGAACTACTTGGTTTTTGGTTCTTAATGGTATAAAACACAATAAGTAACCCTGGTGTGATCATCTGCTGCTGTAACCCATTCGCTTCAAGGTCTGATGAGCTGTGAATTCAGAGACAGTCTCCTGTATAATGAGTGATTATTTGAGTTAATGTTGTTTTTCTGTTCTGTTTAAACCAGTCTGGTCACCCTCCTCTGAGCTTTCGCATCAACAAGGCAATTTCACTCAGAGAAACTCCTGCACACTGTTTTATTTTCTCTTTCTCCAACCATTGTCTGCAAACTCTTGAGATAACTGTGTGTTAAAATCCTAGTAGATCAGCAATTTTGGAAATATTGATATTATTCATCATTATAATTATACTACAATATTATATTACAATTATCACAATAATTTTTTTTGTTGTGAACTATATGCCATTTTGTGTGGAAAACAAGCACCTTTATTTTAAAATTATGCCACTATTACAACACAGCAACCACAAGAGATGAATTAACATGTACAGCGGGTATGAAAACATACAGAACTCCAGCACGAGTCATCTCACCATCCATCTCGCCTCTCGCTGTTTGTTTTTCCTGTGATGTAAAGGCCAACAGGAACCTGATTAAATACACTTATGGAGAGACACAGCTCCACCTACGGAGGCAGAGTCAGACATTCACGGCCACTAAATCAAGTTGTCCGATTGCCTGACTCAGCTGTGCATGTAAATGTACTGAGTTGGACGTCAAGCTCTGTATGAGAATAGACTATACTGACGTTCTTTCGCCCAATCAGCTGACTGTCCTGGGTGGAGCCACACTGATCATTCGTACCATTACCGAAGAATGGAACGGTTGGAGCTGGTTCGAATTGGAAACGCAAAGCTAAAATAATAATAATAATAAAAAAAAATAACATACTATATCAAACGAAAGTGTTCCACTTGGTGGAAACACAGCTGATATGATTTGGTGTAAGGCCCCCTTGTCCCCGTTGCTTTGGAGCCACACAGTTTTTTGGGCCGTCCCTGTTTTCTGTAACCACTATACAAACAACACAGCACAACGAAGTTGCAAGTAAAGCGCGCAAAGACAGTGCGCTGAAGGCGACGAGTGCACATTAAAGCGCGTTTTAAAGCATGAATTAATGTCTTCTTCGTGTGCAGCGGGGGGGAGCGGGCAGCGGCAGAGTGAATGAGTGAGTGTGTCTTGTTCCTTTAAGGGTGGTGTCAGCGGCAGCAGAGGAGGAGCAGTGTGGCTGAGTCCGCTCACTCCTCCACAGCACAGCAGACTCCGAGAATAAACAATTCACACAGACAGACAACACGCTGCTGCCGCTGCGCACCTCAACCCGAGCTCCCAAAGACGAGACATCTGTTTTTTTTCGTTGGTTTGTTTTCGGACTAACACGTCGATTGGTTTTTTTTTTTTTGTATCATTGTCAGAGGCTGCGTCGCCGCCTCTGTTTGCTGCCTGAAGGTGTCAAGACTAGATGCGACCGTTTTCATTGGATTTGCCTGTCGAATAATAACGATGCGTCTCTTTGGCTGACTGTAAGGGTGGACAACGCAGGTAGGTGCCCCACACACACACACACAGCCATTTTATTACTATGATGTTGTATTATGATGAGCAGTGGTGGTGAAATGGAATCGGACGGTGCACATACAGGGCGCGGTGTCGATGATCGTATATGATATTGGCGTGTTTTGTCGCGTGTAGGGAAGACTGTGTGTGTGTGTGTGCGCGCGCGCGCATATGAATATATCGCCGAAAACCCTGGATGAAGAAGAAGATCGAGGGTAATAAAACCAGTGCGTGCGCGCGTGCGCGTGCACTTACAGTCTCTCTGGTTCACTTCAGCATCGGGTCATTATGTGTTGACATAATGACCAGCACATTAGGCCCCACAATAGACGCATTTCTCTTAATTTGTCAATGGGTGATTCATCACGAGGACAAATAACTCTCCTCTTCTTCTTTCTCTAACTGCACTTCGTGTGTCACAGCTGTGTGAATGAATGCCGCCACCATTTCATCCCGGCGCACGCTGCCCAGCTCTGCCCCAAGTCTCAGAAGTTGTAATGTAATGTCAGTACACTTCATCTCATTGAGTCATCATCCTATGTTGGAGTACTGTTAGCACCACCAATGGGAGACCCATGACAGTTGCACTGTTGTGTGAATCACTATTGATGAGTCCTGCACCCTGAAAAGACCTTAGGGTGGGTTTTTAAGTGAAACTCAAGGCCTTGACAAGGATCCGGGAGCATCTCTACTGTACTATATGTTGACTCAGTCATCAGAGGTGTAAAAATATAGCTTTGTCCTGGATACATTAGTCCACTTAATGAGAAGTCTCCCTGGCTGCCAAGAAATACTTCACTGCAAGCCTTTCATTCTTATTTTTCTTTCCTTCTTTGAGGGGACAAATTGATTGGAAATGGGATTACCACCTGAAAGAGTCTCAAATTTGCCTTGCATACATTAGTACATTCTCCGTAGTGTCATTTTCACAATTTTTCATTGCATAACCACCCAAGCAAGGGCAGTGAGTGGCACTAAGCTCCTGAGCGTGTCCTGTAAATACAGTTTAAGGGGAGAACGGTTAAAATGTTACAGAGCAGTGTTGCTACAACAAGTCTATAACATCCTCAGTATCAGGGCAACATTTGCCCTTTTAATGCACTCAAAAGTCCGTGGTATGGACTTCAATGGCTCAGTTAATGATCCCCATTAATGGTCATTTTGTTTTGCCTTGTTATCCTTAAAAAAAAAAATCAACTTGTCTGAAACCCTGGGCTGGTCCTTTTGCAGCTTCACTTCAGTGAGTGGACTCTCATGCAGCTGGCTGAAGTTGGTCAGTTGTAGCCTGTCACATCACCATGTCGCGATGTGAGAAACATTTTGATAGAGTCTGAAAGGCTTTCTGAAAGGGGCCTGTGTGTAGGTGTCTCTTTTTCCCGGAAATGTCTCATTGCTTCGGTGGACTTTGGAGCAGCATGGAGGCAAAAGGTCAGGGACTGAAGTTTGCTGCAAGTTACAGGAAAGAGGGCAAAGTACATCTTCAGTTTATGTTATAAAAGGGCAGTTTACAAAGAGGGCTGCTGTAACTAGACTAACCCTAAAAGTATTCAGCGTAGAAAACTTTTTAAAGCCTTCTAAACACGGTGTATGTCTGGGGGTCTGCCTTTTTAGCCTTTCCTTTGTTAAGCATTTAAGCTGCTTAATTATTTGACCTGAACTTTCACAAGATGTTCAAGGTAGCTTAGCGTGTCCTCTGTTGCATAGATAAGTAAAACCTCCACATTTGTAGCCTAACTTTTAAAGTTGCACCCCAGAAGTACATTTCTTGGAGTGGCATGAGCAGCCATTCCGTAAGTGAAAGAATGATTGGATGGCTCTTGATTTGACTGAGCCATCTGCTATTGTCCAGGGTGCTGCTGTTGAGTGATGTGCAGTAGTCTGCAACAGAACCAGAGGACATTCAAATGGCCAAACGCTAATTAAGCTGCTGAGCAGTCACAAGAGTGGACTCTGCACTCTTCGCTCTTTATCGTGTCGCTGCTGCCTTTCATCACAGCAAATCTTATCTGCCATCAAAACACCACAGCTGCTGTATGAACGTGGCATGTTTTGGTGTGTGTGTGTGTGTGTTCCTGTGACTGTGTTCGTGCAGGTGTGCTCTGCACGTCCCCTCTTTGCACGTGTGTTTTTGTCGGCGACGTATTCGCTTACAGAGTGAAAAAACAAGTCATTTAGCGTCACACCGCTTGTTGCGATAGTCAGCGACTTTGCTTTCTCCTCTAAATAATTTGATGTAATAGTATATTTTTATACAGAACGATGCCACAGATACAGGAGCACATGCCCAGGCACTTATCTCTGCTAACAGCCTCTCTCACTGCCACCACCGTGCCAACTCTGAGCCCACTGTTTGTAAATCTGTCAGTCACAATAGCAAGACGCACACAGACAGACACACTCACAAGCAGGGGGACAAATTGGGGGTGGCATCCTGCTTTTTTGATTGCTGAGATACTCTGCGAATAAACAAACTAATGTGCAATCTAGCAGAACAAGTGTCATGCATTTACTGCAGAGGTTTTGATTTATTATAGATCTGGGAGCTGCCCAGCACTTGTGTTGTTGGCCACTGAACATTGTTCAAGGGCACTTTGACAGTAGATGTTGAAGAAGAGAGGTGCATTTCTCATCCACTTACTGGCCTGCACTTTGTCAGTCCACTGAGGAATCAAACCAGAGACCTATTGGCCACAAGCTCATTCCTCTAATTGTTTTGGGCTCTGTAATATCTGTGCAGAGCATGCATTAAGCCAAATCATTTTATTGTTCTTTTTACTGTTTGTTTATTCAGTAGACACTTTCTGCTAATAATGATACTCAGTGCTTCAGTGGTGAAGATTTACACCGCAACAATTTTGCTGTAAATTTTCTTGCCGGGGTCTAAGACGTATATCAGTAACAGTGACAAGACAAGAGCACAGTACAAGATGTTGAATTTAGCATCTTATTATTAAGAGAATGTTAGCAGTGGCGAGTATCTTGACTGTGTGCTTCTTTCACAATTCTTTGTTCTCTGCTGAAAGGATTTCCTGTTCACATTTTACGTCTCTATATCACAACAATAGGCCCTAATTGCAGAAGACTGCAATAAAAATGTCCACAAATGCATATGATGAAGAGAATTTTAAAGCTTTAGTGACAGTGTCAACAAAACACAGGTTGATGCAGTGACTGAAGGCTTTAGCCAAGGCTAAATATTAAAACAAGAATGAACTCTGATCAAAAATTAGTCGTGGGATAAACTAAAAAAAAACCCCACATGGAAATCACTTTGTTATTGATGTATTATTTTTAGAATTGGGTCAGCAACTCCTGATTATTTTTATCGATTACTCCTAAGATTATTTAGTAAAGAAACCAGAGCATTTGAACAAACAACAAACATTCAACATCCTGAAATGAGAGACCTTATTTTTGTTGGATTGAAAAAACAAACCTGAAACCGATTAAGTGATTTTTCACAAAAGTTGGTGATTAAAGTAGGAGTTGATTATGAATTGATTGTGGCAGTCCCATTGAGAATATTAAAGGTACATCAGTGAAGTGTGTTCAGACTTAATTATTCCATCCAAAAGTTAATTTGACAAAGTTTAATGACCTGTTTCATATATTTAATAATGTTTAGTTTAAACAACATTTTCATTTCAAATATACAATGCAGACAGACAATACAGACAGACCATTAGTGTTATAAGTGTCATAAGCAATTAAATAATATCATATGTTATTACTGAACTGAACGGTCAAAAAATCTGTGCTGTTTATCAGCTCTGATTTCAAAAGATTGTATCAGCGTTGAACTCCATTGAACCATTAAAACTCCACATCAGTCGAGCTCTACAGACTAGTGTTTCAGTGTAAGACCCACTAAATTAAACCACTTTTGAAAACCGAGCACACAAATTTCGAGCTCTACAACGGAGATCTCTTGTGTGGGCAGTGTGTGATTCTCCCCACTGAATGTGGGGTTTTTAGTGTCTGTTATAGCAGCACTATCTCATTCAGAGGCAATCACTCCAGCTCCTGTTGGTGCTTCTGTCATAAACAGAAGGCAGCCAAAGTCAATGGGACTCATTTTGATGACAAGGCAGGAACTGCTAAATGCGTCTTTACAGCCATCGCTCCTGTACGCAGGCCGGTATGACAAAATGCGAGGAAGAAAGATGGACGCCCGCACTGCAACCCCTGAGAGCTACACTAGTCGGAGCTCATCTGTTGAATGACTCCCCTCCTGCCGCCTCCCCCCTTCACCCTCACCTTCAGCTCTCCACTCCTCTGCCTCTGCTCTTCACCTTGGCCTTGGCGCAATGACAGGCCCCTCAATTATCTCCACCGATTGATCGCCGCTGATTGCAATTACTGTGAATTATTTAAACTTCACTGAAAGCTGCTCATGAAATGGGAAAGAGCCTGAAAGAGAAAGATAGCACACGGTACCCACGCGAAGCATCGGCCCGCTTGGAAAACAACAGCTGTGAACGCCTAATTGTGGCGATCAGTGAAGCAGAGCAGGGTAACAGCATCAAGCTACTTTGCACCGGGGTAATGGAGCTACCAGCTCAACACCGAATCGCTTCTGTCCCTCTCCTCTGACTCGATAAGTAAAGACTGAGGAGATGTAGCATGGAGCAGGACACCTCCCGGGTGATGTGAGAGGGGCTGACTCTTCTCCTGGCCAGGCTGGCGTGTTCACAGCAGAGGAGCAGAGTGGAACCGACTCCTCACTCCCTCCATTGCTCCTTTCCTTTCCTTTCCTTTCCTTTCCTTTCCTTTCCTTTCCTTGCCTTTCCTTGCCTTTCCTTGCCTTTCCTTGCCTTTCCTTGCCTTTCCTTTCCTTGCCTTTCCTTTCCTTCTCTTTTGCTCCTGTAGCAGAGCTGCTGCCCCAGGCTGTAGAGGTGCAGTAGGACAGTTTTTGTACCATTATGGTGAGCGTGCTGCCAGGATGCTGCAGTCAGACAAGAGGAAGGTCTCTGCTTCTGCCACAAGCTGGCCAATGTCACACGAGTGGGTGGGCTGTGAGGGGAATGAGGACAGACACCCATGGATAGGAGGTACATTCAGCCTGTGTGCACATGTTACCGAGAACAATGGCCTTGTTTTAATTACAGGGAGAGAAGATAAAGATGACAGATACCTCTCTGCATATTTGGTGCTGTTGTTTAAATTGTTTGCGTTGCAACAGCAGAAGACGCTGGTAATTGAGTCTGATAATACACTTGTTGATCGCAAAGATCACAGTAAACTTGGATTGGCCTGAGCTTGCATCACACCGCAGTAAAAAACACACTGGCACCCGTCCGGCATTAGACCAGACTGCGTACCAAATGCTACCTTTGTTGCCTCTAAATACATTATTGCATATGTCCCTTAGCATGGTCTAAGAAGCTTAGGGTTGAAGGCTAGAACAGTGGGTCATAGCGTCCAGAGACCGAGGACGGCTGTTATTCAGCTGTGTCTTATTTTAACCAGGTTATGTGGCAGAAGTGCAGGGCAGAAGCTGGGGCTAAGTGAAAATGCCACTCATTCCTGAAGAGTCCCTGGCCTCGTCAAGGTTAGTGGCTTGTCTTTGTAAGTTGAGGGATTGATGCATGAGCCTGTCTGGCGCTGAATTCAAAGTCCAAGGCTGTCACAGGCAGCAGCTCCCCCCCCCCCCCCCCCCCCCCCCCCCCCCCCCCCCCCCCCCCCCCCCCCCAGCCGCTCCCCCCCCCCCCCACCTTCTCTCTCCCTCCCTCCCTTTGCAGGCTATCACAGGGCCCCGTCCTTCCCAACTTCTTAGCAGCCTGTCCTTTTGGGAACCTTGAGCAGCCTAGGCAAGGACACAGCGTCTGGTGCAGTAAGCCTGTGCAGAGGGGGAGGCTTTACGTAACGCTCTGCTTTAAACATGGGTGTATGACTTCTCTGACATGCAGCGGTGCGGTGCAGAGCTGCACAGCTCAGATCACATGCCCCCTCAGCCCCCCGCCCTGGATAAGGAGGGGGCAGAGAAATCCCTGCAACTTAATTATATCTTTCTCTTTTAAAAGCTTTCTTTTGAAATTAAATTTTCCCAGGCAATTAACTAAAGAGGAGTTTTCAGAATTTATGAATGAATGATGGATATATTGCACAAGACGACAGGGAGGGAGGTAGTATGGAGGAGAGGTGGCAGCGCAGGGATGCATATGCAGTATATGCTTCGAGGTTGAGTCCCTGAGATTTATTTCCACAGCAAAAAAGAAAAAAAAAAGGTGAAGTTTGGGGGAAATTCAGGCGTCATTAAACTTTGTACCTGTGATCTGCTCCTGTGTGCCACCAGCGCAGCAACACTTCAGAGTGCAGACTACACCATTTCACTGTCGATGTTTGGGCAATTTTCTGTGCAACGCTGTGAACACTCACATTCTTTCACATCACTTGGCTCCGCAGGATATGTGGAAAATGCAAGGGTCGGGGGTTTCCCCACTTCCTCATTCATTCAGACTTGCATCTTATAGAAATTGAATATAACATGCTGAATGGTGTTATGTGCTGCATTCCCCCAAATCCTCTTTTGGCTGGAACTGTAATTGTGTAACTTTTTGGCTTCTAGTGATGAGCTGAATTGTTGCTGGGCAACAAGGGACCTGTGCGGGTGGCTGTGGAGAGTTGGAGCTATGCGAGCTCAGATAGATCTGTAGCACATTACGTGGGCATTCAATAGAGGAATTTCAGTGAATCCCCATGGAAACACCTTATTTTATTCACATTAGTCAAAGGTTGACACTTGTGTTAGTGTCTGCTAATATTCACAAAGACCTGTCATGTAATGACTCTTGACATTTTGGATCTCATTTTTTAAAAATTTGTCAATGAATGCATAAACAACTCATTGCGTTTTCAATAAATATCTCTAAGCTGGGAATGTGGGTAAATAAGTAGCACATATATCTGAATCAGAAAAATGAATCTACTCCCACACAACAGAGGAAGGAACGAGGACAGCTGGCAAAATCCCAAACCCCTTCTCTCACTGAAAGTGGTCTCTTGAATTTCTGTAACATGCCGTCCTTTTGCAAACCTCCAGCCCACTTGTAAATCCATTAGCGAGGTGGCGTTATTCAGTACATCCTCACTAGAGCAGACTAAACAGACCGAAAGACTGTGGTTCAGAAGTGCAGCTGTCTCATAACTGTGTTAGAAGGCTCCCAGAAGCAGAGAGGCCATTTGAGAGAAGATGGAGAGCACTGGGCTGATGACTTGAGGCAGCCATATGACCTATTACTTAGGGAAAATGGACTGGTGACCAGAAGATTGCTGGCTCATACTCTGCTCACCCTCTGCCCTTGAGCAAAGGCAATTAACCTGGATTTTTCCAGTAAATATTCAGCTGTGGAAATGGAAAGAGATGCGCGAGAGTGATAATTGTGTAAGTGACTTTGAATAAAAGTGTCCACTAAGCAGGGAGATTAATACAGCTAATAGAATCATAGCTTGTGTTTTTGGAGTTATCAAGGAACCAGAACATGTAGAGGAACATGAAGTCACTGCTTCTCCCACTCGTCTGTTTTTGTGGACTCTTTAACACACACACACATTCACAGACTTCTCTCCTTTCCTTTGGCATTAAGGCTAGGGCACGACCTTGACCTGATAGCAGAGGAGGCTTTATAAGTAACTCTCCAGGAGGAGATCCAATCATGTGACACCCTTCACCCATCCTCACCCCCCCAGTCCTCTCTCCCGACCTTGTATGTCTATGAGGATGAGGGGGTGGAGACACTCGCAAACATGCAGCCGCAGGGACTGTCACTCAATCGGTCATTCACTCCCAAGGTCAGAAAGGGTTGAGGTCATGTCGGAGCAGGCAGGGCAGCTCCAGTGATCCCTGCCCATATCGGAATTTGGGAATTGCCCACCCTGTTTCACTGTGGTGACGAACTGAGCAGGTTTAGTCATCTGTTCAGTTCTCAATCACTGATGCCAGCATATGTCAGGGAGAGGTTGCTTCATGTCCACAGTGATTCATGTCCAGAGTGGTGAGCTCGCTGCATGGATTCGTGTTATTGCAGTTGCCTTCACTCACTCCCTACAGCTGCCCCGCTGTTTAAAACCACACTGGCTCAACATGTCCCTTTTAAAGTAAGCTCCTGAGTATTTCTATGCTAGAACGTTAACATTTCTGCCCTCTGGATATGTTTACCATATGGCTGGGTATGTCAGGATCCCGGTGCATTTTGTTGAGACTATACACAAGTCACAAGCCAGTGCCGGTCCATGCATGTTAATCTGCTTGAACTTTTTCCGAATATTTAGGGCCAGTTTAAGCATATTTGGAGAACTGCCACATGTTCTTCCACATTGTTTAAAGCCTTGTATGACTGTTTCATCTCCGACTTGTAAAAGAAAAGAACGTGCTCATACTGTATGTCTTGGTTATAATCTGAAGTTTTCTGTCACAGAGGAGCAAGGAAATCAGAGTGAAAGTGAAATTACAGAAGTTGTTTTCATTTTTTTGAAAGAAAAACATGAATTGGTTTTCAAAATAGCTGGTGATTCATTTGATGCAACCTAAATAACAGTTTAGTGTTAATATTATCAGCTACATTGTCTTCAATCTATTCAACTTCACAATTTAACCGTGAAGCTCGTTTACAAACTGTTATGAATATACTACTTTGTCTGAATCTGTGTATGAGACAGAGCACTATACCAAGCAACTATATGAAGAAGCAAAGATTATTTTCCAGTCTTGTTTTCACAGAAATGTACTTTTTCTGTTTCTGTTCTCCATATGGAATTGGTGTCACCAATTCTCAAAAGACGTGCTTCCTCACTCAGAGTGGCGTTATTAGAAAGCAGGCCAAGACATACCATGTTCCGCAGCTTTGATGGAATGAACTCATCATGTGGTGGTGGGCGTGAGGCATCACACGCCATTGTTGTGTTAGTTGCTACAGGCCACAATTTGTCTGGACGAAGAACTGAGGCCTTTGAAAGAAAAGAGCAAAGATGAGCATATGTTTTCCTGTATCTGTGACACACAATGTACAAACCGATCTGTAACTTCCAACATTGCATACATCGAAAGGTTTATGTGTACAGGGCTGTAACATTTATTTCCATAAACAATTACCTGATGAGATGTTCGGTTCATAAAAATGTGATTTCAAATTCTTAAATGTGAATATATTCTGCTTTTGTTTGCTCCTCTGACTGTAAACTCAATGTTTCAATTGTGGGCAAAACTTGACATTTGCTTGTTACTTGTCGTCATCTTGAGTTTGAAACACTGATCGCCATTTTTCATAATTTTCTGGACTTAACGGACAAATCAATCGTCGTTTTTGTGTACAGACTCCCCACAGGGATACACCTGTAGCTCACACAGGAGCGCCTACAGTAGACGAACCTGTAGCTTCATGTTTTCTTGAATTTTAGCCTATTGTCATCTGAGGTGCACCTTTTGTGTTGCGTCAATAGAACTCAGCATAGAACTCAACGTGCAAGTTAAGCCTTGTTTGGGTAATAAAAGGTAATGGGAGCCGCAGTAAAGCTTGTATCACATGTATGATTTTTTTTTTTTGCTTCACACACCCACACACATGTCAAACCTAAGAGTAGCACTGAGGAGCTGGGTGCTTGTGTAACTGTGTTTACATGTCTAGGGCTGGTCCTGGCACAAGAGCCAGATGAATGTGGTTTATCCTGGGCGTCTTTCTCACTAAGCCACCTTTCCTTCCATTCACCGTTGACCTTGGTGCTTATGTGGAGGCAGGGCTTGACCTACATCCACCCCCTTAAGTGGAACTAGAACTTTTACCAACATGGCTGAATAGAGATATTGTATTCCTTTTTTTTTCCCTGAGGCTGCTTTTCTCAGTTGTTTGTATTTGCTGGACTTTACACCTAAAAAGTAAGATGCAGCACAGCTCCACACAGTTTTCTGCATGTTGTGTGGCAGCAGAGGAAAGTGGAGCACCGGGCTTCATGACTGCTCTCCAAGGCACCACCGTGTCTGTGTGCATGTGTGCACTAGGTCACCGCTGGCACACAGGGGCTTAGTAAGCATCGTGCTGGTGAGAGTTTAGCACCAGATAAACCCTCTTCTGCTTTGTGTCTGATGCAAATGAGTACACATGTGAAAACACACAGTCACCAGCATCTGGTGAGGCTAATGTTCTTGTATTGTGTGACACTGGGGTGTGACCATAAGTCATGTTAATGCTGGGAGAGCTTTCTGACAGGCTTTATTTGAGTTAATTTAAAAATATACTCTCACAAGTTGTGCTGTGGCATTAGAAAAAGCCGGGAAGTGTAAAATCATTACAATGCACAGTGAGTGGATTACTTCTGCTGCTATAAAAAAGTGGTAGCACGTTATAGATGAAGTAGAATGCTTAAGTTCCATAGAGCCTGATTTATATTCTTATTGCTCGGCTTAAAGAAACTTAGAGCCGGGCAGCATTTTAAATTAATGCTTTGGCGAAAGGTTTCACTCATCTCCACGGTTACCACTCACTGTATCCTCCATCTCACTCTAATAATTTGTATCATCCCGATAGGTACATACTTCTGTTAATTGTAGGGCTGGGAATCACAGGGTACCTTATGATATGATACATGGTCCACGATACCAATAATATTATCATACAACGATTCTTTGATAATCATTATATTGCAAGAAAATCATATACTGATACATTTCAATATCATGAGAGAACAAAGTGCATCAAGTCTAGGTATTGAACATGGATGGGGCATCTCTTAGCTCATTCATTAAGCAGTGACTTCATTTACTGCTTTCATTTATTAATCAAAGAAAAATTATCTGCCCAGGCATATCGATTATTGTATTGCATGAAGAAGGGCAACGACATATTACCAAATTAATATTTCGAACCCACCCCATTTATTTTGTCCATATATGAGTGAGATGAAGACTTAAAGATATGCAACTTCAATTCACAATTCACTTCAAAGGCAAACCCCCATGAACAGCAGAGAGAGAGAGAAAGGAACTGTTCAATTACATTAGTTAGCCAATATGTTGTCTTTTGTTTTTTTGTTTTACTGTGTGTATCTGTCACTAATGGATCATGACTGCTCTCTCCATAACGTGCAATTAAACAGGGAAAGAAAACAAGACGACAATTCCTATGATCCCGCACTGTTTCCTGGGGCTTATATTATTATTTTGACTTAGAGATACACGCTGTGTCCTGAGAGGGCAAATTAATAGAAAGAGCAACTAAGAGAATATTTTACTCCAAACATATTGTGTGACAAAATATGCTGGTGTCGCGATATAAGAAACTTCTACAGGTGTCAGTGACACTGTCAGCGACACTTTGTCATTTTTGTCTTTCATTGCGTATAAAGTGACAGAATATAAATCAGCCTTTAGTCTGTGTAAAGATAAAGCGTTTCTTAAAAGGTAAGGATTAAGTGTCTCTTTCATTCCGACATATATAGCTATTAAAGCTATACAAAGGTTGCTAAGCAACACCAGGGCGCCAGTGAGTGATGAGTGATAATTTTTGGTGGGCACATTAATATTTAAATGAGTAGTCAAAGGTGTGCATTGATTAGTCTTTTCACAGTGAGTTCAAACAGGAGCCCAGCACTGCTACAAAAGGCAATGCGGAGTAAACGATCAGTTTTGTAAATGAATGAAACTCACGGCTGTTGTCAGAGGAGCGTGCCCATCGAGGAGAGCCATAGTTAATGTGCGGAGGGAGGGGATTACAAACGCACTGCATGAGTGAGCGCAGCTTAATGAAGGACGGGTTTGCATGAGAACTCCGTGCGTGATCTGAGATATATCATGAGTTGTCCTATCCCACGCAGAGGCACTCAAAGGGGTCGGTGTCATGGCACCAGGCATTACAGCAGCTCCCAGCTCAGTTAGGCCCGTAATAGCTCCACTAGCCAAGAAATGCTCATAATTTTTCTGGCTGCGTGACATGTCATAGCTTCATGGGTGTTGAATTACTGCAAAAAGAAGTGTGTACGTCTGTGTTTAAATAAGGCAGAGTATCCCATTTAGCATTCTAAGTAAGACATGATATAAAGACCAACTAGAAGAGGGGATGTAGGAGTTGGGAGGTGGGGTGGATTGGCAGGGCCTGTGCATGGTGTTTAACCTCAGGAACAGTTGTTGTATCAAGGCGTGGGAGGGTTTTTTTGCCAAACGTACAGCGGGCCAGCTGATAAAGGTCGCTTGTTTTCCAAAGGCCACAGCAAAGTGCTGCCAGAATTCAGGTTTTCATCACAGTGGAATCTCTCATTCTGTTTTTTTTTTTTAACATCCCGTCTTCCTTTGTTTTCCCCTCTCTATCTCGCTCCCTTTTACTGTCTCCCTTGATCATGCTCTGCAGAACTCCTTGCACGATCTTAGGGAGGGGAGGGAAAAAAAAGTGGGTCAGGGCGACCTATTTTTTTTTTTTTTTTTTTTTTCCACAGTTCATAGAGGCAGAGGGTGGCAGTGTTATCGTCAGTTAGACGAGGAGCAGGGCCTGATGGGGAGGCAGGGCCTTGTCGCGAGACGCAGCCACTCAGAACTGGGTCAGCAGCAGAGGCTACGTCTCGTAAACGGCTTGTCATACTGGGGAGAAAAGCTGCAAATGAACCATAGATTATACGCCCCAAGCTGAGTACTGAGGTCTCTCCACACTCCCCAACCCCACACTTCAAAAAACACGCACATATAAGCCTTTCTGTAGTGCAGGAGTCTCTGATGCACTGCCACCTCCTATGAGTTCCTCTCCTCCCCTCTCAGTCTCTGGTAATAGCGTTTGATTACTGCAGTCAGACCTGACAAGCCCAAAGCCCTCACCACACGTGCTTTAAAGGATCTTTTCACAATTCTTTTTTCTCTTAACACACGAGCGCCGTTTTCTAAATATAGCTCCCTTTCTGCCAGATTTGCTCAACTTTATTCAGGTCAGGTTATTTACTGTATGAAGTTCATCTGTGGTTTAGAAGTGAGCAACACAGATGCTGTTATTATGATGCACTGACCTGTGCATATGAAATGCTCCGAAACAATAGATGCGATTAGATAATGTGCTCAAGATGTCATTATTTCTGGCAAAATGATTTTGATAACAATAATAACAATAAAAATAATTCTTTCAGTTTTATAGGGTCCTCCACGCTTCTAGTGCGCTCTAATAATTATATAGCTTATTTAGTTCTAGTCTTCAGCCATGGTTCTCAAACTGTGGTATGTGTACCACAAGTGGTATACAAGCTTCCACTGATGAATATTGTGTGATCAGAGTGGAGCTGAGGAATTTTGAGCGGAGTGTGTTGAAAGTTTACTCACTCACTCACTCACTCACTCACTCACTCACTCACTCACTCACTCACTCACTCACTCACTCACTCACTCATCTTCTCCGGCTTTATCCTCCACATGAGGGTCGCGGGGGGCACTGGTGATTAATCCGAGTCAAACAAATAAAATAAATGAACAATAATAATTAAAGTCTCATCTCTCACTCCATATTAATTTAATTTTAGGGAAGGTTGATGAGAATTATCAACGTTGTCTTATCTTATTATTGGAAATAAATCTGCTGCCTGCAAAAAAAAAAAAAAACAATGTGAGAACACCCTTAAATATATTATCAGCTATTAACAGGAGACTGCAAACCTCCTTACTCGGTCCTATGCAATTTTCTTTCCCCAGGTTCCTGTTGTTGAGGGGCCCCCAAAGTCTCTTGAAACACCCCTGCTCATTCTGGTGAACTTGTCAAAGGATATCAGGTTTGACATCTGACTAAACTAGATTCGTGATTAACATCTTCTTAGACCAAGACTTCATGCTGATCTAATTTTGTTCCCGTTGACGCTTGGCTAATGTTCAATGTTGGAGGATGTAATCAACACCCACCATATATATTTTTAATATTGATTTCACATGGGCCCTTGTCATCACTAATTGTGTCACAGCCTGTGTCTTTTTACCGTGTCTTGGACAGAAGGGGACAAACCCGGGGTCTGATCTCCTTGCAAATAACTGCTGTGGCTGTTGCATGGAGCTGAGACCTGTAACAGCTTATTCTTGCATTTGGGCTCTGCTTATGGAGCAATGCAATTTTCAGGCAGTGGATCTCACTCATATTTCACTATGTGGAACAAATCAGCCCGTAATGAATCTCCCAGGACTCTGTGGTGCCTCCAAAACCAAGTCTGCTTTTTGGCTCTTTTGCAAGAGGTGGCAACTATAATGGGTCTAAATATTTTAATGCTGTCATCGCCCCCAATATGAAAACTAGATTTTTTTTTTCTTCTACATGGAAGGGCTTTTACATCAAATAAACACAAGGTTCATTAGAGTTTGTGTCTTTTTTGTTGCCCACATATCAGTCGAGGCTAATGTTAATCATGTTTGTTTCACTCCGTGTAAAAACAGCCTTATTAGCCAAGGTGTCACTAACAAACATAACTTAATATCCTGAGGTAGGGCTAAACATGGGAGGAGTACGGATTAGCAGCAACAGACTCTGCATAGTGCATGTACCCAGCTCTCCTTTATTGCCACAGCATCCTAAAGGTTTGCCACTGCCAGGCAGCAGACCTGTCTAAAGTTATTCTTAGCCTCAGAACCTCATGTCTTTGTGCAAAAGCCCCTTAATGCTAATTGAGGAGACTGGTCACCGCTCATGTAGCTCAACAACAACCTCTGAGGAGCCGTATACGTGTACGTGTCACCGTCTGTGTGTTTGTGTTTGTGAAGGTGAAGCATGCTGAGTGGTAAACCAGTCGCAACCAGTACTCGGCCACACCAGCCAGTGTTGTTTTTTTAGTGACAGGGAGCCACCACGTTGCCTTTTAGCAGATGGTTTCCAGCAGGCCTGCGTATGATCAAAGGTCAGGCATGAAGGGAAGCAGTAGGAGGGTGAGGCAGTCTATATCCAAACCTCCAGTACACACACAAACACACACACCTATGTAATTTCTGCTGATAGGGGTCTCTCAATCAAAACAGTAACTAAATACCTAGTTTGATGATGTTAGGAAGCAGTGTGGGATCATGGGATTGTTGTCTTGTTGTCGCGCTTGGTTCCACTGTGCGGAAACACACTGCCTAACTAGTAGTCCTGAATATTTCATTCCTTACTCTGATATTTTATAGGGGGGTTGTCCTATAGAAAAAAGATACCAAAATAAAACACAAATCTATTACATTACAGAATACAAATTCAGATTTTGATCAATGTGTTGTTCATTGTGGATGTGCCCTGATGGTGTGAAACTGAAAGGCTCCTTTAAAATCTTATTTTTTATTATTATTTTGTTAAATATTTATTGTTCATAATAATGTATATATCTGATAATGAGACCAAAGAAAAATTTCCTGCTCCGGCTGAACAATCACGTTATAATATTTTCTGTTATAATGTAAGTGCGCTAATCAATAAAATATCTGACAGTCTCATCATTTTTAGATATGTTAATGCAAAACAGCAACTCTTGCACACACTTCCTTCCCTACTTGAACCTCAGTGGCCTGTGTTTACACTTGCAGAGAGGGTGGCGCAGTATTTACAGATACAACCCTGCTTTGCGCTGTTAAAGTAGGCTGTTCTCAGCACTCATGCAAGAGCAAAGTTTGACAGTGCACAGTAAGACTTTGGACTATGGACCATGCACTGTGTTTATTTTGGAAAATTAAGAGGTCTTCAGTGGGACCTAATAGGTCACCATCAGCCTGTCAAAACATCAGTGCACTAAGGCACCACCCCTCTCTTTAAGTCACAGGGCTGTGATTGGCCGGTAAGCTGACCCTCATGCTTTGAGCGTAGGCAGGGATATTTGTTTTGAAGCTACAGGTCAGTGTGTGCCACTGGCTCGGAGCAGAGCCGAGAGAGAAAACAGTCTGGAATTTCCCTGCACGTAAACAACACCTCTGCTGTGGATGGCATCTCATCACACAGGTGTATTCCATAACGCAACTGCCCCACCACCACCCCCACTGCTCCCGAAATGGTACGATACCATTGCATGGAGGAGGAGGAGGAGGAGGTGGTGGTGGTGGTGTAAAAATAAATCCATGAAGGCCAGTCAGACATTTTGAAATTCTGTTTCTATCTCAGTCTGATAGAGAGGTTAAAGATACAGCATCCTGATAAATCTCTTCCCACCAGGGGGAACAGATAAGGAGGGGCGTAGATTGAATAAAAGAGCAGAGGAGAAAGAGGGTGGATATTTGGGGGGGGGGGGGGGGGGGGGGGGGTAAGAGGATGACTGAGATGTCTATCAGGCCTCGTGAAGGTTTTTTTTTTTTTTTTTTTGTCTTGCAGATCCAGTTCAAGGGCGCCTGCAGGCGAGGCAGCTCTCGCTCTTGCCGTGCCAACACTGCTGCTCAAGGTCATATGAGCCAGCCCTGTGACATTAAAGAGGAACAGGAAAGGGGAACTGTGCAGGAGGGGAGCAGAAAACCCATCAACCACAGACATGCACACAAACACAGAATGGAGTTGTAAGGAAAAAAGGTAGCCTTCAACTCTTTCCTGAGACTTTCTGCACTGGTGTCTGGGTCTACAGTGTATTTTGTGAGGGCACGAGCTTTTTAAGGACAGTAATGAGAGTGTCTTATTCTGTCTGCACAGAGCCAAGAGATGCTTGGCTAACTGCTCTGTAGTTGTCAGCCACACATACAGGCAGTGTTTGTGTATGTGTGTGAGTGGAGAGGAAGATAGAAGAGAGAAGAGTCACAGTGATAAACCTCCAGGGAGGGAGGTAGAGAAGGGGAAACAGGGTCTTAAAGTTGTTAAAGGGACAGTGAACCAAAAGCAAATGAGTTGTGAGTTTGGACTTTATTGAGTTGAAACCTGTAAGAATGTCACCTTTCCTGACAGATCATTCAAAGGCACCTGATGCCGTGCAGATGAACCCAGGTAGTAAATGAGATTCACCGTAACGGTCGTTTCTCGGTGGAAGCAACATGGCCACCACCACCGCCACCAGCAGCTTATCACTTCACTGCAAATATAAAGCATTTACGCAGAATTTTAATAACATAAAGCCTTCAAATCTGTTTTCCTCTACACACCCACAGGTTCCATTTTAACATTTTCACACCTGTGTTTTATCACGCACACAGGCTTTGTCTACACTAATAGGGTTTTTCAGTTCTCGTAAGCCGAGACATTCGAAAACAGTCAGTGTGTTTACATGACATCCAAAAAAATTGAATCAATGTGTTAGTCCGACTAAAACCTTTTAAGACTTTTAAAATGCATTCAAACATGGTTGTCTGACTAAAATTGCAATAAATCAAATTTCTCAAAGTCAGAGTAACACACCGACATAATGCCATTTGAAGAAGCTGGCACACAGAAGAACAAGAACAAGGCAATGAGAGTAAAGCATGGCAAATTTAGGCCAGTGCAATTTCGGACTCATGGGGAGGGCAAATTTACCCTCGCTGCTTCAATATTTACTAGTTCTGAAGTTAATGGATGTTAAACAGACATGGTGAAAGTAGGTTGTTTTTTTGGTTTGTGACCTAAGAGGTCAACCGGAAAGTGCCAAATACAAACCAGCTGAAAGGGGGGCATGTCGCCACCTAGTGCAGCGGAGTTTGTAACAGTTTCATCCTGCTGTCACTCCAAATGTGTATGCAGCCATAGTGTGCTTGTGGTGAGGGTTCTGGTATTACCAGCGTCATGTGGGCTCAGAGCAGATTACTGGGACTGTTGAATAGAACGGAACCATCACTAATGATATCAGCACTGGCTGTCTTGTTCCTGATATTCACCAGTTCAACATCTGACTTTGAGCAGTATACCTAAAAAATGAACAGATAGTTTTGACTGTCAGTGGTCCAACATGGAAACTGTTAGATTTTGGTTCTGTTCTGGATTCGGGTTTACTAGTAGAGCAGCAATATAATCCCAAAAGCTGTAGTCTGTGGAAAGACACACCAAGCAAACCTGACATATTCACTTGATGTCACTCAGCTTTTGGAGTATAGATAACAGTATAGCGCACTTGCACGTCCACTTTTTTGTTTACATTGTTGTCATGTGTTCACTGGTCAATCAGGTATCAGCTTTCAGTGCTCATTACACTGTGGCTGCACACTGACAACATTATCTTGTCCTACACAGCACACAGCTATACAGTGGAACAGGGTTGCATGTAGGGTAGCAGGGTGGTGGGATGAATCCCAAGACCACATTGTAGCTTAAGTTCCTGGACTTAAATCTTTGTCTCTGCACTGACCTGGATCACTTGCTCTAGTTGACCCTGACCTCCCTGGTATTGGGAGTTTTAAAAAGTTCATAAAAATCATATGTTATACTGATTTATACCTTCTCCTGAAATATTTTTAGTTTTTAATCATATATATATATATATATAACCAAAGCTGTGACCCCCCCCCCACCATCTATGAAATGGAAAAGAATTGCAAAGTGATTGAGGATGACTTTTTTTTTTTTTGGACAGAGATAAGGCATCGTTTTCTGGAACTGAGCTCGGAGCCCGACTATCATCTTAATTTCCTTGTAGATATATGTAAATGTATAGGCAGAGTCCACTAAGTCTGCCGTCCAAGTTGCTAATGGAGTTGCTTCAAGCTATGCATCAATATGACATCACAGATTACAATCTTTAGACTTTGGGAGCACTTTAGGTACTTTCACAGTCCTGGAAGAACAGTGCAAGACCCGGCTGACAAAACACTGAGTCATAATAATAACAATCTCAAAGCAGGGTGGAGTCACGCACTGATCCAGCCTGACAGATATTTCAGGAATATTCCCATGGGGACGAACAGTATGTGTGTCTGTGGGACTTGGTGGGAATTTTGCAGTGACTTTAACGAACTTAATGTGAATTTCCTTTGTCTAAGACTGTGTCACATACTCTCTTTTTGTTACATTATATTGGAATTTTTTTGCACAGTGTAACATTTATTAACATTTCTCAATGCTGAAATTCTTGTTTCTGGTAGGATTAGCTAAAATGGCAAATTTGAGAAAAAGGCTCTTATTCATACTCATAAATACGGTCACCATCTTCCATGCTGATCAACACGTCATGTATCACAACGGTTGTCAGGTCATATTTGGGGATGTAGCACATTTGAAACAACAGGAGTGTGCCAATGCAAATAAGGCAATGGTTATAAATAATGCCTGCACCTTAAAACGTGTACTCGGTCTATATAGTTGAACTCACTTACATTACAATAGAAATTAAACAAACAAAACATAAAAACCCAACATAAAAATTAGGTCAGGTTAATCAATTGTATTGCATAAAAGACTTTAAAGTGCAGTAAGCACAATACTTTTGGCATTATTGATCAATAAGTTCAGAATTACCTTTCATTTTTCGAGCAATTTTGCTGACAGGAACTGATAAGGTTGTCTCTAATTATCAATGTGAATTATCAATCAATTGTCAATGTGACACCAGCAGTACATTTTCAGTTTAATATAAGCAACAGGGACCTATATGATACCCTGAATGGGCAACAGTATATCATAGAAAAGGTCTGATATCAAAATCTTTTTTGCACTCCTTCCTCCTGAAAATCATAACTACTATGTTCTTTGAAGAATATATAATTGTCCTCTTTCTTGGAGGGTTACTCTGTGTTTGTCCCTGATGATCTGACTACTTTATTATACTGGGACATTATTTTTCTACCTGCATGCTCCGCCCTTCGATTGCATGTGTGTTTTGCAGTGATGTTGAAAGACTTTCAGTGTAGTGAGTCCTGGGACCCACAGTTAGTGCAACTAAGGATTATTTTAATAATTGATTAATCTGTCCATTGTTAATCGAGTACTTGTTTGGTTAATAAAATGTCAGGAAAATGTTGATCCAGATGCCCGAAATGATGATGTTATCAGATTAAATGGAGCAATGGAGGCAGAAAATATTGTGAAAAACCAGAAAGTTTGTTTCAAATATCGAAAAAGACAGAATGATAAAAATAGTTGACGATTAATTTAGTAATTGATTAAAAATCTATCAGTGAATAACTGTTATTCGCCCTAGTATTGTATATTACTGCAGAATGTTTCCTTTAGGATTGTTTTAATGGAGCGAAAGATTTTGCCCATAAAACCAAACCAAATGTGGTGAATTCTGGTACATTTCAATGACAACAATCTGTCATATATCCTCTTTTTAAATGTTGTTTATAGGGAACATTCGAAGGTGAATCAGGAATTAGAAAATGAAGAATGAACATTTGTTTACTCAAACAAGAGCAAGTGGGCAGATTGTCACATGTCTCTCGGTGTGTGAGAAAGAAAGCGAGAGAGAGAGAGAGCTGCACAAGTAGGGAGATGAATGAACGGAACCAAACATTGTTTACACACACAAATCAAATGAAAAAATCCACGGTGACAGAACAAATTTAAAACTTATGGCGCCCAGAACTTATTTTTAGTTAATTTTTTCCCCTTATTTCTCATGCACATGTCATTGTTGTAGAGGCGAGTTAGTGCGAGCATGCGTGTTTTGAGTGGCCCCCACTGTAGTACTTGTATGAATATGTGTGTGTGCACCAGAGTGCACCGGGAAGAGAGACGTAGCAGTTCAAAATGAGGCATCGTAACACGGTGTCGCCAATTAGCCCATCTTGTTCCACGTTCAGCAGGCTGCCAGGGTGAAACATATGTTGAGAAAACCTTGCACAATCTATTGCCATGGGAAAATGAGGTGCATCCATGGGACGCATGGACAGTGTGTATGGCACGTCCTTTAAGCTTTTAATGTGACAGTGATACAGTAGGCGTATCTTGCAACATCCCTGTGTGTGTGTGTGTGTGTCAACTTACACGTCGGTGGCGTTTACGTCAGACACCTGAGTGAAAAGCCTGTATGACACATAGCATTAGTCCATATGAACTGTACTTTTACTCAGACAGGATTTAGCGGATAAGTGTCCCTCACCCCTGGGACACAGTCCTTTTGAACAGTGACGACTCAAAGCTGGATTTGAAGCTCCGATGAACCCTGATGAACTTTGACATTTAAAGTGGAACCAAGGAAGAGAGAGAGAGTCTCCTCTTAGCCTTTTAAAAACACACACATTACACCAGCTCCCCTTCCCCTCTGGAGATGTTCGATCACACCTGTTCCATCACCCAGCTGGCATGGCACCATTTTGACTCTTGCTTTTGATTAAACAAAAAAGCATTTAGACTAAACAATCAATAGGTACAGGCTTGAACCGTGGATTGCACTAGCATACTGTAAATCTTCTGGGTGCCTGAGCTGGAGTCGTCTGTGTATCATTTTTGCTGATTAGTTTTCCCATTACTCCAAACAGATGTGTTCACTGGTGATGAATGATCCAATTATGGGATATTTGTCACCCATTTGATATCTGCTGCTCGTCTGGGACAGTAAAGAATTCCAGTGTTGGTGCATTCTGACCAAGCATTTGAATGTTTTGGGCGCCACGTACCCTGTGGAGTTTTTCCTGTCTCCAGTAGCACCCTGCCTTTCCTCCCTGATCGTCTCATCAGTCTTATAGCTCCAGATTAAAGGGGTACGCAATCGAATACTCAGCACTCCTTTCATTGTGAGTTAAGAACAGTTGCCCTGTCATAAAATTGCATCTAACTACCATGTCCTCCAAAGTCTGCACACCCTGCTGCTGCTGCTGCTGCTGCCCCTCCTGCTGACATGCTTCAGATAGTAGTCATACATGTCAGAACTGTAGTTGACCCCAAACTACACACACTATTCTTTTCTGAGCTCTGCATTGACTTCTAAGCCTAAAGTGTTATCAGTAACTTTAACCATAACCAGTTAATGCCTAATCTTAACCTTAACATAACCTTAATTTAAATTATAAACCTAAACCTAACCAGTTCCTCAGAAATTAGGGTCTTCCTCATTGGGACCAGGTTTTGGTCTCCGCGAGGACTACTGGTCTCTGACAAGGTCAGTGTTTATGCCAGTAAAGGTCCTCAAGAGGTAACAAATATAGTTATACACACACACACACCCCAAAACAGTATAGACTCTCAGCTGAAAGGATTCATGTAAACCCTGATCCCCCCCCCACCCCTCCGTCTGTGGACAGTAGACTGATTCTGCAGCCTCCCTCCCTTCCCCTCTTGCTCTCTCCTGTTCTGCTTTGCCGAGCTGTATGTGTGCATGCGTGTGTGTGCGCCTGTGTGTGTGTGACAGCTGCCTAATTGGGCATTCTCCCCTCGTCGGAGTGCTGCCTCTCCTCTCCTCTCTCTCCTCCAGCCTGGGCCGGGGCTGCTGACGAATGGCAGCGGATTACAGATGAGGACACGGTGACCCGCCTGACCTTGCTGCACAGCCGCGGGGGGGGGCGGGGGAGACAGGGAGACAGAGTGTTAGGGGTGGGGCGGACAGGGTGCTAGGACTGCAGAGGGGCGGAGCGGGTGTAGGCGGCCGTGGGCATCTGTGATTTTTTTTGGGGGGGGGGATGCCTCGGGTCAGCAGAGGATGAGGTCGCATGAAGGTGGACAAGGTATTATACTGGGTGGTGTGTGTGTGCGGGGGGGGGTAGCCTGGTGGCAGTGCAGACAGTCAGGTGGACAGACAAGTGATCAGGCAAATAACACATGAGTGTCACATGACAGTGCTCCCCTCCCTCCTCCCCCCCATGTCAGTATGTCAAGGGCACAGGCCCCCGCTGGCAACCGCCACTGCGGCATTCCTCTTCGCCACCCCCCCCCAAACATTTATTTATATATTTATTTCCCTATTCATCTTTTCTTCTTCTCTCCTTTTTTTAATACCTTTATGGGCGTTTTTTTATGTCTGTCAGATGAGCCGCTCTTCTATATGACTGCTGGCTTCCCTCCACACAGCCCCAGGCCGCGACGTGGTCGGTCAAACGGAGGCGGCAGATTCCTTGACTGTGGTGAATTTTAATTTCTGTGCGCGCTATAGATATTTCCACGCCCCCGCCCCTACCCACCACCACGGCCACCCCACTCCACCTTCCCCGCTGTGCGTGTGAGACTGCCAAGGTGAGGTTGTGTCCTCTTGTTAAGAGCGATTAATGGCACTCGTTATGTACATAATGAAATATCCTACTGATGCATAGGGTGGCGTTGTCTCTCTCTCTCTCCTCCTATGTGGCATTTGCAAACACACACAAACAGACGCACCTGAACAGGAATTAGGACCCTGTCAATTCACAGTCAAGTTTGTTCCTCTTTTTTTTTTTGGCTTTAGATGCACGAAACATTGCAGTTCCCTGCGTGACATGTGTTCTGAGGGATGGAGATGGGTGGCTCACCACTGAGTCCTGTTTTGACTGGCAGAGTAAATTTAGATCTAATCTTCTTGTGTGTGTTCTTTTATAGCCCGAGAATGTTCACCTAACATATCGGCTTTTAAGTTGACCTTGTTGTGTTGTTTGCTCATCGGAGGCTCGTGTATATATGTGTGCATTTCTAGGACGAGACGCTGCTGGCTCCCCTATAGGTTTTTTTTTTTTTTGACCTCATGTGTGCTGCTTTCCCTGTACGTGCGTGTTAGAGTGTGTGCGCTAACACCATTCAGTGCCTGAGTCAAGCTGTGCAAGCTCTTTTAATCCCACGCCCCGGTGCACGTAGGCTTGATTAGTGGCAGCAGTTATCTGTGCAGAAGACAGGCCGCCCTCCTTTAGCATTTGGTCAGGTCTGGGGCACTGGGAGGTGGGGGTGTCAAGTCATGAGAAAGGTGAACGGCGAAGGAGAAAAGCAGAGGGGGCGGCGGGGGAGGAGGTACGGCGAGGACGAGGGAAGAGGGGAGGGCGGAAGCCTGATTAGTATTCTAAAGGAGCACTCCTGTCAGTAGAGCAAATTGATTACTGCACTTTACCTGTATCAGCCTCCACAGCGAAGGATGACAAGGTACGGAGGCATGATGTGTGTCTGCGTTCACCTCCCAACCACAGCAGAAGAGACATGGTAGTGTTTGGTTTAGTGCTGGTTTTCATTTTTCTCACTCTTTTTCCACTGATTCTATCTCTGGTTCTTTCTTCCTCTGCCCTCTCGATCTCCTTTATTGACAGTGAAGTAATAGGCCAGCAGTTGCAGTTGGGTGCTGGCCTTGTCTGTCTCTCTCTGTCTGATTTAATAGTCAGTGGCTGATTGAGGGAACACAGACTCATTTCCTGCAAGCTTTGGCCCTGTGCTCATCTATATCGAGACTGATAATTAGCATGTAATCATTTCTAAATCTACAGATTATTGTTTAATTTATATAGCATATTTCCTGGTTATTTATTTTTTCTAATCATTCCAGTTATTTTAATGGACGATATGCACAAAGCATCACAACCTCAACTAAAACTTCCAGTCAGCTGTCGCAAAGGGGAATCTTGGACTTTTTTTTTTTTAGCCCTGAGGGATTCAACATGGCCTAAAATGAAAAAAGGTGTTAAAATTTCAACATTGTGAGGGGACAACAGTATAGCATTGCTGCATCCCTCTGTGCACAGCCTCAGCTAAATGTTATAATTAGTCACTAAATGCTATTGGTAACTTCTGCAGTCACGGACTGTAGAACATACCAGAAAATGTCGGGCAGGCTTATTGAAAACCCGGAAGTGACCGTGGATATGGTCAATTAACAGGTTCCAGATCCCTGCTGGTTTTCATTTCAGCTTTGTAATGTACATCCACTGTTAGGTTTTGTGTTAAAATGTTGTAGCTTTGTATCAAAACTAATCTGCATCCATACTACTACAGCTTGGGTGCGAATCATGTGCAACCAGGAATCATATTTACACTCTGCAGTTTGCTCACTTTCAGAAAGTACTACTAAGGAGAAATAACAACACTGTAAAGTAAGAGATGGACTTTCTTCAATAGACCAACTAGATGTGGATCTATATGGGGTTTTCAATTGGCCACTTTTCTTTTTTCCCCTCTGTATACATTTTTATAATAACAAATGATACACAAAATCCACGTAAATTAGCATTTAAAAAACAAAATTTATGGTCTGTCTTTACCATCTTTATTTGCTGTCTGCAATGCATTCATATATTTAAAATGAAAATAATTTACAAACTAAATATTAAAATAGTGACATACTCTAATTATAACAGTGAACTCATGTCAAGTAATGTGTAATAGCTGGCTGATGTTGATCATTAAAAAATAGCACAACTGAATAATAGGTCTCAGAGTTGTTTGTGGAATCGTGACAGATAAGAGTCAGGCAGAGAGTGAATGCAGGTACGACACTGTTTCCAAACAACCCATCCATCTGGACTTAAATGCAGCCCTGTAGTTTTCATGCCAGAATGGAGCCAGGAGCATTTTCCAAACTTTTGTGTTGTAGGTGCCCCAATTCATGAACCCTTCATTCACTGGCAGAATATGACCATTGTAAATTAATTAGACATAGTGTTATCTAATCCACCTGCTTTACAGAGGGGATGGAGATCTCTGCAAATTGATTGCAAACAAGGTACTGTGATCTGGAGACTGGAAGCCCATGATGGTTGCAGGGCTGGGCTTAAAGTGTTCATTAGTATCAGTCCACAGTTTTTGATGACATCTCGTGTTAATGTTCCATCGTGTTTTCAATTTATTACATGGAGAAAAAAAAATTGGTATTTTCCCAAATTGTACTAAACTAGCAGAGGTGGCAATAGGAGGTTGTTCGCCAGAGGTGAAGACACTTGTTATGGGGCAGTTTCTCTCTTAAGTATTAGATATTGTGATCTTTATATAAATGTCTCGCAGAATATCTATTTTTGTGGATATCTTTCTCCAGCGTCTTACTGAAGTAGTACTTTTAAACCTGGAAAACCTGTTGTGTAATCACTGTGTGTTATTGCACTGTCCCTGTTCCAGTGCTGGTAACATTAGATGAGAGCTGTGACGCACAAAACTATCGCAGAGATTAAAAATGGCTTTACCTCTTAAGCCATTATTAATGTTGATGCACAACTAATAATGTTGGATCAACATTTGTTCATTTCATTGGGATTCTTGTGGTAATACACACATGACAAAATAAAAATCCTGCATTTGAATTGGAGCTGTGACTATTGACTTGATAGTTGACTAGTCATTGATTATTGAAATGATTAATTAACCAATCAGATAACCTTAAAAGCCTGTTTGATTTTAAAATATACAGCCTAGAAGTGCATCAAACTATATTATTTAAGTAATCTGCATGTTGTTCAGCTGAAGGTTCTTTGACCGCACCTTGGCCTGCATCCGTGCCCTCTTTGTTTTTTTGTTTTTTTTTCTTTAAAATGGAGGATACAAATAAGCTGAGCTGTCCTCCTGAACAGACAGTCACAACTCCAAAGCATCTAAAAAGTGGGATGTCGAACTATTTCTTGGTTCTTCTCCAGAAATGGCAAAGTAACAAACAAATGTGTGGACTCAGCATCAGACACACACAAGTATCTATCTTCACATTTGGCACTCTCAGAGATCTTTACAAAGTGAGATGACTCATGCTGTAACCAAGCATTGTAACCCCATTACAAATTGATTTATACCCTAAAATGCAGTAAAATATAAAAAAAAAAAACACACAACATTGTGGTTGTCTGTTGTGTTATTCATTTGTAACAGATTGGAACAGGAACACATGTTTATTTAATGTCTGTTTACAATCCTGCCAACAGATATTTCTTCTGCAGTTAACTTTGTAATGATGTTTAGCTGGGTTCACACATAACGTGAGTCACCGCAAATCATATACTGTAAATGTTGAATTATATCTATAATTAATAATAGGTCCTAAGCAGCATGGTAACTTGTATATAATATGGGTCAACACTTAACATGTCACCATCCTCCACCTTTGTTGCCATTTCTGGCCTTGTGACCACACTCAAAAACAAAGGTATTGATAGGAAAGTCTCGTGTTACCACATGTAAACATGTCATAAGTGGCTCAGATATGGTTTATGCAGGGCTTTTGTCCATATCAGCACATTTTATGAGCACAAACATTATAACTGTGCCCAGTGCATGAAGTAGGGAAAAATAAGTGCCAGTACTCTCCTTATCCATAGGAGTCATGTATGTCTGTTGGTATTACCAAATCATTAAGCACTTAATTATGAAAAGCCTCCATAAATAAATGATACCAGTAGATGTTTGTGATGTTCACTATTTATTGAAATATTCAGTCTCTGTTAAAATTATTGAAAACTGGACTTATGTTTCACATTTGGTGTCCTGTTATTGTGCTGTCCTCCAGGACACAAATGTGGCAAGAGGTCAGTGAATGTAACTACACATTTGCTAAAATATTATTTTGGCTTTTTCCCTTTGGGGGTCACCACAATGGGTCATCTGCCTGATAGATATTGTTCTTGTTTAGCAATAAAAATAAAAATCTCTGGACAGTAGAAATAAACACTACACTCTTGTGAGAACCGGGGAACGTCACGTTGTGCACCCTGAGAAATGATTATTCCAGGCCATAACAATAAATTGGTCAGATAACCAGAGCACCAGCATGCAATTAAAAGTGCTGGTATTCAAAATAGTAAAATTAAAAAGTGCCAGTACTTCGTACCGGACAGTACCAGCCCACTTCAAGCACTGATCATACCCAATAGCAATCTCATATTTCATATCTTACATTGTCTTTATTGCCCCATTGGACAAAATTAGATAGTTGTCAGCTAATGCTGCTCAAAGATATGAGATTTTGTTTTTATGACATGGCAAGTTTTGAACACCACATGCTCGGCATTCATATGGTAAACTCAGTAATGTTGGTGTAATGTGGTATGATGAAAAACAACAGCAAATCTGTTGGGAAGCTTTCCTTAAGAAGAATCAAAACTGAATATCACAACTTGTGAACTCTGAGCTTTCAGAAGCGTTCAACGTACGACATTAAACAACATTAAAAGGGACTCATCTCACAAACAGGGCCCCATTTGAAAGCACCGTAATTCACACCTTTTTTTCTTCACATTCACATTTACACAATTAACAACTCTAGTGCAGTGAACCACAATTATTAACCAAGTCTTATAAATGGTTAAATGTATTTTTTTTTCTTGTGTCTCGCTTGAGAATTAATCATAAGCATTGTGTAACATTAACTCAAATAGCTGCTTTTTGTCTGTCGTATTCTTTGGTCATGTCCAGGTTGTGTAACAACAGACTGCAAGGTGGTTCAAGGTCCTTTGGAGTGATGGAACGACAAGTATATTGTTTCTTGTTTCATCAGTGTTACCTAAAACCCTTACATTGTCTGGAAGTATTGTCAGCAGCGGTTAATCATTTTGTTTTTCTACCAATGTTGCTTTTAATAGGGTATGTACCTAATCCTTCTAAGAGTTACAGTTCACACAGATTAATTGTCAGTTTGCTTCTGCAGCTTGTTACAGCAGCACCTTCCTTAATTTGTTTAAGTGTGCAGTAGTTGGATCATGAGACAGAAGACAGATTATTGCTCCATTTTACAAATAGACAAGTTGTTGCCAGCATCACCGGATGGCCAGCTCACAAAACTTTATTCAAAGTTGGTTGTGATTATTAACCAGGATGCTAATTTTAATATGGGGACTGTCAGAAATGTTTAGACACTGTGATGCTGCTTTTGTGTAGCACTAATCTTACTGAAATCCCAAGTTAATCTACATGTACTTGGCACCAGCCTGCTAACTGGATTGGCACAGCTGGGAGACATTTTATCAGAAAGGTTTGCACATAATTATCCAATGGATTTCTTTAATTGTGTAACTGAATAAGTCTGTAAAGCAGGGGAAATAATTGATATTGTGATTTTTGATGCTTTTAATGGCATGTCCCTTCACAACCAATTGTAACTTGGGATATCATCCTCCAGCCTCACTCAGAGCAAGAATTAGAATGATTTAAAAACCAGAATGTAGGTCATAGGGACCATTACGAAAGGCAAAATGGTAGCACAAGTATGTCCCCTCCTTTTTTTGCTCTCACTTAAATCTCTGTCACACAAGTTATTACTGCAAACCATCCCAAATTACTCACAGTAAAAAGAATAAAAAGACAAGGTACTCTTTTAACCCAATAAAGATGGACATCTTGCTGACTCACAGCAATGGGCTTCTTAAGGCCGATGCCAAGGATATTATGGGAATGATTCATTAAAGGCCAACGTTTCTAGCTGGTTTTATCCAGCTTTCAGGGTAGTCTGACAGTGGGACATTTGATCTCAATTGCAAAGTGGCCCATTTCCCTCCGACATCACCACTGCAGTCTGTTTCAAGAGCCCAGCACTGCCTTTTGGCATGCTGACCATGGGGCAATCAGCTGCTCCTATTTGCAGCACCAGTGTTTACTTTTAAATGGAAAATGTGTGTTGTTTTCAGGAGGGAAATGAGCACCATTTTGGACAGACGATGTAAGCAGAAGATTACCTCGGAGCCCAATAGAAATGAATCAGGTATAGATTGATGACAGCCATGGCTCATTAAGAAAGAATGTGTGTGTGTATTTAATTGATGCACTAATTCTCAGCCACTCAGGAAATGGCCCTTGGGCGGGTCTTCCAACTGGCACACAAATATTTACTATAGACAGAAACACTTTAGTAAGCACATGCAAGCCTGTGCATCAGTAAAGGGAAAAGAGTGTTGGGATCTTTGATACAGTGCAGTGATATCACTGCTGCACTGGCTAGTTTGGCTGTGTCCTCCGCCAGTCAGCTGCGCTCTCGACCTCTTAGATGAGTCATCAGTGTGCACAAATTCCTTCTTGCTCTCTTTTTACTGTACTGATGAGTACAGATGAAGTTAAAGCCCACCCCTAATCAAAGGCCAGGAACTTTAGCACTCTGCTCCCATTTTGTTCAAGACTGAAATGTTAGCATTCAGTCATCACACACTGTTCCTCAGATTCATGCACTCTGAGTAGGATGGTTGTTTCCCAACGGATGGCTTGTGCTACGCAAGAGGTCCAGCATTCGTGTATCACATTTCCTTTATGTGGGGAACATCCATGGGTGTTTGCGCACACATGGGAGCGCGTGTGCTTTGCATGGCTTGTTTGGTCAGTGCATCCTAAGAAGTGGGTCAGAGTGCCCTAGTTCTCATTGTGTGGGCATGCTTGTGCCTGTGTATTGCCTTTCAGTGTTATTTTGTCCTGATTGACTTATCTGCAAAAAAAAAAAAAAATCTTCCTGCAGCTTCCCTGCTGTTTAGTGGCATGTTATTCTCTTGTTTATCTCTCTCAAGGTGAACTAGAGCTTTTAATTCAACTTTCCTCTGGTGCACTCATTCACTTGTGGACAGCCTGGAACAACTGCATTTGGTCAGGTAGCTTATGTTTTGTCTTATTTAATCATGTCAGAGCATATTGAATTTACAAATAGCGGTCACACCGCATGTGTAAGTGAGCTACCCCATTGAGTATGTGCAGCAGGGCTGGGCTGCAGATTACATGATATAATAGTGTTTAGGCATCGCCTCTCCTTTTAAATTCCTTTAACCTTGACTCCCCTTAAATGCAGGGAGAGCACATCTGCCAGGCTGGTGTCAGACATTAGTAATACACACCGCTTGGGCAGCATTGTCACTTTTTATTAACGCCCAGAGCTTTGCATGGACACCAGCTGTTGCATCAAGTGGAAAAGCCTTAGCGGTATAAATGACCTTGACTTTAACTGCCGCTCCTTTGGCTCTTCCCCTTTTTAATTCTTTTGTTTGGTCTCATACATTTTAAATCGCCTAAATGGATTACCATTCCTGACAATGAAGGTCATTTAGGGACTCACTTTCTTTAAGATTAAAAAAGAAAGTACCAGCAAGAGTGTTCATGACTAGGTGATGGGGGGGGGGGGGTTTCATCTTGAGGTCATTGTAGGAAATGAGGGTCATATTTTTAGATCTAATCTGCACTTCAGTATTTTTATGTAGGCCTTTTGGTAATTCTGTGTATCTTTTAGAAGAGTGACGGACAGTGACCTTTCCTGTTCTCAGTGTCTCAGAGTGAAATAGACGAGTTGACCAGGCAGAGGAAGATGAAGCATTAACCCCTCCCCGTTGTCTGCCCTCCTCTATCACATGTACATGGCTGACTGTAGGGGTAAAAATCACTTTAGAATGGTGCCTGTTCTGTCATTGGCTGACATTGTCAAGGATAATGGATAATCACCACAGAAACAGTAGAGGAGCTCATTGGTGCCGTAATGTCCCACGATGGGGGGGGAGGGTTGTAGGTCAGACTTTTTGGGTGCCACCACCAATGAGATGACATGTTAACAGATGTGTAAGGTCATTTTCAATGTATACTCTTGGGGAGATAATGTAATAGCAATGCACACATCACACACTCAGGGAGGGGAAAGGTGGAGAGTTGTGTGCTTTAGGTGCTCAGTATAGAGGACAGCTTTCCCTATATTAAGGTCATTTATTTGTTAACAGAGCTCTGTCATTGAGAAGAACAGTTTTTTTTTCTTGCTCTTGTTACAGCAGGACTTTTTTAACACTGCCTCTGTCATTATGTGTCCCTCAAGAGCCTGAAGCTCTTTGTTTAAAGAGTAATTCATACTTTGTGAGACATTGCGAGTGTAGTCACTCTGTTGTAAACTAATATAATGCAGTGTCATAATGTCCCTGTGCAGCCGTGTCTGCTCTGTACTGAAGTTTCTTTGGGCAAAACATAGACAAGGTCAACTGTAATTCCAGAGGTTTACTGCCAGCAGTGGGGAGATTAAGAGAATTTCCCATGTTGAAACCATGTCAGTGTATTTATTCCTTTTACATTATTTTCCCTCTCACTAACTGTGGCTGTAATCGGCTGAACTTTGGTGATGGCAAACATGTTTACTGTGTTTTTTTTAATGTGGTGTTACAGTGAATTCTATTATAATTGCGTTAAGCACTAGTGGGAAAATAGCCCTAATCCTGAGCATCTAAGATTAGCATGACAGCAGACGTCAGGTGGCCCAGCATGACCAGGTTGGCATTTGTTGCTGTCAGATTTAGGTCAGCAGCCTAAAGATGGCCTTGAACTGTAACCGATGCTATAAGAGCTCCCTTATCTTAAGCTATACAGTTCTACATAGGTTGAAATTTCTTTTCAAGCCATGGAGCTTTAAACTAGCAACCTTGATGTTCCTAACAGCTATCCAGAAAACACAAAACAACCTAAATCCAGCTTTTAATCCTGGTTCATTTTCAAGGTGGCATTAAAATCACTGCTGTCGCCCTTTCTGTCATGACAACCTGTGGACCTTGGCCATGGGGATGGATTTCAGCCTCACTGGAAGCTTGCTGCCTTGTTGTTTTTGGCCCTTGCTACTGTTCTGTGTGAGGTATTTAGTCTGGCTGCTGCGAGGGTTGCAATGCCCTTTCATCATAATCAAGGGCTGCCATCCTGTTGTGTGACCTGCGATGTTGGTCCACTCAGTGGACACCAAAGGTGAGGACAGCATTGGGAAAGGACATGGACAGCAGCTGAGGGGAGGTTGAAACTCCGTATTAATTAACCTTTATGGGATGTGGCCGGGACTGTTGGAGGTGTCCTGTGTCCACAGAAACCGCGCTGACAGGGTTCAGAGCAGAGGTCTCCCAGAGCAACAGTGCTGACACTGTCATGGCAATTGGCACAATGCTGACCCCAGTGTCACTGGTTCTGGCCTCCTGACAGTGGTGTGGTGTGACAGGTGCACCTGATCTTTAAGCCACTGTTACTCCTCAACAGACTCACATTTAAACATGCACATTTGCTTGACAGCCATATACAGCTTGTCTACATTTTTGCTATTGCTGTCTTTTTCATACTTGTTAATAGAGTTCATGTTTTGCTTTCATCTTCTGATTAAAAAACAATTAAGCCTCCAAAGAGCTAATCTTAGGGAAAAATTCACACCTGGCAAAGTGTTAATAGATGTAATGCAGTTGCTAGACTAATGTGACTGCAAATAATGGCTTTCACTTATGTTATACATTATCGTTCATGAATCCTGTGCACATTTACATGTTTGTGTTTCGGTTTAATTGCTTTAAGGTTTTGTGTGCATGTGGGTGAGTGGGTTGGTGGCTTCTACTCCATGCACACTGTAAGGGTTTGATTTGTATGAGATGCTTAAGTGCATAAGGAGCAGGAGGTGGTGATGGGGGATAATCCACTGAAATGACAAGCGGCATAAGGAATTATCATCCACAGCACTCACAAGGCCCTTCACTTTTGAAAGACATTGCTGTGAGGGACTTACAACTCAAGACCTGAATGTTTTTAAGGTAGTGGTCTTGAATTTTCAATTTGGAGCCAATCAGGCCTAATCTACATTTATCGTCTGTTCAGTGGCTGTGAAAAGAGAGTGCAGAGAGGAGAAGGAGCTGTGTGCACTCAGTCTGAAATGTTGCTAAGTAACAGAGATGGCAGACAAGGTGGTGAAATGAATGTGATATGGTGCTTTACAAATCCCTGCTTCTCACACTGTTTCTTTTTTCTCTTTTTTCCTCTACCCATCTCTTCCCTCTCTTCTCTCACTCACTCCCATAGGTCCCCCATGTGAGATCTGCAAAGCTGAAAGGCGCCACTGACAGAACCACATCCAGGCCTAAGGAGAGATATCCCAAACATCCATAGCCACGGAATGTGTCAACATCTTTGTGGTGAAATCCCGCTGACTCCTCACTTGTTACTTGTATAAGCCTGAGCTGGGTCTTCTGGGATTCTATAGTGTTTAAAAGGCATACAACAATGCCTGGGAGGCCCCCCTGCCCCACTTTACCTACAAATATGACTGCTGTTTTAGCATAGTGCTAACTGTGGTCACAACGGAGAGAGAGAGATCACATTCTGGGCAGTGATTCTTTCAGCATTGTGCATACTGTGCAATTCCTTGCCTTCTTTTTGTCATTTAGGAAGTATATACCACTGTCTACCAGATGACCTAGTGGACAATTGTTTCCCAGTAGCTGTGCTGAACCATATCAGAGGATCTTAGTATTGAACATGACTCATGGGGAGGAGCCTGGCCCTGAGACACACAAGGATTCAGCTGTTCTAACTTATCTGGAAGGTTTACTAATGCATCCAGTGGTGGCTGGGCCTGGGGCCACGGCAAGTGGGAGGTCAGAGGCTTCCCACAGTAATCAGGAGCAAGGTGACAAAGTGGGCAGGCCTTACCAACTGCCCAACCATGGCCCCACAGCTCCAAAGACTGGAACCAATGGTCCCACACTAGGCTCAACACAGCACCTGAAAAAGGCCCGTCTACTGCGCTCTGGGGCTTGGAATGATCCAGGAAACCAGCGAACAAGTTCACCCCCAATAGAACTGAATGGCCAAGGGGGTGGCCTACAAAATGGAGCACTAGAGGGGTCCCCTCATGCAGGTGAAAGCACCCTGTTGGCTTCACTGCTTCAGTCATTCAGCTCACGGCTTCAGAGTGTAGCAATGTCTCAGCACTCTAATAAGCCCCCCAGCGAGTGTTCCTCACCACCCAAGGTACCACCTGCAGACAAAGACCCACCCCCTGTGTATGGGACAGCCTCAAGTCGCTTGAAGGGCCTAGTGAGAAAGGGCAAACTTCAGAATCACAGCAACACGCCTTACAGTCGACGGGGACACAATCAGGATAGACCCCCAGAATCACCTCGGTCAGCACATAGTGCCACGCCTCCTGCATCAACAGCTGCTGAATCAGTGTCTTGTGTGGAGCGTCTGAAGGCGGTGGCCAACATGGTTAAAATCCGTTCCAGTCCAGCACCTTCCCCCAAACCCAGTGTAGCCTGCAGTCAACTGGCTTTGCTGCTTTCTAGTGAAGCCCATCTTCAGCAGTACTCCAGAGAGCATGCAATCAAAGCTCAACTCTCAGGAAGATCTGCCAGTGAAAGACTAGCTGCCATGGCAAACCAGCAGCATGGCCAGGACAAAAGACCATCAAGTGTGGGAGGGACTCTGCCTGGAGCTGTAGACACTGTCAGCTCCTTAGCAACCCAAAATGGAATGACGGCAACAAACACAATAACAACAACACTCTCTCAAACAGCTTTGTCAAGTCCAAAGAGCCCCTCTTTGCTATGTGGCCATATCCAAAGCTCTCCAGCCACTCCCCCAAATGCTCCAAACATCACACACAGCCAACCACCTAGGGAGAAGCGAGGATTTGACTCACGACCAACCCGTCCCCCCCAGACATGCAGTAGCTTGCTCCTCCTTTTACTAAACAACCATAACAACCAGAAGCAGCTGACAAAAAATGGGCACCTGGAGGATAGCTGTGGCCTTCTACCGCCAAGCAGATCTTCTTCAGTCACATCAGACAGTGAGTGCTCTACACAGGAGAAGAGCCTGACCAAGGACAGTAGTGATGCAGAGAGTTCCTACTCAAGTTGCTCCCCAATGGACTTGTCCATGAGAAACCGGGCCAACACACAAGACCCAGGACTCAAATCTAATATTCCCTCCTTCTCTTCCACCTCTACCCTCTCTTCTTCTACAACAATGTTTTCCTCCACCCCAGCTGCATTCTCTCCTCAAGCTTCAACTCATCCTTCCACCTCAACTTTCTCACCATCTCCTATTATTGTCTCTACTGTTTCCAATGCTAACTTCTCATCTTCTTCTATCTCTACCTGCTCCCTAGACAAACTAACAGAAACCTTAATAAACAAGTGGAAGCCAGAGGCATCAGGATCAAATTCAACCAGAAGCAAGGAGTCTGAAATGAGCCCAGACCCAAAATCCCACCCTAAGGTCACACTTATGCAGCTTCTTCTTGAGCGCAGAAATAATGAGATGACTAACAAAGGCGTGGGTAACCAAGATTCACCACTTGATATAACTATGGCCACCATGTCTCGAAGCCAACCAAAGGGACTAGTGTCTTGGGAGACCAGGACAAAAAGCCCGACAGATAAACCTGTAGCCCCAGCCCAGCCTCTCTATTCAGTTAACCGTGACCCTGGTGGTGCACTATCCCCATACTCCTATCCTTCCCCTCATGTCCAGTCTAGTCCATTAGACCTGTGTAAATCCAAAACCTTCCCTGCTGAGAAGGCCACTGAGCCTGCCTTCAGTGCCAGTAAACTGCTGCAGAATTTGGCACAGTGTGGCACATCATCTTCCTCCCCACCCATTCCCTCCAGCAAAGTACTGGGCCAGGAAACTGATGCCAGCAGGCCCCTTGCTCTGTTGGACAGGCTCAATACTCCAATCCACAGGACCACCACTCCACTCTCTGAGAGACCCTCAGGCAGTGGCACGCCTTTCAGTCAAAAGGAAGCCTCTCCTCCCTCTCAGATCGAGAATCTTCTTGAGAGGCGCACTGTGCTGCAACTCCTTCTAGGTACAGGCTCAAATAGTGCAACAAGCAACCGCAAAGATAGGCCCAGTGGAAGGAGGAGTGTGGAGGTGGCAGGGGCATGCTATGAGAAGAGTTCTGGTGTTTCCATCATCTGTGGCACCTCTAATGGACCCCCTTTGGATGTAAAGGTCAAAACAGAGATCACAGAGGGGATGGGACCATCCTCAGCCATGTCTGAGGACTCAAGTGGCAGAAAGAGGGCTAGTGGCTATGAGAAGAATAGTCCCCTCTCTTATTTTCAGCAGGACTTAAAAACAGAACCCCGGCCAGCAGAGGTCATTGCAAAATATGGCCTCCTTAGCCAGCTACTTAAACAAAAGACTGCTACTTACTATACTAATGTTGCTATGCAGACTGAGTCTCAACCTAGACAGGTTAAAGAGGAACAGAAAGAGTATCCAAGTCCCAGTCCTAAGAAGAGACGCCTCTGCTCTGATCGGACTGATAGCTTGACTAATACCAGCTGTCCAGAAGCGGTAGACAGTGTTGATACAAACATTTTTGCTTCCTCTGCTGACCCTGACCAGCACAGGAATCTGAAGGAAGAGGAGATTCCAGCCAGGAGCCCTCCAAGTGAAACTCTTGCCAGAGAAAGCCGGGGCTTCAATGTGCTCAAACAGCTGCTTCTCTCTGACAACTGCCTGAAGGAGCTGTCCCAGCACCCCCGGGGGGGCCCCAGCCCTTCCAGCCTACAGGCCAATGGCAAGGCCAATGGCAGAATTCTCAGTCAGCCTGCCCATAATCACAGCTTTGTCCACCTACCTGGATGGAACCCACATGGCTCCCTCAACTCAGGGCTTCAGAGTAATCTAAGACCACTGCCCACGCCCCCTGCAGGTGACAGCCCTATCGGCACTCCCTGGAGCCGCCACCCAGTTCCATGGCCTGTCGCTCAAAAACGAGACCCTCTGACTCTAGTCAAACAGGAGCCCGAGAGCCCTGTGCGATGGGTTAGTAAGGAGAACGAGGAAGAGGAGGAGGGTTGTGACTCGAACTTGGACTCTCCTCGGTTGTCACGCTCCAACCCCATCCTATATTACATGTTGCAGAAGGGCAGTATTCAGCTGAGGAAAGAGATGCGAGATCAGACAGAAGGGACACAGTCTGTGGTCAGGGTAAAAGAAGAGCCAATCAGTGACATGCATGCCTATGAACACAGTCTCAGCAACACCCCACAATTACCAACCCACAATGACAAGCACAGCCATGAGAGCCAAGAGCTGAGCTAATCATTTGAGAACTTGTATCAACTACAAAAAATAACAAGTGCAAAACAAATTGACTCTTTCTTTTTTATTCTTTTTTGTTAATAAACTTGCCAAATTAGTTTCATGAGACATGTAACAAAGAATGCAAAACTCAAAAACTGTTTAATTGATAGAGTATAAACTACACATCTGTCTCAAGTTTAACCTTTACCATCAGCGATTATCATGCACTACATATTTCATTTTGTCAGATGCAAAGTCCTCCTTTGCAATTTGCCCTCGTTTTATACTGAAATGCACACATATCACTATTCACGTCTTCTTTGTAGCCTGCCCTTAAACATTTAGAGAGAATATTTCAAGTGACATTTATAATTAATGACTCCAAAAATGTTTGCGCTCACTTCAGTAGACATTTACTATTTATTTTTTCCATCAGAACATTTTGGATGGACAAAGTCCCATCAATTTTACATAAGATTTCAAATAACGTCACTCTAGAGCAGTCTACTACAAGAATGTACATGATACATTAATTCAGGGGAGGACATTGGACATGCTATAGCTTCAGTGAAGATCCTACCATGACACATTCTTTGTCTTTCTCTTTCTAACGATTCATGGTGTGGTGATATTACCAACAAATTGATAATATATCAGCAGAGGTTTGAATGGTCGCATCTCATTGTATTTTTCTTTTAATTGCTATGAATTGAACTTTTAAGGCCAATATTCAACGGTGACAATTTCAGGGTAATGATGTTTGTGCAGTTTTGAGCAGATGGGTCAACAGAGCATGTGTGGAGCTTACAGTTGAGCAACTGCGTGTAAACAGGTTTTTAGAGCAACAGTTAAAAGGTTGCAGTGTCTGAGAAACTTATCTTACCATCCTAAACCCACACCACTGTTTTTTTTTTTCATGCACACAAATACTTCTGAGTGTGAAGCACATAGCTTTTTATTTTTTATTTCACCCAGAGTTTGCACTTTTGAAGCCCAGTTCTGTCCTTTTCAGAATAATTTTATGGCATGTAATTAAGAAATGTCAGTGTTGTTATCTGTTGAGAATTTGACAGTTGGTGATTTTTTTTTTTCCATCATTTCTTAACTGTTTGTGGTTTATGGGCATCTTTTATTTTTGTGGCCCTCTCTGTCTCTTAACTCATAAAATGTCAAAAGAATTGCATGATAATAAAGAGAAGACCACAGGTACATCTTCTGTTTTACATAGCAGCTGGATATGTATACCCACCCCCTAAACAATCACCATGACATGTAGTTGTCTTGAGGGATGTCTGGTATCCAGCTCCTTATTTTGATTGTACTGTATTCTTTTCAGTTATTTTCACACACTGCTTTATCCATTTAGTCTTGTGATCTTTTTAATACATATATCTATGAAGTATGTCTCTTCGATTATTAATACATTTTCACAACGGTTAAATGTATTTGTGTAAATAGTACTTTCAGTATGAAAGATGACTATTTTGTAATGTTTAAGAAAAGATATGAGCCTAGTTTTTAATGCCCTGATATGTAAATATGAATTATATGCGTACAAGTGTACATACAAAGGCAGAGGATGTTATGCCCATCTTTTTTTGGTTGGTTTGTTCTTTGCATGTGTCTCTATGTGGTAAATGATAATCTATCCTGCGCTGTGTTGTGTAATAATGTCTGACTCCTCACTGCTGCCTGTTGCATGCAGACGCATGGGAACTACCTGGTTATCCCTACTGGTGATGGGGGGAAATGTCAAGTCTTAAAATAGGTCTTTCCTTTTTTTTTTTTTTATCACAGAGAGCGGTTCATTTAGAATATGATCAGTCTCTAAATAACCACAGGCTGTCGAGCAAGTTGATAGAAATGTGTGAAAAATAAATGTGCATTGAATATTTTTGTGATTTTTCTTTTCTGTTACTGGTTAACAAAGCTCTATGAAAGGGCTTGTGTGGGGGATTGACGTACAATCATAGATCTGCATTGTGCATCTAAGAAATACATTTGTAGCAGCAAATATAAAAAAGATGTTTCATTTTTTTCATGTGAAGACCTGAAACATAATTTCATTTTTTTATGTTTTCATTTTTGGTGTTCATTTGCACTGATATCTCAAAAATAAAGTACTAAAATGCATGACCTAGTATGAATGGCTTCCTCTTTTTCTAATTCACCATTCAGAATTCTTAAATGGGATTGCTACAAACAATTCCACTATATGTTGTTCTGCAGAATTATTTTAATCCTCCTTCTTTTTCGGCTGTATTTGTCCATTAACTACTTCGGCATACTTTGGAACTTCAACAGAGAAACTTCAATTTAAACTTCAAAATGTTCAGCTTGTATTTTTCAAATAATTAGAAATGAATGATTTTTGCACATTTTCCCTATTGAAAACCTTTTCAGAAACACACATTTTCAGCTCTTTCACTAGTTCCACACACTTAAATTAAGCAACTTTTAGAATTTTGGAATATTTCATGCTTTCCTAATATTATTATTATTATTTTATTTTTATTTTTTTTTTAAAAAAAGACAATTTCTCATTCAAATGAATTGAAACAAACTCCAGACACTCGGATTTTCCACCACTTACTGGTTCCACAACATAGAAACTTCATTCATACTTCAAAAACTTTCACAAAAAGTGGAACTTTCATCCCTCAATTAAGCTCTTTCGTGACCCTAAAAGATTTTTCACAGTTAGAGTTAAAAATCCATGAAATCCCAGAATTTTACATTGGTGTGTATTGCGTGGAAGGTCCACATTTCGAGCGGATGACATCACACATTGGGGAGAGGTTATTCAAAGTTTTAAATAAATTCTCTTCAACCTGCTCTCTAGTTCACAAATTCCACTTGTCATACATGATTTTCCTGCAGAATGAATACAACGTGACCACCGAAGAACAGAACAGTAAGAATTTGAACTGTGACTCTGTGAGTGAGAGGAGAACCACCCAACTTCTCCACTGACCTCTACTACTCTTGGGCAAAAACACAGAAGTCATCAGTTTTAAAACTGCAAAGTCTCAGCCATTTCTGACTCTGTCTTCATGAGACATGCTATATTAGGACCTTCAGTCAAGCCCTGTGACACTGAGGATGAAGACATTTAAGCAATATTAATTACGGTCTTTGCTTTACACTGAGTAGTTTGGACAATGCACCAGCGACGCTCTCTGTGTATTTTAATGGACCTGATTTATCTCACGAAGAGACATCACTATAGAAACCATTGACTGCAGGTGTCACACACAGATTCATCCAAATCAGGAGTTTAGACTGCCCACAGGTAAACACACAGTAGCCATTGATGCTGGGCTATCTGCTAGGCCAGGGAAAAGACTATATGTGAATATGCATGTAACACTGAGTTAGGGAAAGTGTGGCCAAAAGACAGTCAGCGCTGTGATGAATTAAAAAAAATAAGTGCATTTCCAGCAGTTTGATAGTTACAGGAGTTCAAAGAGAATCTGGTGTTCTTAAAGGCACAGGGACAGCCCCAATGGACATATTCAGATTTAAAATACATTTCCTACTTTCAGTCCCTCATTTTGCACTTCTTTCTAAACATTCATTTTGATTAGAAACTTGACCTCATCATTTCAACTTCTCATTCATACCAGTGCAGCAATGCCAGATTAGGTAGAAGGCAACAATCCCACTGCAGTCTCTTCAGAAATTCCCTTCTCGAGTTGCATGATGATATCTGAGGAAAACTCCTTTTAACCTCTTTTAAAACACATTTGTGAATGAGAATCTTCACAGACATTTGTGAAACACATGTTTATTCATGTGAGAGGTCAGTTTTGGTTAAGATTAATGTAATTTATGTATTTAATTTTCACTGCTATAGTTTCATGTCTGACCAATACTTAAAGGTGTATTATGTAATTAAGTGATTTTTCTTGTTGATATTATTATTCTGATTCTGTTTGGTCTGTGAAAGTCTGAAACACTACCAGACCAGACTGAGGGAGCATTTGTGTAGATACAGAGGCAACACAGTGGCAAAGGCAAGAAGCTATTATTCCATCAAATTGCAATACAACTTGGTTTGTTGTGCAGTAGAATTCACGTCTGAAACTTTTTTTTGTGTTTTCGTAGAGCACTGTTGCGGTTGTTAAATGTTTCTTTACTCGCGGGAACATCCCCAGGCAACATGAGATCCAAACTCTGCTGTAGTGAGCAACACAGAGAGAGTCATGTGCAACTCATACACTTTCTCAACAATGGGGGAACTCATTTGATAATTGGTTTGAATGTAACAGGCATATGTTTATATTTAAAAGTGACATGGTACAGTTTTAAGAGCAGGCGTTGATTCTAAATTACAGACATATGTTTTCATACTAACATTTGTGGTCACTGCTCTACTTATGAGTTGTGCAAGGAGATGCACTGGTTTAGTACACGACAGATGACCAAGGGCTTTCTCGTTACCTCTGACATTGCCATATTGACATGAAATTTATAGGTTTATTGTCAGACTCTTGTCATTCTTTTTCAGATTGCTCTGAAGCACAGGCCATTGTTGCTGATTCTCGAAAAGCAATCTGTCCACAAAAGGGGAAAACACAGCATAGTTGAACGATCAGTAGCAGTGCCCATTCTCTAAACTGCCCTGTTGGTCAAAGTCTCGCGTTAAAGGACAGATTTTTTTCCAAGGCTGTAAATAGAGCTTATAGGAATGTGCAGGAGTTGAGTTCTCTCCCATATCACTTTCATACATTATACTAAACGATTGTTAAGGAAATATTGATCAGTAATGCCACATATATCGTGTCTCCTGCACCTATAGCATAAATTACCTCAGGTAATATGGAAGTTTTAATATTCACCCCATCATCAGATATGAGCCCCACGATGAAAAATTGTATTATTGCTTAAGGACATCAAAGAAAGTGTCACCTTTGTTTAATCAAAGACTGTGTTCTATTAGAGTGAGAGGATGTCCTGTATTTGGCCCAAAACTTCTGCTTCTGAGTTGGCTGCCGTTCACCACAGTGTTGAGTCTTAACAAAGGCAGGAAAGACACTGGAAGGAGGGAGGACACATAGAGGTCACCAGATGTATACTACATGCCCAAGGATGTGCTTCACAAAATGGAACACATATTTTCTATTTAGAGCCTGAAATAGTTCTCATTGTATAGTCAATACAAAACCCAAAATCTTGTGTTCAGTCTAGAAAGCTGAATCATGATAACTTTCCCGACTTGAGAAAAACAGCCTGTAGCGTGAGACTTCCTGAAGGTGAAGATGAGTTCAAGCTTAACTTCTCTGGCACTGGAATTGAATATGAAGTCCAGCGAGTGAACAGACAGCTTTTTGTCTGCACCGAGCTTTGGAAATCACAGCACAGTTCCTCAGCCCTGACTTCCCTTTTTATTTAATCCTCCCCATGACTGACTGCACTCTCTTTAAACTCCCCGTAACCTTTCCCCTCTGTGAACTTCTCCATTTCGAGATTGTTATCAAGGCTGAACCGCCTGTAACCTCTTGATTTCCTCTGACTGCTGAGGCAGCGGCAAACATAAAGGAGAGAGCTGCAAGTTTAAGCAGAGGTCAAGGTGTAAAACTGACAATCGGCTGTTTGTCTGTGGCTTTTCTCTTTAATTTCCTGACCTCGGCATGAGGCTAAAAGGATGTGAGCACTGCACACCAGGCCACCAATGACTCAAGGACCCGGAAGTCCCACAACAGGCATTTCATAGTTATGAGGCCTCCAAAAACAATTTCCTGGAGATACAGATGCTGATTCTCTGACAAACAACTTAATGACGGTACTTAACGTGTGCACTCATGGGTTTGCCTGCATGGGAACGCATAAACTCTTTAAAGCACCAACATCACTTTTGCTTCGTTTTTAGTGGTAATGAGTTATATTCACATGGAGGCCATACTGAGCTAACAGTTGTCACTTGTTGTCACGGTGATTGGTGTGCTAAATATGCTCACAGATGCTCAATCGTCCTCTCCTCATACAAGTGTGTGAACTTTGAGCACAGGGTTTGACCTCAGATGTGATGTCGACACACACACACAATATATTTAGCATTTTATGGGTCATGTGACCCCATCTGGAGTGTAATAAAGAATGCACGAATAAAATGCCAAAAACACCACACTTTCTTGATAAAAGACTCCAGTAACAATCCATCTGTAAGATAATTCTGCTGCCGTGGCTGGGGGAGTGTGAAATACATGAGAGCAGTGCTTCTTTCACACAACAGAAAAAGAGGTTAAAGCAAACACCTGGGGGAAACTCCTGCCTCCGAGAAAGGAGGTCAAACCGGTTTATTTTCTCAACCTTATACCAGTTCCCTAGTGGGCCTTCTCGTTTGAAGATGTACCTCTTTGTGAAGTTTGTTTCTTAACCTCAGGGGTCACGGCCTTTTGCTCCTCACCCCACCCCCTCCTCACCCTGACCTAGCTGATCCTGTTTCCCGGGACAGGATCAACTGTTGGCCTGCAGCTGTGTCATCCTCCAGCCCCCCTCACCACATACACAAACCCCACAACACACCACCACTACCTTCCTCCTCCGCCCTCCCCTGCCCAGCATTACACTCAGGCCGTTCGTCTTCTAACGTTTCATAAATATGACAAGTGGCAGTATGGCTCGAGTCCTACCTCTCTTTTCTCTCATGCCTGACAGCTTTTTAACCCTTGCTGCTTCCTGTGGCCTCTTACTCTGCATACATAAAGCAGTAATTAATCATAAATAAGCAATAAGCTAGATGTGCAATGCAAAAATAGCGGAAATAATGAGTCAAAGTGAACAGACAACTTATTCAGCTTTGAGCCTGCTGCTTGCAACGTACAACATTTAAATGCAAAAATGGACCTTTTTTATTTATACTTGCTGAAGTGAGTAATTGTAAAACTTCCTTGCTGATGGCCCTGTGCAAACATGTAAACAGACCCGATGTAATATTCATGACAAGTGAGAGTCCCTGCAGTCCACAGAGCAGCCTGTCAGCTTGGGGATGTTGGCTGACATTGAAAGAACATGGATGATACTTGCCATGTCCAACACCACAAGAGTAAATGTTTTACAAATTGGCTGGGGAGAACCAGTAGTGTCAGTCTCCTGTCTGCCAGGCTGCAGATCTTCTCACGCAGGTCATTGCTGCACACACACTGTATCTGGAGCTTTTTTTTATTCATAGGTGACTAATTTAGCTCACACCCCAGCCTTAACTTATTCTCAACGAGGAGAGAGCAAAGCAAAAACCCAGTCATTGCATTCTTTTTTAGCTCTTTCATGTGAAAGGTCTCATCCCTAGGAAATGTATAGACCACTCATTTCCTGTGCGTTTCATCAGAAACAATAACGTCGCGGTTAAACTGCAGGGTCGCGAACTTTTCAAGTAAATATTTGTCAAAATCCCCAGTTGAATGAGAAAGGGCAGTTCAGTGTCATGCAGTCTGGCTGGGACGAGCGTTGTGTGTGAACTTTGAGCTGCGGGGGTTAAGGGCCATTTAAGATGAAGCATGTCAAATTTAACTCTAAGTTTGTGCTCTGATGATCCGCTCAGTGTGAAGTCACGCCGGCAAAAAAGAAGAAAAAAAAAACACCAAAAGGAGCTACATCTTGTTGCATTTTAAAAGAGAGTTAAGAGCACTTCAACGTTTGACAGAATTCTAAAGGGACATTCAAACTGAAATTGACCAAGAAAAGAACTATCTGCCTTTTTTCAGCAACCAACTTTGTTCAGTTGGTAACATTTTACATGAAAGTACAATAACAGCATGGTTTTACTAATAATGTTAAATAGTAAAGTAATATCATGGTCATACCATCTTATTACTATAGTAAATCACCATGTAATAGCTTGGTAATAACAATAAAATAAGTGTAGGACATAAGGGAGAATGAATTTTAACACTATAATATAGTCATTACTTATAATATTGAATTATTACCATGTTGTTACTGTGCTATAATGTAAAGTGTTACTGTTTAATTTGTCTAGTCATTGTATTTACACTATAATTCTTTTTTTAAATAGCAATTTGTTTAAAAAAAATTATAAATTATAAATAATAGAAATTGTGGCAAAGTATTCTTATAATACCATGCAACAATAGAATGTATAAAGCAAAGTTGATTCATTGATTAATTAGCAGTAGCATATCAGTGGTCAAATGTGTATAATTGTGCTCTTAAGTAAATACATTTATGTAGCGTTTTTACTTAAGAACAAAAAAGTAAATACTGCGGAGCAAACACTCTGAATCACTGAGAGCTGTGAGAAGGTAAAACTATTTAACACACTTTAACTGAGGGAATTCAGTTATCTGTTCAAATGTGGTGACAACACAATGCTTGATTTAAAAAAATGTCTTCATTTTTTCATCATCATTTTATTATTTTGACCTACTGGACACTGTTACTTCAACCACCAAAATCTGAGCAGTTGAACCTGGAGTCCCATTTGAGAAAGACGTCATGTTCAGGAAGAAGAGACTGATAAACACAGAACGTCAGAAAAGTCAAGCCTCTGGCCACAACTGGTGCATAAGCATTTACCACGGATAGTAAATATGAAATGCAGGCTGGTGGAAGTGGTGAATGTCAACCATTTTAAAAATGAAAGGCCAGAAAATAGCTGGAGTCTTGAGAAAGAAAGATCTTGTCAGGTTGCCCTACATCCAGCCGTGACAGGGTTTAACTACTCCATTCTTTACCCTGTCACATAATCAATGCTCATATTGCACTCTGACAAAAGAAAACAGCAAAGGAAAAGGACACAATCAGTGTAGCTTATAATTAAGTGAACTATATACTTTTGCAGCCATTACTATTTCCAGCAGAAAACACCAATATGTGAGCACATTCTTTTTGTGCAGCGACGCAGCTCAGGAAATGTAGGTTTACATTTTCTGTGTTGTACATTAACATCGATGACAGGCCTTTCTGTCTATGCTAGATATTTAAAAAAAAAAAAAACGAGGATCAGCAGCCAAAATCTGTGTGTGACACAGTCATTTCCCCTGCCTGCAAAACACACAGGGGCTTATCTTTTGTTATATGAAGGCTTTGTGTGTTCATCTCATGCTTTTAGTATGAGAAAAAGATGCTTTCAGCTGACATGTCATGTTTAATATTAAGGTGTTTTACAATTGTTACGAAATGAAATATAAGCAGTGTTAAAAATAATACTTCTGGAAACAGAATATAGCAAATGCATGATATTTATCGACTGGCCACCGTCTCCATATAATCCATCCATTCGATGTCCAGATGGCCGATATAGAATTGATTTATTTGTTAAATATCAGACAAATGACAGACCAATCCAGATTCAGGCCAAATTCATTTAGTCTAGTGTTTTTATGAATTATAAAGATGCAACAATGCAGAGGCTGACCATCTCTGTGTCCATATTATTCTTTCGAACAAAAACTAAATTTAAAGGTGATGGATGTAGAGTATGTGCAGTGGTGACCTTTAGTATTCAAAATGGTGACTGCACTTCCAGTTGAAAAACATTGAGGGGTGTGGTTGCCATGGAAATAAGACAGTGTTTGATTGACTATTATCAATTGCCATAAGGAACATCTTTAAAATGAAGGCATGAATGACGTTAGAGTAACCATCAACACACTTTAATGCTGAACAAACTGGTTTAAAGGTGATCAACAATACTCCGATTATCAACATATTTAAGCAGGAACACTACAGGAAATAAAATATTGTCTCTCATTTTTCTATTTTTCCTCACATCCTGCTAACATGTCCTCTTGGGCTAACGAGGGCTGATGCTCAGACTTCTCCAGTGTTACTCGACTACTACTTTTTAGTTGACACACTTGTACTGCAACTGGGCACTGCTTCCTCACTGCGTGTATTCAGTCGCTTTTGGGGTCTTAGAAATGAAGAAATCCAAAATTCTTTTCCATGCCATTGATTTTCCTACATAATTTTTGACCTGCATTGACCCTTATAGTGCTTTTCAGTTATACAGTTCTAACATTTCACAGCTCGGCACGGTTCGACTCCGTATAGTTTGGGTGTCAGGCAAATCGTTTTCCAATAATAAAGTGCCTCCTCAACATTGGCGGGGTCGTCATAGCACAGCTGCACGAGACTGCCGTGACGTTGTTTTATACTCGACACACAAACTAGTGATGAGCAAAGCAGTTCTTTTCAGTGTACTGGATCATTAGAATCGGTGCATTAAAAAGATTGGTTCACTACTTCCTGCATTACCAGACTTCATCTGACACAGTCACTGAACTAAAATACAGCAGAAGGGACCGTGATTCGGCTCATGGTCACCAGCTTTTGGAAGTGATGTTGCTAAATACGCCAGACTCCTGTGTTAAATATTGAGATTTTTAGAATTTCCCTGCTAAATGTTGGAGACACAGACATGTTTCAGGATTTTTAAGTCTTTTTAACTGACCTACAGTTCGGCATTGTTCGGTTTGATTCTTGTGTTGAACATCGCACTCATGGCTCTTGCAGTGACGACACTATCTGACCAATCAGTGGCCGGCAGTCTGTCAACATCACATTTTAGTATCCACTCAGCTTACTTGGAACCTCACCAGAGAAGGTATGGATTAGGTATTATCCCTAATGGAAAAGCAAAAAAAAAAAAAGAGTAGAGTTGATTGATTGATTGAACTGTATAGTGGAAAATCGCCATTACACTTTGACCTGAGGGTGCTGATGTCATCACATTAGATAGTGGAAAGTAATAATTCAACCTACTTTAAACATTTTTAATCTATTATTGGACAAGCAAATCATCCATGGTTCATTCACAGTTAAAAAGAAATTAGTCCATTTCTGATTTAAAAAAAAAACACACTGTGTGTTCCACCCATTGTCAGTAGGGGGTGCTGGAGCAGCCTCTGCAGCTCACTTTCTGCACCCCTAGACAAGGCAACAATAGAGTAAAAACAAGTTAAATATCAACTGACAGTGTGTAAGGGGGAGAGATAGAGTCTGACGTGGTCTGTCATCAACTTCCTCTCCACTTTCAGCTGCTTACAGACCCTCATTTTATTTTTCACTTTTTAGAGGGGTACTGTGGCTTTTGAGGTCCAGTATCATTCAGTATTTCCGACACTTTTACGACACTGCTCTCTACTCGCTGTGCAAGCATCCCATGTGTTGACGCGCTATAGAAGCTTCATTACTGGAGAAAGGCGGTGGCTCAGAACACCATACCTAAACATACACACAGTTAACAGCCAGCAAGGTAACATTTATTTTCTGTATATGTGGCTGTGTCATTGTTATCAGTGAAGCCGGTATTTCAGTTCAACACTGATCTGAGATATATCATTGTCATTTTCTGTCTTAATGTCATAAATTCCTTGTATATTGCACCACTGAGGACAAACTAGAGAATGAATTTGGCAGTATAAACACTGTGACGGTGCCAGATAGTTTACCGGGTCAAGCAGCTCCACTTATACCTATGCTTTCTGCATATGCCCCCTGGTTTCAGTCTCATGTAACCTTAAACATAATGCCAGCCATGACAACAATGATGTTCAAGCAAGAAGACCTCTGGTACTGGTATCAGTATCAACAGAAATCCAAATCCAGGAACTGAAACTGAAAAAAAGTGGATTGCTGCATCTCTAATGTGCATCCACATTTCTTTTCTGATGTGCACACTAACCGTATCTCAAAGAGTGTGTCAGATTATGTGTAATTGAATAACCAGTATCAAGATTTACCCGTAAAAATGTTGTGCACAGTTTGCCTTTGAATAAACAGTGAAGGAGAATGAGTTTCAGTATGTGGAGGAACTGTCTGCTTCCAGAAGAGATCCTCACATTTAGATTGTGACTGTGCCAACTCATTTAACTTAAAGCTGTAATGTGATAGAGTACACTCGTAAAAAATGTTCACAACTCAATTTCATTGGCGAATGCTTTGTCAGCTGCATACACTTACATGTAACTGCACCAAAACCCTTTGTTATTATTATTATTATTATTATTATTATTAGAGTATTTTACCTTTAATAAGTCTGCAGTGTTGCCTTGGAGGCTTGTCTGTCTCCAAAACCCCTCAGTAAAACATGGACAGGATAAAAACCTGGCAAATGCACAAACAGGCTCAAGGGGGCAGCACAGAGATGCTGCATATAGAGTAGATGAAATTCAACATTTTGTTTGCAAAACATTGTCGCAATATGATGTGTATACAGGGTGTGAGACAGGATCTAGTGGTGGTTAAAATGACTCATTCATTAATTTTCAAAACCTGCTCATTAACTTTCAGGAACACAAGGATGAGGACACATGTTAAGTCAACACAGTCATTGCCATTGCATTTATTAATTTTTTTTTTTGCAAACCACAGATTTGTGTGAGCTCACATTACTGAGCCAAATTTAAATTTATTTATCTATATGCCTATAAGTTTGCATATCATCGTGATACTGTTTTATCCACATACTGTAATGGTAACCAGGTAACCTGCTAATGAATGTGGTTAATTTTAGGTACAGCGAGTGACTTGTAGTTAGATGTAGGCACAAAAAGCACCTGTTTAGGGTCAGAGAAAGATCGTTTAATGCACAGCTTTTAATATATTAAAGAAATCTAGCTATATTTAGATATTTGTTTTAAAACCAATGCTATTTAAATGGTTTTCCTGTTTAATTCAAGTTCCTTAAAGCCACACTTTGCGTCAGTTTGAATACAAAAGTGCAAATGAATACTAGCCCACTTTTGTGATTTTTACTGCCTTCTAAAATTAAAAAAACAGGAATGACACTGCTTTTGGAGTAAATAACACAACAATAATTCATACAATTTATAGTGTTACATTTCTATCAATACTAGTCAAGCACGGGTTATTTTAAGGTGGTGGTAGGGGGAGCCTCAAATACAATTCTGCCTAGGGCCCCATAAAGGCTTGGGTCAGCCCTGATTTTATATCAAATTCATAAAAACACACCACGTTCTACAGTAAATCCACATTAGTGTGGACTGCTGCTTGCCCCCCTGTCTGCAAATGAGAAATTTTTCTCAATTGTGATTTATGTTACATTACAAAATGCTGAGGAACTTTTTGCCAAAATTATATCATTGAAAATGTGGAAAATGTGGAGTACTTTACTAAAATGTGGAGTATTTTACTAGGATGAATCACACAAGTAATAAGAGCTAACATTAAACAACTAATGAAAGACCAAACGTATGCTCCGTGTGACACAGTAAAGGCATCTGTAACAGCGTCACAGATTCAGTTGGGATCTAGTCCAAAGGTTTAAGACATGGTAAGAGAGAAGAATATACTTTGGAGCAGTGTATCATCAAATCTCTCAAAAGCTACACACCTACAGCAGATATACTTGAAACAAGATGAAATTACAATATGCAGTGGCTTTCCTGAAAAATAAGCCCACTTGTAGGAACCATTTGTGATCTCTAAGCCTGCCAATTGTTTCCGTACACTCATATTGCCATTATACAGCCAATTTTGCATTATTTCATGATTTTACTATCAGTGATTTTACAAATCTGTGTGAAAGTACAACTGTGGTATATGGTACGTTTTATACACTGAATAAGACAGAAAGTTTGGGGATTTTATGTCTCTATTATGATAAAGGCCTCAGGCTCACTTTTAGGATATGTTCTGATCTTTACAAAAACAAGTCGGAGCTCTTTATATTGGCTATCATCTTATCAGCCAAGGATCTATTCAGACTGCTGCGGCTGCTGTTTGACTTTGCCAATTGATTCATCAACTTATTTTCTGATTAGTTTCCTGGCAGCTTCTGAGAATTTCTGACTCATTGCTCTACCTTCTGCCTCGAGGTCAAACTGAGTGTTGTCTGCTCAGACAGGAGGCCTGTTGTGACAGTGTCAGCCGTTATTTGGAAAACACTTATTTTTGCCTCATATACAAGTGTAAGATATGGATGAAAACATGGAGCTACAATTGAGTTTGTTAGCTGATTCATTAAATGGAATCATTTTCAAGATTATTTTCCTTTTGCACAAACTTGCTGCTGTGACTGTGGGGCTCTGTCATTATGGAAGCTGGAGCTCCATGGGAGGATGTTGCCCTCTGCTGGAGAAAAACAAAGTGGCAGTACTACTCTGTGAATCTATTTCAGTGATGGATAAATTATGTAATATATTTGCACTAACAGTCAAAAGTTTGGACACACTTACTCATTGAATTCAATGTAAAAGCCTGTGACTGGTGGTGTATATGCACATGTAAATATCTAAATACTCACTCCATAGATTATTTTTGTGATGAATTGGCAATGGACGTTTATATAAAATTATGAAATATTTTTCTTACTTTGCTGTTGTTTTGCCACGTTTTTCCTCACACAACACCGTGAAGTTTGAACAATTCCTATTAATATTTATTTGTGCCACTTAGATGACACAGTTCAAGTTAACAAAGCTTGCTGACTGCTGCAGATCCAGATTAAACTATTACAACGATCCTATTCCTGAACAGTTAAAAGGATGACCCACTTCCATGTGAGAGGACTGCTCTCTCCAATCTTACACTGAATTCATCACAGATGACAGATCTGAATTCTCAGTGTTTGGATGGTGATGTTATTTTAACTGTCTGAATAGTTAGGACAGTGATGTGGAAATGTGACTCTATCTTTGCATCCCAAAATGTACTTTATACTATGGGGATGTAAGGATGTTATTGGAGTTATATAGAGTTAAAATATTCTGAAATTATCATTCCTCAATGATGGACTGTTGTGTTTCATTTAAGGATTTTTTTCCTTAAATTTACTCTTTTAGTGTAAGTATTATCTCAAAATGGGAAGTACATGAATTTGATTTAATGTATTTAATTACTTTTATTACTAACAAAGTCAGCTGTATTTATGTGTCTGTAATCTTTATTTCAATATGTACAATATGTACAATATGAAACCTGTTATTCTGAAACAACATAACTCGAAAGGCAGAAATGATGTAGTTATAGCGCCCCCAGAGGCCAAAATGTTGCTCCTAAATAAAAATAATAATACAAAAAATAGAGGCAATAGTATGAGAGTATTACAGTGTACTGCATTTATAATGATGTGTAAAAGGTTACAGTGTTGTAGATACATTTCACTGACTATTGCAGACGTTTTCTGTATAAACCTGACAAAATAGAGAGACCCTTTTAAATGTTTGGTAACAAGGTAATAACCAAGTTAACAGAGATAAAACCACATATTTGGGAACAAGGTTTTGTATTTGCATTTCATCTCATGTCAACTCATTGTTCATATGTCAGTTTGTAAACTGCATATCATGTTCCCTGATATTCAGTATGAAATGCAGCACAGACATGAGCTCTCTCAGTATTTCACGACAGTGACTGGAATTTCTAATGTAAAAAATAATGACATATTTCCTTTTGCGGGCATGTAACAGCCATTGTGAAATTAGTATATGTAGATATATGACAAATTACTGTTAATATATGTTTTTATACATAATTGTCATATATGTTTTACCTTAGATGTACTTTTACAGTGCAATACACAGTGCAACAATATACAGTGCAACAGGTATAACAATAGCAGTGCATATGACACAAGATAAGTGACCCTCATCACATTGAAAGGTATAAATTATTAAGGTATAAAGGAAGAGGCAAAAAACAAAATAGAGACATACATTCTTTCAGGGAAGAGATTATTGTAGATGTTTATATGTTGAATATAATGTTGACTGATTTACTTTTATACATAATTTCAGGAAGAAAGGTGAGACACGAGGGAGATTTTTAGGATTTTTTGCTTGAGAATAAAAAAAATGCCATGATTTACAAAAGGCCCATCCATGACGTAAATGCAGTTACAGGCAGACATGAGTAATCGATCCCACATCTCAAGCAGGGATGAGCAATGTTTTCATGCCTGCTGACGATCGGGGGGTAGTCACTCTGCTATGGCGCCCATGATGTCGCTGTTGAAGGAGGGGACATCATAGCATTGTGTTAAAATTCGCATCGCTGTCAACTACTCTGTGCGTTTTGCTATCCTGGATTAATTACATTACACTTTTATTTGTGAACCGGCCATGACCGTGGAGCAGAATGTCCTCCAGCAGCATTCACAGAAGGTATGCTTACAGAAGCTAACTTGCTGGCTAGCTAACTTTAGCTTCACTGTATGGTTGCATAGTTTAAAGACTAAGGATTTGCAGACTGTGATATTTCGACATGTTGTTATCTGTGTTGACTTTGAGTTGTGTGTGTTGGTAACGGGAGGTAACGGGAGGAAGGCGTCTGTAAACAGCGAGTTACCGTGTGTATGCCAGGCCCATCATTTATCTTGCGCAAAAGCATTATCCAATGTTTTGCTAGCTGTTAGCCAATGGTGGCTAACGGTATCACGTAAAGTTGGGTGTTACGAGTGCGTTGTCGTACAACGTCAAAGACAGCTGTCATTGCACGTCTAACACAACAAACAATGAGGACGCCTCGCCCGGTTGCATTAGTGTACTCGGCCAGTTGAAATAAACCACACCAAATGGCAGTAACAGGTTAAATTTTAATGTCGTCAACTTCGCAGTTTTAAATATGAGAAGTCTTTTTAAAAAAAAAAAAAATTCCCGAGGCGCTGTACTGAATACATTTTACTCTGTAAGCTACGACCAACTATAAAAATTGTTTCAAAGCAGTGTGTATCAGTGCGTTTGTGTTCAAATATTTCCTGTGGTATTCATCACACATCTGATATCTTTGTTTACTAAGTATTGCCATCGGTGAGGTTACCAGCTAAGCTGAGCCTGGGCGCTTGGTGGGGATTTAGTGGCCTCCTTGCAAGCCAGTGATTCATAGCGGTAAAAGCAGATTTTTCAGCTTACATTTGATGACAACTTACTGAACAAGAGTGCTCCACTGGTTGCCTCAGTTTCTTTGACTCTTGTTTGTGGGATTTACACCACCATGCCCAGCATATCATAGCTTTGTTTTAGTTGTGTAACCACTTGATTGGAGTTTGTAAAACGTGGCTAGTCCCAATGAAAAGAAATGCTGTCTTTGCACAAGTGTTACTTAATCACCCATGCCATTCTATGCCAGTGCCAAGTTGAACACATTTCATTTAATATAAACCCTAAAGACAGAGCTGCCTGATTGACGTGAAGATCTGGTGGCACATCATGGCAGTTACAACTCTGGAGGCAATAATAAATGTGTAGCCTCTCATTAATGACTCAGTGGAAGATGACTGAGTGAGTAGCACCAACAGTATTATGCTTTCTGACCTTTTCAAGCCAAAATAAAATCATGATTAACCACAATGGTATTAAGACATGATTATTGATTATATATATATAAGACATGATTATATTGACCACTACATTTTGCTTAAAATAATGTATTTTTATGATAGAGTTTTTATGACTGAATGCAAAGCTATTCATGTCTGATTTGTTGAGACAATTGCCTGGTTTTCATTGAAAAGTAATGTGAAGTTTTACAGAAATTTTAAATTAGGTAAAGAAAAATAAGCATTTATGACTGTTCCGATCACTGCTGTTTAGTAAATATTGGGATTTTGTTGCAGCTACCCATCCATTGTTATTTTGCTTCTTGTGCTGTGTCAACAAATGTTGTGCTTTCCTCATTAGCGTACACATAACGCCTCCTCTTGTCTGATAAATGCCATTTTTCTAGTGCGGCGAAATGTGGAAGTTATTGTGACATTTCATTGTCATTGCTTCTAAACACCACTCTTCATTCACTGACGGAAGATTCACTGAGAATGCTCCTTGTTTTTAAGCTGCTGCATCAAAGTTGTTCCCTGTGCCATGCAGAAAATTCTGAGGTGTTATTCAGATGCTGTCATTCAATGGCTCATGACCAGTATGACAAACAGCCATGCCAGACATGTCACATGGAAATGAGTGCTGGTGCATGTGTGCAGGTCTGTTCTTTTGGTTGACTTGGCCCAGGTCTGTCACAGGTGTAATTTCCCTCACACTGAACTGACCCAGCCAGCAAACCTTCATCGTTCTGCGTCACCGACCACAAATCACGGTCTTCTTTATGGTCAGTTGCCTCATTGGTTGTAGCTTGGCAAGTGCATGAGTTAAAAATAGTCATCATAACTATACCAGTTGTAAAAGCCTTTGCTAAATAGGCCTTTTTCTTATTCTTATATGTTCTGAAAGGTAGAAGCTATGTTTCGTTTAAATTAGCCCAATGTTTAGGCACCATAGAAGTTTTTTTCATTCAGCCCTAACAGGTCTGGTAGGACTTCCTCTCAGTGGTTGTAAAGGCTGGTTGCTGTAGCATAGATTGAATAGTTACAATTTATGTTTACTTCAGCAGATTTTGGTTTTAAAACATGTTCTGCTGTGTTTATGCCTGGTCTCCACACCTCATAGATTTTTTTTCACCAAAAAAGTTACCTTTAGAAACGCAGCTGGCCCCAATTCAGATTGAAAACTTTGGGGCTGTTTTATTATGAACATACATAAACAAATACTTTTGGTAACAATGGGCAACCCATTGTTAGCTAGCTATGAACACTGTGAGAGTTCCAGTTATTTTATTACATTTTATATAATTTGCTTTTCAGTACATTGCTTTAGGCAGTAAGAACACACCCTCTTGATTGTAAGGTGGCCAACCTCTAGTGTAAACTGTACGAAAATTGGATTTGGTGTATTAATAAATATGGATGCATTTCCTCTATAAATATATGCACTTTCTATTGATTCTCTCTACTGACTTTGTAAAACCCACTTCTGTTTGTGCAAAGCTCATGGAAACTCTTGTAGTTGATGGTGCAATTAAAGTCAGGTCCAAAGCCAAGTTTTGGTTGGTAGTCAATTGTTATAGTTAGTTGCAATAATTTGGCTGTTGTGGAGGTAATTTCACCTTTTTTTTGGTAACATTCATGAAATGTAATTTAGTAAAAGTTGTTTGCGTTAGTATCTTCTTTCTAAATTTTGAAAATAGTTTATTTGCCCAATTTGCCCATGACAAAGGCATTTGTAATGCAAATGTTTGGAACAGTTACACCGTGCATTCAATTGTAATTGCATAAACAGTAGACTCTCCTGCTTTATTTCCAAAGCACATAAAAAAGAAATTGTTGTAGGGCACAATGGTCTTTGTTAAAGTCTGTGACCTGCATAATCTGTGTTTATTTAAGTCTTGACAGTAGAGCAGAATGTCTTGTTCTGGGTGTGGCAGGTAAATGACTGACACACACATTTCTATCTTAAAATGATGTCTTGCCAAATTATAGTTTGCCAGCTTGTATCCTATAACTATGCACTGGGTTGCTGACTACTCTTCAGCTATATTATATCATAACATGCACCTACTCTGACTATTCATTCTCACACTTTGGCCATCCAGCTGGCATTTTAGTTTTTAAAAAGTGTCTAATTTTCAAATAAGTACACTCTACAATACTGTGAATGGCAGTAATGAAGGGGGGTTATTTTACCTCACTGTAAGCAGAACTATATGTGGCAATGAGGTATTTGCATCTTTTTTCACTTGGGTCAATTGGAAGGCCCAAGAGCAGATCTCACTTCCTGGCACTATATGCAAATGCATTATATGCAAATGTCAGATGTCATGTCTGTGTGGGAGAGCAAAAGTAATGTTTTTAGCAAATCTGACTGTACAGATGTGTCCACTGTCAGTGCGTTTGCAAGCCTAAATTGCCATCTTTGTCAGGTAGATTGTGAGATAAATAAAAGAGCTCTTGGAGGACAAGGGTGAATCAAAGCACTACTTCCTCTGCTGTCACATGCAACAAGATCTTAACCATTAGGGAAAGAAAGAATCATGTTTTCATCAGTGCTAATATTGCATTGATGGTTATAAAATTTATTTACACATGCAAAAAAATGTGGCCGTTGGCATATACGCTACCAATAAAGTACGTTCCCAAACCGTGTCCGAATGTGGTTTTATGACGGGTTCTGAGAACACATTTAGGACAGATGGGAGTTTTCAGACCTCCCAGACTTGTTATAATATAATAGATGCCAATACCAAGTCTAAACTGGGTCTATTTTCTTGGAGAGGTGAGTACTTCTGGTGCACTTCAAATTTATTTGCCCATCCATCCACATTCATAGTACAGGTGCTTACACCACATACAAATCGAGCAACAAACCTGTGCTGGGTGAAAGTCTGGGTCATTTGTTTGCTGCTGCCTTATTATATGACATGCTCCCGGGCATGGCTGGTTTTTCATTGCCTTTTGTATCGAAGCTCTAGCTCGCTATTTAAGTCTTTCAAATTATGTGTGATGCTGACAGTGTGTGGATGGATGTGCCATGCAGTCAGTCTTTGGTTCATGAAAAGAATCTGCAGGAACAGCAATGAGTCTTAAACCAATGAAGGCCCATGTGAGGATGAGGCACTCTTTTTGTTGCCTGATGCACCTGTGAAAACTACCGTATAGTCCGTGTTCTTTCACTCAAGACTTAAGAGTTCTGCCTTGTGCACTGACACTAAGTGCACTCCGCCCTTATTTATAGTGCATTTATTCAAGCTGTGCATTGCAGGTTGTTCATATGGTTACGACCGTGTTGTTCAGCTGGATTTGACATCGCACTTAAGATAATAGGAACAGGATTTGAGAGAGATGGAGCTTTTGATTTGATACTGTATTAGTTCCTTAAACCCAAGTTTTACTTGAGTGCCAATTTCCATCCATTAGATATAGGCTTAAAATGCTGTTGGTAAGGATTCTAGTTGGTACTGGCCCAAGTCTGTTTGCAGGGTAGAGCACCAAGTTTTTCCTTTGTCTCTTTTTACCTGTGGCGTTGAGACAGATACAATGAAATGCTGGTTGTGTAAATGCTGACGTTGTCAAGACTACAATATGTATAATAATAATAATAAATCAACTGTCTGTTAAACACTATTATGATTCTAATTAACCAAAATAAACTGTAGATACAGTGCATGCAAATTTACACATTGTTACTTTCCAGAAAGGCTGTAATTGCAATTATTTTTATTATTCATCAATCCAAAAGTAACCATTTTAGAATAAGCTATGGTAAAAGGTGCATGTTTTCATTTCCTCATGCATGATGTGATGTATTTAGAATAGAATTTGCAAATTCTTAGGTTTCTTTTCAAAATAAATCCAAAAAGGTATACATCTCTTCTGCAGCCCTTGAGCGAATATAGTGCATTTTGTAATTCAGCAGGATGTTGTGGGGTGATTAAGAGCCTAATCTTATTGTTTTTGTGTAGTATTCAATTAAAATGTTGACTTTTCACACTACTTTGTTCCTGTATAGTGTTTTGTTTTTTCAGTTTTTCCTGAACAATTTACTTGCTCTCAACTGTCTATGTCCTTCTCTCCTCTCTTGCTATCAACAGCATCAGCAGACTCTACTAAACCAGTTGAGGGAGATAACAGGAACCACAGACATTCAGCTGCTTCAGCAAGCTTTGCAGGTACACCATGTATGCATTTAAAACAGATTGGCATATTTAAAAGTCTAATATCGAAGGTGGCATGTTTACACTCTGTACATACAAACTGACACTGAAATAGGATTGTAGTTGTAATGGAGTGTTACTGATTATTTTCTTGTTTTCATACTTGAACAAACGCATTGTTGCTCCAGGTGAGCAGTGGAGACCTGGCTGAGGCTGTAGCCTTTCTGACGGAGAAGAACGCTAAGGTTCCTCAGCAAGATGAGACGACCTACTACCAGACATCCCAGGTGGCCAGTGATAGATATATCAGTGTGGGAAGCCAAGCAGACACAAGTGAGTAGTTTACTTAAACCTTTGGCACAAAAGTGTCAAGACAAACATATGAGTTTACTATTTCATAATAGTTGAGTCTTGTCTGTAAAAATGCCTTTATTTAAGTCTGAATGTACATGAAAAATCCCCATTATATGCATATAACAATACAGTTTGTAAAATTAACAGTTATTGGTGAAGTACCATGCTACAGCTGAATATCCCTTCCCCTCCTGTCTGTACCCACATGTATGTAGCCTTCAATTAGCCTTCAATTAGCATGAGCTGGTCTGGCTCCTGAAATAATTTAAGGGCTGCTACTAATAATTATTTTCATAATCAATCTGTCAAATATTTTCTCAATTAATCGATTAATTTGGTCTATAAAATGCCAGAAAAATGTTGATTGGTTTTTAACAGACCTGGAAATGACGATGACCTCAAATGTCAGGTTTTGTCCACAATCCAGAATTAATTAATATTAATAATTTCTTTGTTATATGGAGCAAAGCATCCAGAAAATATTCACATATAAGAAGTTTATAATATATTTAGTAATTGATTAATAATCAATTAATCGAATAATATTGCATACCTATATAATTATAAAAGGCTTAGTTTGGGATAATCCAAAACAATAATTCATATGATCAGGTGACTATACTTAATGCAATTATTTAATCTTCAACTTCAGGCAAACAAAAATAATTTTAGTAAATTTTACAAACTGGATCTTTAAAAGAAAACATGTGAAAATGTTCTTGAATATCTCTTTTGAATTGTTAAGCGTGTGCATGTGTGTCTGTGTGCATGTGTACCTGCTCTTTTTTTGATGCAGATGTCATTGACCTGACTGGAGATGACAAAGATGACCTGCAGAGGGCCATCGCCCTCAGCTTGGAGGAGTCTAGTCGGGCATTTAGAGAGACGGGCATCACTGATGAGGAGCAGGCCATTAGCAGGTTGGCCCTACTACATTTCTGACTAGAAACTAACCAACAAAATCAGAACTCAATATCTTATTGAACACACACACAAAAAGCAAACAGTGACCATCCTGATGCACCTAATGAGTTTCCACAATCACTGCCTACTTTGTCCCCATCTTTGTTCAGGGTGTGAAAAAAATATCTTACTGACACTTGAGTTGTACAATTCTGAATTGTTGAACTGCAATTACAAAACAAAACATACTTTACTATAGCTACAATGTCTAATCAAATAAGAGCTACATAATTGTTGATTGAACCAAGTGTATAAAGTGGTGTGCAAATATATTCAGGAGTCAGTAAAAAGGACTTCAGGACAACCAATTTGCAACTGCTACTATAATTTTAAAATACAAGCATGTAAGCTGTTAAATAGTACCTAAAGCATTCTGTAAGGGTAATGTTTTGGTAATGTGAGACACTCTTTTGTGGAAGACCAAAATGGTTTATTTCCTATGTGTATTTTGCTACCCTCTCTTTTAAGAGTTTTGGAGGCCAGCATAGCAGAGAACAAGGCGAGTCTGAAGCGTACCCACACAGAAGTATGGAGTGATTCACCCAACCCACATGACAGGAAGAGGATAGATAACTGCCCAGTGGGATTGAAAAATGTTGGCAATACCTGCTGGTTCAGTGCTGTTATACAGGTGGGCATAAAATATAAACACAGATACTGCTGGTGGTCCAAGACCAAATGAAAATCATTGTTTGAAATTCAAATGAAAGAGCTTTTCTTTAGATTAATTTATGGTTTTCTAATATCCCTCGTTTGTCAGCTTAGTTCTTTCATATTTTTCTAGTACTTTGCACTTCCACCTACTTTTCTCAGTTATGAGAAACATAAACACAGTGGAGACTTTTGCATTCCTTGCATTCCTTGATGGTGTAATCAACAGTTTAATTTGGTGCAGTCATTCTGACTTCGTTTCTTTTCCATTGGTGGAGTCAGTGATAAAATGTGACTGGAGCTGAAATATGCCAAATGAACACTGGATACATCATCACATGGTTGGCTGGCTTCAGTGTGTAATTTAACCCCTAACCTTGAGAAGACGGTACTGCTTGAAATGTGACTCCACTTCACTTACAAGAACAAGAGTAAACAACTTTCTCTTTTCATGATAACATATTTAAATTTTGTCAATTCTTGTCTTTATCTTCTCATACAAAACAGAAAATAATCAGGAGGACCCTGAGCTTAAAGCAATGAACTGATTGGTGTTAAAATGTAAAAATGGTGTAGAATAATTAATGCAACAAACTTATAACAGTGTTTGCAATGAAATAGGTTTTTGTTTGTAAAAAACATTCTGTAACTGCTCATTCTCCCACCCACCTACATTTCTTAAGGGTGTTTCCACTACTTTCGTCATATTATGCAACAGGCATTGTCCCCATATTTATTCCACACGATTAGAAAACATATTATAATCAAGCTTCAATGTCTGTGATACGAACTAGAGTTGGCTCAAGCGTGCAAGTAGGTTGTGATTGACGGGGGGTTATGTAACTGCAAAGCACACAAGCATGTCATAGAAAAACATTTATCAGAAATACAAATAGTGGAAAGAAGAGAGTTAACATACTGAAAAGCTGATGCAACAATTAATTAATCGTTTATTCATTGCTAAATTACTCAGAAGCTATTATAATTGGTTAATTTGTTTTGTCCAGGTATCTTTTATATGTGGACAGTACAAAACTTTGGAAGACATTGCATCATTTTCTGCATTGTGTGAACAAAACAACTAATCAGGAAATGGACAGATTAATCTAATATGCAAATAGTTGTTAGTTGAAGCCTGAGTACCATGTACAGTATTGTGACAAAGACTGTGGGAACTTATTTCAACATCATTGCTGTTGTGAGTCAAACTCAATACTAAATGTCTTTCATATTGCGCCTATTCATGAGTTTTGCCACTCTGCCCTATAACAATACATTTTACAGTGTAAATAATTTTGATTGAGAATATGTCTCCTGTCCTTTGGCTATTACTAAGATGTCCTATTCAATTCTGTTCAACTTGAAGTCTCTGTTCAACTTGCTGGAGTTCCAGAGGCTGGTGCTCAACTACTACCCACCAGCCAGAGTCCATGACCTGCCTCGCAACCAGAAGGTGAGAGCCCCACCTGTCCCCATTATTTTTTGTGTTTCAATGAGCAATAGTACTAAAATAACCAGCTTTTTGGCACCCTTTCCTTGGGGTACCAGACTAAAATGGTAAGGTACAGTCATGTGGAGCTTGACAGGCAACAGAAAGACGTCTCTCCCTTGCGACCAGTATAAAGATCACATGGAAGTCCAGGCAATACATTGCCTGCGGTCTATTCCATACAAAGCTTGACATATTTTTGAGGCAAACAGCCACAAGCAGAGCAGGAGCAAAAGAAGTGCTGGATGTGTTTCCTTGTTGTCGGTTGTATTGCTTTCTGTTGTGTCACGTTTGTTGTCACACTGGTACAACGTCAAGCTACGTATCTTGCTGTCATGGCCATCAGGCACAGACCACACAGCGCCTACCAAGTAAAGGTAATTTTCTCAGTCACAATGCAAGCCTAACCCAAGGGTTTACTTTTCCAACCTGTACCATACTGCACCATGATGGAAACACAGCATTAGTGACCTTACACAGTCTGTATCACAGCTGCCCTTTTATAGCTTATCACAGCCAGCAGTACTTCAGCCCTAAGGGTTTGACCCTCCTCGAGCTGTGTTAACATTCAGCAGCCGTGTGATCTGGTGCTAAGGTCACTGGTGCTTAGTGTTGGTCCCTGATAGTTGACTTCACTCACTGCCTATAAGCTGCAAGAAGATCCAGCTGCTGTGAAATGTTTGACAAAAATGAATATACAGACAGTGTCTTTTGATGTCCCCTGCAGTTTTTTTCATATTTGAGATGCTTAATGTGTCTCGTTGTAATCAACATTACATTGCCAAAGCAGTTGTCAGTATGTACTTGCATATTTTCACTATGCACTAATTTCACTATGCATTTACCATAGGGTTAGCAGGCTGTCTCTAATCTGGTCCAAGCCTCAGTTGTGGAATTGTGGTTTGGGGCAATCATTTCTGTTACCTCCATCCTAAACACTGACCTTTTGCTTTCACAGTATGAGACTGCTAGAGCTTAGAGACTAATCTTTACATCACCATATCTGAGTCATTACCATAAAAAGTAGGTACTAATTATCTTCAAGGTTGTTTCCCTTTTCCATTTACATTGCCAAATTTTCCAGAAACCAAGTGCTGTAGCTTTTACTACTTAAGCTGTTTGGTCGATTATTTCTTTGTTGTATAACTGCATATTGGCAATAAATCTTAAACCGTTAGAAAGCCTGTTTATTTCCCCTTTAAATGGTAATACATTTGTTAGGATGAGCAGTAGAGTTGAGCATGTCGGTTATTTCTCCTTTTTAAGTTTAATAGCTACTGGCAATATCTCCAAAGTCATTGTTTTCACTTGTGGCAATAGCATTCACTGCAAATCATAATAGATTTAAACTAAGCTATCACCTCTGGATGCATCATGCCAGTAAATAACATTTATTCAGTATATATTAGTTAAATTTTGTTTTACAGATTTAGAAAAGGAGAGGATGAAGTCTTGCCTCATATTATCTTACACACTGTGTAAAGTAATATCCGCACTGTAAGATATAAAGCATATTATTTAAACACTGTCAATACCAATACCTTAACCAGGTTTATCTGTTAATAGTGATACATTTCATACATCAGAAGAAATATTTAAAATATCTGTACAATAATTAAACATAATTGCAAACAAACAAACATAATAACTTTTACTTAGAATTTTTGTTTTATTGCTGTTGAAAAGAATTATATTGTGATTTGTTATTTAAGATTTTATTAATGCCCAACCATAGATGATAAGTAGTGGTGGTGGCACTAATGCATATTATTTGTAGTAGTACTACATAAGTGTATTTGCTAATTGGTTAATACCTTCAACAATTAGCATATTAACGATGATGTTTCACAACTCTAATTTTATATCTGTGCATTTGAAAAATTAAGCTGTTTTTATATAAGACATTTACTAAACCAGTTTATAATTGATGCATTCTGTCCATCTCCTTTTGAGATAAGGAATGCAGATTTGACTGCAGTTTGATTCACTTAATTGCTTATCATGTTATATTGTCTAGGAGCACAGGAACCTGCCCTTCATGCAGGAGCTAAGGCACCTCTTCTCACTCATGGTGGGGTCCAAGCGGAAATATGTGGACCCATCACGAGCTGTGGAAATCCTCAAAGATGCGTTTAAGTCCAGTGAATCACAGCAGGTAATCCTCTTTCTGTATTTGCTTAGACCTATGGGTTATGCACTAATTTTGTACACTAATTTTGCATTTTTTTTAATTAATTAATTTTTACCTTTTTTAAAATGGACACCATGACTAGTTTGGCTCAGGGACAATATGTATCAATGATGTGAAGGGGTGGACACCCTAATTATCTGGTAATATGCTGCCCCCTATGTGTTTGGAGGTGAATTAGATTTGTTGTCCTGTTCTTACACACTGCTGCATTAAGAAATATGAGTGATGTTGAACAGCATGTGTCAAATGTACAGAACTACTCTGTTGTTCTTATGTAAGCATTTGCATTAAGCCACTGTCTTTGCAGAGGTTAACTGAGGCCATGCCACTGGCCTCTGTACTCATCAGTCATGTCATTCCTCTGAGCATTAGTTAGGTTAGAGAAGCATTGACCTGAATTATCGGGTGACGTTGATGTCCATGTGTGAGTGGCCTGAGGGCATTCAGGTTCCCTTTGAAGTTCGACAATCTGTGAGCCCCTCGATAAGACTAGTCATCTCTTATTCAAAGCTCAGTGACTATCGGCATTTGACAGACATAACACTGATTTGCCTGATGAGACTTTTTCGCTTGCAGGTGCAGATAAGTCCTTTAGTTTGACACTGTGAATCTCATATGTTCCAAGCACAGTATTGTAATTGGTCTTGTTGTACGTATTACTTTGCTCTGCAGCAGGATGTGAGCGAATTCACCCACAAGTTGCTGGACTGGTTGGAGGATGCCTTCCAGATGAAGGCCGAGGAAGACAGGTAACCATAGCTATTATGGACAGAGGAGTGAATAAACATACAGTTACTGAGTGAACTGAGTGAATACAAGCACTACTTTAGGGTTCATTTTCTGCCAGTGGCTACAGATAAATTAGTGTATAGGCATTGATAATTTCACTAAAACCACCGTAGATCAGGATTGCAGCTGAGGAAGTTGTTGTTTATGCATACTGAGGAAAAATTGGGTTCATATTCTCAGTAATGTGGGTAGAAGCGTCCTCAAACCACCTCCAACTGTAGTTTTTGTTATCAGATCTTAGGATGCTTTAGGTGCATTCAGACCTATTTTTAACATGTGACTAGATCACTAAGGATGGGCGTTAATACCAGTCTAAATGAGTTCATAGACAAGTTTTAGTTGGTATTAGCAGCACATTCTCAAGCAGTGACACAAATGTAAGTTTTCTATATTTGACAGGTGCCTCATGACACCACCTCTTTTTGTTTTCAGGGAAGAGGAGAAGCCAAAGAACCCCATGGTGGAGCTTTTCTATGGTCGCTTCCTTGCTGTGGGTGTCCTGGAAGGTGAGAAGAGGTGTTAAATTAAAACCGGTAATGAGAAAAAAGTGCAGGGTGCCGAAAGAATTAGGGTGAGATTAAGTATAAGGTTGGTCTGATTATGGCAGCCAGAATGCAAGTGAGTTCTTGCCCCTAGTAATGAAAGGTGACCTTGTCCTAATGAGATGTGGTCCATGTAAACGAGGCGAGCAGTTTGCATTGATCGTGGAAGACCTTGACGGTTGATTGACATTGCACTTATTATGCATGACAACACTGGCCTAGAGCCACCAAAAGCTGAGCCAGTGGACTCTGCTGCTCATAAAAATGACCTTAATGCCTCATCTGCATGTCCGCTAGCTACTCCTCTCTGCTCCACTTTTTTGGGTTGGGAGGTTGTGGTGATCTTCTTATCATGGAGCTCTGGGCAGCCATTTAAATAGTTGTGATTGAATGAGTGCTGAATGACTGAAAATCACCTTGGATGCAAATGAACATGAAGTACTTCTTTGTTTTTTTACTTTTATTGTTGCTTTTCTGTGTTTCTTTACTTCCATTTTCCAATTGTGCTCCTGATGTTTGTTTACAGTATGATGGATATGTCTTAATAACCTTGTCTCTCACGTACTTATGATACAGATGTAAAGCACACTCATATTGTTCTCAAATGCTCTTTCGTTTAGGTCAGCATTTATTACTATCACTGCTTATTTGTTCTCCTCATTGTTTGTTTGTGTAATTCAACAGGTAAAAAATTTGAAAACACAGAGATGTTTGGGCAGTACCCGCTGCAGGTGAATGGCTTCAAGGATCTCCACGAGTGTCTTGAGGCTGCAATGATCGAGGGTGAGATCGAGTCCTTGCACTCGGCAGAGAACTCCGCCAGGTCTGGGCAAGAGGTCAGTGCCAAAGGAGAAAGATAACTTTTCCTATGAAATGTTCAGAAAATGTTGAGATACGTTTGGTGTATTTCATCCTCGGATTAAACACACTAGTTAATTAGCAACATTCAATGGCCTTGTGGCCAAGGATTTGGTGTAGAGGACTGAGTCTTTGCATTTTTATTAATATTTGTCTGATTTCTTAACCACCAATTTGTCCCTATGTTTGTTCTAATATCATTCAGTACATAAAAGTGCTTAGTAATAAAAATTAAGAAAAGTAAATTCATAACATTTCTAACTATTATTTATTACCATAAAATATTAATGAACAAGAGCATTGTTTCAAAATCTATTTCTTAAATTTTTTACAGCTCAGGACAAGAAGTCACGGTCAACTTATTTCAGTGCTGTTGTTAATGCAAAAGATATGTTTCTGGTAGAACTTAACCTTCTACCAGGTTGCATATATAAGCAAATAAAAATAAAGTAACCCACTTTATATACATGTACGTAGATGCATATTAATAAAATAATTGTATATACAATAAGTGGTGGTGTTTTGAGCTTAAAGACAACCAAACCAAATACAACCAGGTTATATAATAAGTGAATGTAGTTGATCCTCTCTATTGCACCAAATTCACACAATAAATCTTGTAAATCATTTTAAAAAACTGAATATAAAGGAGTAATATATTTATAAACATAAGAGAGATAATCTTTAATATTGTCTTTCAGCACTGGTTCACAGAACTCCCTCCTGTGTTGACCTTTGAACTGTCAAGATTTGAATTCAACCAAGCACTAGGGCGACCTGAGAAGATTCACAACAAGCTTGAGTTCCCCTCTATGCTTTACATGGACAGGTGATAAACATGAAAACATTGGTCAATAACTATACAATCTCTTAACTTCTGCTGTAAATGATAATTAATACAAAGTTGCTCTAAGACTTAAGTTTTTGCTGTGGTCTTTGTGTTGGTAGATACATGGACAGGAACAGGGAAATCACTAGGATCAAGAGGGAGGAGATAAGGAGGCTTAAAGAGCATCTGACGCTGCTTCAGCAGCGACTGGAGAGGTACTGCTTATTCATCTCTGCATTAAACCACAGTCAACAACAGTCATGCTCAGTCAGAGTAATTTGTCACTTAAAATGTGCCCTCTCATTATTCCCTCCTTATATTTCTCTCTCCTTTGACTGCCTTCCATTTCTCTGACTCTCGCCCTTTCCCCTTGGACCTTCTCAGGTATCTGAGCTATGGTTCAGGCCCCAAGAGGTTTCCTCTGGCAGATGTCCTTCATTATGCCATGGAGTTTGCTTCCAGCAAGCCTGTGTGCACTTCCCCAGTTGATGACATTGACTCATCAGCACCTCCTGGCGGCACAACAGGACAGCAGCTGCCGCCACCAAGGCAAGTTTAAAAACTCATAATTTTCTGTTGGTTTCAGGAGCAATGACACGGAAACAAGAAAAATATTTTTACTTGCTTGTACCAGTGTGCCAGTAAATAGAGTACTTTATTAATCCCAAAGGTAAATTGCAAGTTGGGGCACACACACTCTTTACATAAAAATATTGAATCTTGGAGTGGGAGGATTTTTCTAGTGTTCGGTCAAGTAAAAACTAAACAAAGTTGAACCATTGTTTGATATTTATTTATCTAGAAAGAAAGGTAGATTACATGTTCATTATTCATACATACATACATTGTTGGTACAAATTCTAATTCAAAATTCAGATGATTTGTAGCAGCCTTGATCAGGGCCCATGCTGCATTCTCTTTCCTCAGCTAATATTGCGTACAGTGTCAAAATTATTTGTCGTAATTTCTGCAGAATTAGCCCATCACTCAAATTAGCTCCACTGATGGAACATTATTTTAAAATGACTCTAATATTTGACTAGACCATTTCTTCTGTATGCATGTAGTTTAAATTTCTTTCCTATGTTTTTTCATGCTGCAGCACAGCCGAGCAGGACACCCTGCCCCCATTAGAGAGCTCAGGGCCTGCTTCAGCCCCCACCACAGCTCCTGCGGCAGCCCAGCAACAGAGAGTATCAATTCATAAACCCTTTACCCAGTCCCGGCTTCCTCCTGACCTGCCCATGCATCCTGCTCCGAGGCACATCACTGAAGAAGAGCTGAGGGTGCTCGAAGGCTGCTTGCATCGCTGGAGGAGTGAAGTGGAAAATGACACCCGTGGTAGGTGTATCTGTCTCACAAATGCACCTCATAATGCTTGTCTCTTGTTATAAATCCTTCAGCATGATTTACGTGTCAGTCTTTTTGTGAATAATATTGCTGGTGTAAACATTAGATTGACACTTACAAATGAAGTGTAATGATTTTCTTCTCACCAGACCTACAGGGCAGCATAACCAGAATCCACAGAACCATAGAGCTAATGTACTCTGACAAATCTATGATGCAGGTGAGCTCCAAGTTTGTCATCAGTCTTTTTTCAATACTTACACTTCAAATTTTTAGTCAGCCATAACATTTATTCAATTTTTAATGCTATATTTGTTGTTCCAGGTGCCATACCGGCTTCATGCAGTACTGGTCCATGAAGGCCAGGCCAATGCAGGCCACTACTGGGCTTATATCTATGATCCACATCAGCGCTGCTGGATGAAATACAATGATATTTCTGTTACCAAGTCTTCCTGGGAGGAGCTGGTCAGAGACTCATTTGGAGGCTATCGTAATGCGAGTGCCTACTGTCTCATGTATATCAATGACAAGAAGCCCTTTCTTATAGAAGGTACATGTGGACTGAATGCATCTCTAAGTAAGACTTTTGTGTATTTAGTGTTATTGTTGCAAAGTAACTGTTTATTGCTAATATGGCTAACCTTTTTATGGTCTACAATTGCCTAAACATTAACATATACTGTATGTATATAAAGGCTAAATATCCTGCATATAAAGGTAAAACTCTGCATTAAGGCTGGGTAAAAAAAATAGCAGTCATTTAAGATGTGTTTCTTTAATAGCAACATAAAAAAGTGTAATATATATTGAAATTTATAATTGAAAAAAAGAAAATGATCCAAATTACTGAAAGGTGAGGCAATACCTGTGTTGTCTGTTTGTTAAGCTCTGACAAAAACCTATGGTCAAACCATGTTGGCTGTTTGATGATTTAGCCACAATAATTAAGGCTTTCTTCATTATTACATTCTGTTTACTTGTTTGGAGTGCCTCGTCACATTTTTTTCAAGTATATTTTTATTACTGAGTGCTTCATGTATTTTTTCCTCCTTTTCTATTTACATTTTTCACGTTAGTGAGATTCCAGGGGAGAAATTCAATAATGATTACTAGCACAATAAACTTTTCTCAATTTCTGTTTGACCAGCTCAGTCCTTTTAAAAAAGAAAATGACTTTCTTCAATATATTAAGTTGGGGGTGATGTGTAAATTCTTCCTCTGTTGTCTTTGCAGAGGAGTTTGATAAGGAAACAGGACAGATTCTCAGCGGCATGGACAAACTGCCTCCAGACCTGAAGCAGTATGTAAAGGAGGACAATGAGCTCTTTGACAAGGAGGTTGAGGAGTGGGACACCTTTCAGGCCCGCAAGGCCCAGCAGGAGAAGCTGGCATTGGCCACAGCCAATGCTGCTGCTGCTGCTTCGGCAGCATCCAGCACCTCCACCACTTCCTCTTCCCCTCAACCCATGAGCATTGAATCCACTCCTCCAGACAACACAGGTCAGAATCATGACCCTCAATAAATAGCAGAATAGCTGATTAACAATCAATGCTGTTCCTTTTAAGTATTAGTTTGTTTTATGAGCAAGAGGCAGACTTAAAACTATAGCAGGGAAATTACTTTAAACATATCGTTTTGATTTTAGATGAACACTTCCTCAGATAATACATTAATGGAGACATTTGGCTGTTGATGTTCACTCACCATTGTTTCACTGAGATCTTCCTGAAAACAAAAAGGGTTTTATTTTGAGTTTAAATGACAATGCATGTGTGTCTATTCTCTAAATTATGGTCAAAATTTTATACAGGAAATGGTACATGAGACCAGGCTTAATTTTGTTTGTGTACATGCCTTCAGACTTAATGCTGACCTTTTAATTGCTGTTTTTGAGGTTCTTTTTTCCTTCTTATTCTCTCATGTGGACCAGTGTTTAATTCATGTTGGGGATTCTTCCATGGTCATGAGTGGAGTTGGTTGGTGTTGTCATAGACTGATTAAATTTCTTATATGATGCAAAATGCGATCCAAGTTTGTGAAACGCCAGCCTGTCTAATCTTGTTTTTGACTGCTGATCTCCTGCACTGAGAAATTCCTTATAAAAGAATACAAAATAATCTTAAATAGATTTGCAGTGTTAACCACTCCCTTAGAAATATTGTTTTTAATATCTCATAGTTAAGATTCAACATCAAGCCCACAACAGCAGTAAAGTAATCAGTGTGTTGTTGCTTTTGTAATTTAACCAAACCTTTAAGGAAACTCATTTTATTATTATGGGCAATAATAAAAGCATTATCATGAATGGTGTAAAAGTTTTAATTCTGTAGTCTTGTATGACATTTGTCTAAGTGACAAACAATGACCATATTAAAACATTCAACGTACATCAAGAAAAGAGTTCAAATCCAAAGGAACTGTCTTTGTTTGTGTGTCTTCATGTTGTCGTCTCCTTCTTGTAGCTTCCCAGCAGGACCCAGAGTACATGGAGCAGCCGTCTCCCACCAATGACTCCAAGCACCTGCAGGAGGACACGGAACGAGCCATCTCCAGAGCTGCTGCTGAACTGGAGGAGAGAAGCCCTGAGGCTTTGTTGAATGCTGTATGTAAAATACACTCTAAGACATTTTGCACAGTTTGCCTCACTCACACACTTATTCATTGTCACCACATTGTCTATATGCTCTTTTTACGCAGCAGATTAAATGTGTCTTTGATGTAACTCTGATATTATTATTATTATTTTTTTTATCCATTTCCTGAGCTGTTCCTAGGATGACTGAAGATTAGTGATAAGATCTGTCAAGTTAAGTTTAGCAAAGGTGGTGTCAGCAGAGTCGGTCAGTCTTGTAGGGGAAACCACATCAAGTCTTCAGAGTTCAGATATTAAATGATTTTATTTGATGATTGAGATAATTTCTTTCCACTCTATCTAATGTTTCGTGTCTTTCCATCGGTTCTCTCTCCCTCCTGTGTCATCTCTCCATTGTCTCTACAGTCTGTCCCCTCTCCCACTTTCCCTCAGCCTGAGATCCAGGTGAGCAGCCCCTCCTCCCCTCCTCATGACCTGGTCATGGAGGATGGTTCCCCTGGACAGCGCACCGTAGAGGTGGCCATTCCTCATGTGGGGACGTTTGTCATTGAGTCAGAAGAGGGGGGGTATGATGATGAGGTAGCTCGTCCTGATAAATCCTCTCTCCGTTTCTTTGTGCAATGTGCTGAGACGTCTGTGCATATTTCATACAGGGAGTGGGAGCTTCACTGCACATACGCATGGTTCGAAACTTGATTTTTCACACCTGAGAAACCTGAAACTTTATCCGGACTTCTGGATTGGCTTGAGGCTGAAAATAATGTGCTATCCGACTGACCTCTTTGTTGGTGGTTTTGTTTGACCCTTGTGCAAAAAGTTCCTTTTTTTGGGGCCAATCTGCATCTTGGTACAGTGGCTAGTTGACCATTACCAGAAATCCTACAAGCTGCTCCTTCATCTGAGTCACACTTACCTTAAGCCAAGACCACATTACAACACACAGATTTAATGTGATATCTTTCTATTTATCAGTAGTAATTGAATATTAGTGTGGCCCTGTGCCGAGCTGGTATTAATATCTGTTTTGGGTGATATCATCAAAAGTGGACACATCTAAGTACAGTTTTGTTTTTGTTTTTTTTGTTTTTTTTATACAGTTCTCTTCAGAACTTCTTTTTTTCCAGAACACTTTTGAAGACACATTGAGGGCATTGATCAGTTTTAACAATAAAGCAAGAACAATATCTTTTGACTCTGTCACCCCACAGAAAAATATGTTGCTGACCAACTTGCCACATTTGAATGATGACAAATTGCTGTTTAAAATTAGGTTTGAAATCATGTAAAATTCAACCACGTTCTCTGTTCTGAAATGCTCTAGTTAATGCCCAACCCTAACTTTACTCTTACCACAGTTTAAATCTTAGCCCTGAACTTACCAGTTCCTGAGAAATTAGGCTCTGTTTTATTAGGACCAGGTTTTTGACTCCACAATAACTACAGATCCTGATACGGTCAGTGTTTTTGCCGAAAGCATATGCACACAGACACATATATGCTTAAATGAGTACCAAAGCAGTTGAACGTCGCTGGTCATAAATGCGAGTACTGAATATAAACAAAGAAGCTTTGGTATCAAACCTGTACAGATAGGCAAGCTATATTTTCACCATTTTGGTCACAGTTTAATGACATTCAGTACAGACACAGAGCAGGTTTAGCTACAATCCTTTGTCCCTGATCAGTTATTTTAGAAAAGAAGTCCGAGGAGTACCGTATGTCACCACCACTAGACTGTACATAATCTCCACATTCTCTTAGCTGTGTGACACTAGACACTAGCTAGAGAGAAATGCTTGTGCCCACTGCCACAATATAAATACTGACAACCAGTTTTCTTTCTTTCTTTCTTTCTTTCTTTCTTTCTTTCTTTCTTTCTTTCTTTCTTTCTTTCTTTCTTTCTTTCTTTCTTTCTTTCTTTCACTTTTCCAAATGAATAAAATCTTATTCCACGGTAGCACTTCACACAACACATTGATTCACCTCGTGGCCCCCACTTTCACATGATCTCTCATCCCATCATATCAACGCACACACAGACACAAGCGTATTAAAAATTAATACTGTATAGTCAGACTGTTTAAAATTATTATTTGGTAATGTACATTAATTAGCTGGGAATGCAGATTTAGAAATTCCATAATACTTTTTGGTCGCTCTCACCTGCATTTTCAGTCAGTTTCATCAAATCGTAAATCCACATTTTATACTACTTTATTTCTGCTATTAGTACTTTCTGAAACATTCTACTTTTTTGTGCCATTTTTTCCCATTGAAAATCAATGGAAGATTTGTCTGCTTTGATTTGAGCTGCAGGAGGAGTTAACAACCAAACAATGGCAGAAACAGGAAAACTTGCTGTCTCAGCATTACCCACTACTGGAGTTAGTGACCAAAAGGGTAATAAAGTACAAAAAAACAATAGTTGGATGTTCTCAGAATTCCCAACTGTATTTTCTTGGGAAATACAAATTTTACTACTTTGCGTATAGCATGGGAAATTCAGGTATGATCATAGGAAGTGGTCACTGGAGACAGACTACACTACTAGGTGGGAACTCATACTCAGAGCTGTCCACTAGTGATCTAATCACTAAAAACAAATGTTAATCCAGGTCTGAACAGGACCTACTGCGTGTTCTTGTAGAATAACTATTATTAGTGAAAATTCCAGCCTGTTGCCTCATGTCCCTGCACTTCCACTGACCTGTCATGTGGCTGCCTTGGTTTTCCCACAATTTCCTTGTGCGGGCTGTGCATCATGCCATTGAACCAACTGGCTTTGTCTCTCTGTTTCTCAGTTGTCACTCTAACCAGTGCATGGATTGCTAAGTGGTGCCTGGCATGCCCCGTCTGTGGTATGCTTTACTGTAGTGTCTCAGAGCACATAACATGGAGGTTGGCCTTCCTTAGTTTGTCCCAAGGACCTGTTGTTTTATTTAACATGGTTCCTGCTTCCTGGGCAGGCAATGATGACCCCCAACATGCAGGGTGTAATAATGGCCATTGGCAAATCCAGCAGCATATATGAAAAGAATGGGCCTGAGGCAGCTTTTTTTAAGGTACTCAACATCTCTCATTTACTGTTCCTCATTCCATCTCCTCTCCCATTTGTCTTTCCCTTTCATTAGAATTTTCATGTACTTTTTTGTAGTATACAAAACAAAACACAGTTTTACAACAGTATTTAGCAGCCATTACCTTATTTGGAGGTGATTGTTGTTCAGAAATGTTACAAATAGTTGTTGTGCAATGCAAACTCTAAACTGATTACCTATGCAGGGATACATTAGATAATTGGAATCAGCCACGTCCACTCAATACCTTGATGTAAAGTAAAATACCCTATTGCTATAGTAAATACTGAAAAGAAACTACACCGTTACACATTACCATTTCTCAATCAAGAAAAAATTTATGATGGGGGAAAAAGACGTCATACCTATAAACATCTTGTAGCCATTAGTTGAAAGAACATTTTAATAATTAAATTATATGTGTATCACTTTTTCAATAATGAGAAAGAAAATAAGAGCAAGTAAATGGGTGTTTTACTTAAATGTGACAATATATAATACTCATGCACCAGTCGTATGGAGATAAGTAGACCCACTGCTGGAATTAATGTCAGCATCAAGCTGTAAATATTACTAACTGAAGATATATTTGACCAGAAATAGTGTAATCTTTGTTTATTTTCAGCATTTTATTGTCAGCAATGATTTAGGTCAATACTTACAGACTTTTTCAGCCAGTTTTTTTTGTCCTGCTGTGTATTTATCTTCTGTTGCCGGAATTCATTGGACCAGATCTTGTTCAGCGAATCCGAGCTCTTGCATTACTGATGATTTACAGTTTAAAATGCAGCCACTTTGAACATTGATAATATAACTAAATGTTTTTTTGTTTTGTTTTTTTTCCTAAAAGCTAAGTAGTACCAGGAGGGTAATAAAGTCAAATGGAAAATTTACTGCAAGTTACCTTTTTAGGATTTTGACTGTTGTGTGGTCAAATACCTATTATCCATATACATTCCACATCAATCTCAGTCAGAGTTTTAACTGTAAGTTTTTACCATTTTGTCTCTGCTCAGGCCATAAAGCTGGAGTATGCTCGTCTCCTGAGATTTGCCCAAGAGGACACATCACCTGAGAATGATTACCGACTTCAACACATCATTGTGTACTTCATCCAAAACCAGGCTCCCAAGAAGATTCTGGAGCGGACTCTGCTCACTCAGTTTGCTGACAGGAACCTGGCCTTCGATGAGAGGTAGCTCAGACCCCACATTCTGCCATAACCTTGTATTTATAGAACTACTACTTAATTTGACCAGCAGGGGGTAGCAGAGACTTTTTTTTTGTGACAGTCTTTGTTAGCTCACCTCATACTGGCTGTCTCTCATCTAGACAATCCTTTCAAATTACAAGTTTTCTGTGATGCATCTTCCCTTTGTCTCTTGTTTAAACCTTCAGAGACACATCAATGAGATTTTTTTAATTGCTACTGGTAAATATCCAGCTCCCCTCCCTGGTACCATTGTGATGCTCATGTCCTTGGGCTTTGTTATGTTCCGTACAATCTCTTAAAACTTTTCAACTACACTTGTTGGCCTCAATCCATATTCATAAGAGGAAAAATTGATTTCTCCCTTCTCCTCTATTTTGAGCAGCATAATTAGATTTATGTGTTCATGTGGCCTCAATAGGAGCCTCCGGAGGAGTGTTTCACTTCTCCTCTCAGCTCTAAAGTGTGATTCATTAGGCCATGTTAGGGCCTCGGGGCAGGGTGGACTGTTTCATCTCCTGGAGTAACTCACAGTGACTCAACATCTCATTGTGTCCCCCCACACCCACCCACAGATGTAAGAGCATTATGAATGTGGCACGTGCCAAACTGGACCTAATTAAACCAGAGGAGGTCAACATGGATGAATATGAGGTCAGTAGTGGACTCTTCAGGTCTATAATCATCTGAAGTGGGAGACTGCATTTATTTCTGTTGTTATGATATAGTGAATATTTAAAAATAAAAATAATAATTTAATGGAGATTGCATGTAAAGGTCTGTTTGTCTTTATCAGATGTGGCATCAGGACTACAGGAATTTCCGAGAGACAACCATCTTCATGCTGACAGGATTGGAGCTCTTTCAAAAGACAAAGTATGGTGATAACTTTGCAGTGCTCTCCCTGAATAACACAAACACAGGAAAATATAAAAAAATCTAACTCTGTCTTTAATGTCAACTCATGGCATCTTGTTCACGTTAGAAGTTTCACATATATTTATTGTCCGTAACAGCCAGTAAATGTTAAATTGTCTCCTGTAGAGGGCAGCAGTTAACTGCTTGTGTGGCTCCAAATTTTGTCTTTGTGCAGTGGGGTCATCAAGTTTATGTCTCCTCTACGCAGCTCACACTTACAAGTTCTTAGAACAACTTTGATATTCATTTATCTGAACATAGCATCTGTGTGTCAACACTGTTTCCTCTGCAGTTACGTGGAGGCTTTGATGTATCTGATTTACTCGTATCAGTACAACAAGGAGCTTCTGTCCAAAGGGCTCTATAGAGGTCACGATGAGAGACTTCTTGGTCACTACCGTCGAGAGTGTTTGCTGGTGAGTTTATTCTTACACAAGACATTTAAATAATTGATCAAATCACTGTTTAAATAAGCGGATGTTTTCATTCCTACATATCATATTTCAGTTTTTTTTGATTCTACAAACCGACCACAGAGAGTGTCTGTTTGGGAACAGAAGCCCTTTTGTCCCTGCTGTCCTTCCCTGTGATCATTGTCTCTTTTTTTGTCACTCCCTTTAGTCTGTGTCAGACTTCCTCCACTAAAGTGACTCAGCAAAACTAAAACAGCTAGAGATTTCCCCTCCAATACGGAGCTGTGCTGCTATAATCAAATTGCTTTTGCTGAGATATTGCATTGGCTTGCTTTCTGCCCACAAGAGATTCTACTGAAGATTTTTCATCTGATACTGACAGATGAAAACCCTTTCAGCGTTGTGATGTGAGCCCCTTTTCATTTCTCTCCCACAAAGCTCCAGGCTGTGGTCTGGTATCATTGGTTAGGGTTGTGGGTATTTTGGTCTGATCAGCCTTGTACTGATCTTCAGCAGCCCCCTTACTGCTGCACTCAGTAACCTTACACCAGCATTGTGCTTATAAAGTAATCACTGGAGTGGGAATAGGAAGCAGGAGGGCCTGCGAGTGTAAACACATTACCATGAGACACAAGCATGTCCTCAGCTAACCTCAGACCTCAGCCCTGCACAGCGTGATCGGTCATCTCAGATCTCTGGCCAGAACTTCTGGCTCCGTCCGCTCAGCTGTTTACCTTCAGCTCTTGTTTTAATTGAAAACACTGCTAACATTGACACAGTTAATGTACTTGGATGTTTTGCAAATCCAGCACCACAGTCACTGATTCCAAACTGGCTCGCAAGAAAACGGGCAGTTTCCTCAGCGAGAGGAGGTCAGGGAGTTTGTCTGTGACAGCAACGTGGTTCTCGCCAAGAAGAGGAAGAAAAGCTTGTATCTACATGCATGCAACATCAGGTCCAAGTTAAGCTCTATGGCTGTAGGATTACTGTTTGTATTGAGGCCATTGAATACTGTATTTATCTATTAGAACAAATGGAAAACTTGACTAGAAAGAGCAAAACGAGAAAAGCAAAATAAATAGCAGTAAAAAATATCAGTAAATAATATTGCTCTGTGTAAAACCAATTACGTCAGATAATGCTGATATAGAAAATGTGTTTTCTGGGACGAAAGTTAAAAAAAAGTAAAGAATTAGTCATCCTCATTTACTTTGTCAAAATAGTTTTCCATCTGAAAGCCAAGAGTGCAACATGACCTTGGCTTAACAAACTGTGAGGTATGTCTCCCCAGAGAAGTACCATGAAGAGGAAAACGCACAGCGTGAAGTGAAAGGGACAGTTGAATGCCAATGTTCTGAACACAACAGGAAGTCAGTTTTTATTGTTTGGCAGGCTGATTTTTTTTGACCTGCTTACTGCAGCAGTGGCTGTTACACAACAGTGAAGGTACCCTTAAATTTGCATAACTTGATTTTCTGCAGTTCTTATCAAAACTGACACCTCTCCGAAATGCTAATAGTTAATTATGCATACTGTGAGATATTGCTGCTTTGTCAACATGGGAACAAATTTTGGCTAGAGGCTTAAAATGGAGTCATCTGCAATTACTGAAATTGATGCTCGCGTACATTCCTCACAGCCCTTAAACTTTGACTGTGATTGTTACTTTATGTAATTAAGACCCCACTCACCGGGTATTAACATCCCTCCTGTGATCCGATCATGTCCAGATTGTGATGATTACAGGTCTGAATGCTCCTAATTTTTCCTGAACGTATCCACAGATCCGATCATTTGTTCACATTCCTGAGCCGCACGGACGCAATCCATCCCCAGGACACATTAAAGACCACTTCCTCAGCTGACATCATCTGACCCATAGGTTCTTTCGAATAATCAGCATCTATATGTTGTTTGTTTCTTAGCCCCCACCTCAATATTTTACACAGATTTTCATATAAATAATTTTTTCTACCGGGTAAAATCCTTTTTCATCAGTACATAAAGAGCTTTGTTTCACTCAGCTTTGCTTGTCTGTTTCTCTCTCTCTCTCTCTCTGTCACTCACGCAGACACATTGACATTAGACACATCTGTACAGTCACACTCATTATAACCAAAATTATGTCCTCGGATACATACATGGCATCCATTTGAATTTGTTCTGATCGTATGTGGTCACAGGAGACACAGCGAGGTAGCAAGTTAATGTCGGGTATGATCGGGTATGAACAATCTTACTCAACACTGTCCTCATGCTATCAGATCACTGGGTATGAATATAAATACCAGGTCTGAACAGGGCCTAAGATGAGTATTATCAGGATATACAAAATTCAGTAATATGTTTGTTTACACTACTCCCATAGAAATTAAATGAACAAGCAGCCGCCATGTTTGAATCAGGAGAAGAACCAGAGGTGACCACAGGTCTGGGAATCATGAATGAGCTGGTGGTGCCCTGCATCCCTCTGCTGCTGGTTCATGATGTGGAGAGAGACCTGCTGGCAGTGGAGGACATGAGGAACCGCTGGTGCTCTTACCTGGGCCAGGAGATGGAATGTGAGTCCCTGAGGGAGCAGCAACAGAGTTTGCCTGCTTGGTGTTTGTGAAGAGTAAGGTCTTAGGTTTCTAGAACATTCCTCAGTATTGCCAGAGATCACAATAATCAGACCACAGCTCAGTTGTTCCTCCTGGTTGTGCAGTATTTTTCACTTGTTCTGGGAAGAATGATGTTTTGATAACTATATATTTTATTTGAAATGTGTTACCTTGGCCTCTGGGAATTCAATCACAAACTTTTATAAAGGCCACTTAGTTTTCCCATAGCATCAAATACACATTCTTATTTTACAAGATTCATGCTTGTTTAAAACAAACAAGCAAAAACCTAATGTAGAATAATTTCCTCCTCAGTTATTATCTCACTCGCCCATAACAGACCTGCTTTAACCTGAAATATTCATATTTATGAGCCACCACCACTGTAACTGCAACCCACTCTTTCCTACTCTGTTTCATTATAATGAGCACCAGAGAAAAAGCCCAGTGTAATTTGTTACCAGTAATTTACAAACCAGACTTGGGTAGCTACTGTTGATCAGAGCTGGTCGACAGGACCAAAGTTATGCAATGTTAGCAACTAATTACTCAGTGTTTGTGTAACTTACTAGGGTCAAATGCTTATACGATCTATTATTGTTAAATAAAAACTTGTAGATTCATAGAATACGTCACACTTCTGATACATACAGAAGTTTGTCTGTTTGTTGAGCATAGTCTGAACTGTAAGTGAGGTGGAGATCATGCCAAACTTAATTTACATAATCATAGGAGTTTTTACTAAAGGAGTTAGATGTGTAGTTACCAGATCAAGATGTATTTTATTTATATATATTTTTATTTATTTATTTTTAAATGGAAAACACTTGGAAATGTGCAATTTTTATTGTAATATTTGGACATTAATAAGCTAGGAAGTCAGTATTCGCTCCAAAAAAAATCTCATGGTTTGTGAAAAATTTGGACTACAGTGGATTCAGCTTTTATCTGTACATTTCATTATCACTCCACAGAGAGAATGTGTTCTCTGAATTCCTGGCCTTTGTTCAGGAAAAATACAATGTTATCATCCAGACACTAATTCACCAGAGTCTTAGACTGTTTCTGTTGTGGAACATGCTTTGAAACCCCTTGTGATATCACATTAAAAATATTTTCTCTGTGCTTTCTGTGTTAAGTTATCAGATTGTAACTACATTATGCACATACAGTTAATCACTGACTAGCTCTCTTGTCTTTGCTCCCCCTGCTGGCAGCCAACCTCCAGGAAAAGCTTACCGACTTCCTCCCCAAGTTACTTGACTGCTCGACAGAGATTAAAAGCTTCCACGACCCTCCCAAGCTGCCCATTTACTCCACTCTGGAGCTGTGTGAACGATTCAGCCGCATCATGGCCGCAGTGGGTAGGACGCCCTCAGAGGAGAGATGAGCTCAGAGGGACGACGAGATTACTCTCCCCTTTTCGTTGACCTGACCCCGGGCACAAATCATGGACCTCTCTAAACCCAAGCCTTCCTTAAAAATCCAGGGGTCACTCGCTTCTAGCTTTTTTTTCCTCTGTTTCTCTTTTGCTGCTATAGGTTTTATCACAATGAATATTATTTCAATTTTATTTCAAGCAAAAACAACAGAGGAAGGAGGAAGAGAGTCTGGACTGTTGCTAGAAATATTAGAGGAGAAGTTGATGGGGTGAAAAAAACAAAACAAGATATAGAACTGTGGCCATCCTGCAGTGGTTGATATCCAAGCACATTCTGCTTCAGCTTTGTTTTAAACAAAGTGTTTGAGGGTTTTTCAAGGTTTCTTACTGTTGTTGTTGCTGTTTGATTGAAGCTTCTCCAACCACGCTCACAGCCCCCACCTAAATCCCCCCTCTCTGTGTGAAGAGGATCACCCCGCTGCTCCACCTCCCATTTGGTACAGTATTACCATGTTTTGTTTTATTTTTCTAAGGAAGTGAGGAAGAGAGCCTTCAGATCTATCAGCGGCTCAGAGTATCTCAGATGGGTCTCGTGTTGTGGACTGCACCAGAACGAGATGTTTTAAGTGCTGTGGTAGATGGCCACGGTCTCCCTGTGGCTTGTTAATAAATCGAGAGAATAAAATTTTATTTATGGCCCTTTTAGGCCAAATAAAAAAAAATGCTTTGACGTGTCTTGATTTTTTTTTTCTCACCTGAACACATACAATCATCATTATCAACAATGCAAAGTTCAAAGTGAAACACCTTCTCACTAGAGACATTAACGCTGCTGTAGGAAGTAGGATTTTGGAGCTTCATATCGTTTTGATGAGCTGCTGTCGAGGGATTGACTGACAAAATTTGTGCAGCCTGTTGACGTTTAATTCTGCTCAACAGGTTAATTGAGTTGAATTTTTTTTTTTAAAAATCACAGCAAAGATCATTTCAGCTAGCTGCTTCTCTTTTCAAAAATGTATCCATGCTTCGACTGTCATTAGCCTGCCTCGCAAGATTTTTCAAACACAAATATAAGACTATTTAGGCTAAAATTAATCCAAGTTGATTTTATTTATTATTTGAATGTGTTATACATTTTTTTAGTTGTATATTTTTAGTTGTGCTTAAAGAATACCTTTAAGAACTAGGGGGAAAAACAAAAAAATATCCAACCCTAGTAGGCAGGATTGTAAGAAAAATACTTGAAGCATTTATTTTGCAGGCTGATAAAATGCAAATGTTTAGGAGTCAGTTCATGCTTCACAGCACAGTTGCACTCTTCATGCATCCAGTTTGTCCCAGGCCAGGCCTTACAGTAGACCAGATTTTACCGTTGCTTGCCTGAAAGCACCTTAACATACAGCAACTTGGTATCTACTAACAGCCAATAGGAGTGACATCTCTGTCTTAACTGGCCTGTGATTGGTCAGAGTCTCTCGTCACAGGCCAGATTGCTCTACGCCTGGAGTAGTTGCAGAATTTCAGTTGTCTCTCAGAACATTTAAATTACTTGATGCTAAAAAAAAAGTGTCTTGGAATTATTGCCGAATAATTTGCTTATACCAGCTATAAGGTGACGAGCTTGTGGGGACGTGCAGCTCGATGTAAAGACTCGGTGTCACTCTGACACAAACCATCTCATCTACATTCTCCTGCTGTGATAACTCGGCTCGCATCCTGGTGGTAATTAGAAACTCATTTTGATCAATGATACAAACTCCAAAGTGCCCAGCATGTGGCCAAAATAAAATAATACAAACATAAAACAGACCAATTTTGCTGTTTTGAAATAGCTTTGATAATAATACATTTCAGGATGATTTCCTGGAGTGATTTTAAATTTCCGGCAACATTATTTACTGCAAACAACCCATGTAATGAAGACAGGAAGCATTTCCAGGAGCCTTTTCAAAACATAAAATTACAGGCACGCTTCAAAATTGAATAACAATATACAAAATATTGCCTTGTGTTAAAATGTTCCTCCTCTCCTTTAACACAGCAGAATGTGATTTTTGTCTTTCACTTTGATCAAAGCTAATCTTTTTCAGTAAAAATTACTCTCACACTAATGTGCACCCGTCACCACTCGTATAACTGATTATTTCTCATAATAAAAGGTTTCTTTATTGGCTCGGTTTTATTAATTCGATGAGGCTCTTTTTAAAAAGTCAAAGTTATATCAAAGAATGCTTTAAAAAAAAAGTCTGGAAATATTCCTGAAGATTTATCTTTCCGGGGTTTTACAGTCCAGACTGCCATCTAAATATGTCACAATAATAATATTTACAGTTTAAACTATTAAAATGTCCAGTCTCCTGATGTGAGATTTAAGAAAACTATATCTGAACTCTGGACTGACAATATTCAGACATATTTTATGGCACAGACCTGGAGTGACCACAAAAATCAACATTATCTGACCAAGATCATGATCATAAATAATTCAAGTCATGTCTACAGTCCTATAGAAATGCTTTTTTGAAACCTGTATGACAAAACAGTTTGACTTCATGTCTGTGTATCATATGATATATAATAACAATCCTTTTCTGATCAAACAGATTTTTATTTCTAATCATTTATTTGCAGAGCCGGCCTGTATCTCCCATCGAACAGATGCAGATGCACTCCTGAGTTTACGTGGGTCTGCAACATCTGTACGCAGTGAAAACAGTGCCCTGCTTGCATGTGGCTGTTCCGGCGCGCAGATGAATGCCGTCTGCTCCTAGTAAACAGGATTTGAACCACCACATGAGACATGTATGTTTTGTTTGTAGTGACTGAAGGCAGATGTAAATCTGAGTGTAAAAGTTATGTCTGTTTTTAGAGGCTCATAAAATAATAACCCAAACATTAGCACAAACACAAATACCTCCAGTCTGAACGACCAGACTTACAGTTTGAAGTGTTTTCACTCTGTTTCTGGTGACAATTTTTATTTCCGTAATTAACTTTCCTTTGCAATCCTTCACGTTTTTGTGTACCAGCGCCGCAGTGTCAGTTGGCAGCTTTGGTGATAAAATCATGGCTGCCTCCCTTGGCTTTGTGTTTCAATCAGTGAGCCACACGTTTTAGCTCTTGAAACACTTAGACTGTTCAGCCTGTTTCAAATCGACATGTTTGACTTCATTCTGCTCATGAGCTCATATGTTTTCACCAGACCAGCGGTGGAAGAAAATATGCAGATCACCGACTTAAATCTTAACAAATGTCCATTAGATTCAAGCCACTGTCAAATAAGTTCACACGATGCTGATGAAGCCTATCGGCCCCATATGACACTGAGTGTTTCTCAGTATAAAAGTTTAAATCATGTGTTGCCTGGCAACGTTACAGCACTGCCCAGAACAAGTCGTTTGTTTCATGTCAAGACAGTTGGAAGGAACGGCAACATTGTGCTATAGTGAGACGGCTGCAAACAGGATAGAGTATGACTTTCAACTCAAAGAAGTGCCTGTTAAAACTTGAGAAAGCAGTTTTTCTTCTCAGTTTTTGGTGTATTTCTATGGTGGTGTTACAGCGCCACAAACAGGCCTGGCATAGACACTACCAGTGTCAAAAGTAGGGACACAAGGTGTGCCCAAACTTTTGACACATTTGAAGTTTTTGCAATTTTCCAGACTGACTGACCTTCACTTCTTAAAGTAATGACGGACTGTCGTTTCTCTTCACTTAGCTGATTGGGTTCTTGCCATAATGTGAATTCTAACAGTTGTCGAATAGGGCTGTGAGCTGTGTGCCAACCTGACAACTGATAAGGCAAGAAATTCCACAAATGAACCCTGACAAGGCACACCTGAAGTGAAAACCATTTCAGGTGACTACATCATGACGCTCATTGAGAAAACATATTTAGAGTTGTTTCACACATTTTTTTTGTTTACTACATAATCCCGCATGTGTTCATTCATAGTTTTGATGCCTTTAGTGAGAATCTACAATGTAAATAGTCATGAAAATAAAGCAAAATAAGGTGTGTTTCTTGTGGGGGGTTCAGGTGTAAAGGTGAAAAGAAAAAGATTGTACAGGGAAAGTCCTGTTTCAGTGTAGACAAAGCTTCAATGTTGTAATTTTTAAGTCCAAGTCACATTATTAATAGCCAGAGTTTCCTCCACACGGAGCATCTACACTCTCTGTGATGTACTGTCTCACTGCCGTCTATCTGATCTGGAGGTTAACAGTTTTCTTCATTTTTGCATATAAAGTAATGCGACTTTGATAGCAACTGGACAGGAAACTGTACTTTGTCCTTGTTTTACCCAGTTCTTGGAATAAAAACTTCCAAGGCCGGTCTTCTCAGCTGTATTATTGTAAGTGTCGGACCAAAGCCCAGTTAATTAGGGGATAGTTTGTCCTGATTCTTGGGTCAGTGGTTACAGTCAGTCTCCAGCAAATGAATGTACAGTAAGGCTATGCAGTGACTGTGTGTGTGTGTATGTTGGTCTTTTCATAGACCCGTCTGAGCAGACCTTGTTGGGCTCCAAATATTTATGGGCCATCCACTGTAATTATTGGCAACGTTATCCCCTAATTTTGCTCATTATTTCCATTGACTCGAAATGGGGCGGGGAGCCAAGTTCTCGATGATTGTAGGTTAGAAAGAGTGGCAGTTTATACAGTGTGCATGATGCTGATGGACAGGCTTAATTAGTGCTTTGAACTGTTTTGTTTTTTTTTCTTTTAAAACAGCATCCAAAAATAAACAGCACAGACCCAATTCATGACCTGCAGTTGGGGTGGGGGGGTGGGGGGCAGATAAAACAATATTAACACTCCCTGCCAAGTCTCTCTAATTACATAATCAATGAGCATAGTAATTATTGGACATAGTAATCAAGCATTTGTCAAAATTAATTACACAAAGTCGATGCAAAGCGTGATCTATATACGCAGGCGCTATTTTCCTGTTAAGTCCAACATTTCACATACAGTGTGAAACCGTGACACTGAGTGACAGTGGGACACTACAGTGTCTCGCCACAGACCTATGGTACGGTACACCTTTTTTTATTTTATTTTTGTGTCCAACACAGTGTCTGCACATTTATGTGTGCAATTTTGTTCATAAGGCTATGCCTCGGGGAAGGAGCTGGAATAAAGTGGCAGAAGTTAGTTCAGTGTCGGAATAATGAATCCAGTCAGGTCATCGAGAAAAGTGAGGCTTTTTAAAGTATCCTGTAAAATGCAACACTGCAACTATTATTACTGCTACTACTACTACCACTACTACATGAAATAAAACTGAACAGATGTGGCCTCACTATTTGGTAAGAAACAAATCATTGTTAAAACATCATATGAATTATTTAAACAAACTTTTATTAATAACTACTAGTAAGTACTAACGACTTTATTTATAGACCCTTTAAAAGGTTAACGTGACTGGAAAACTGATTGGGAACACATCAATTAAGAATCAAGTATTAAAAAAGGCTTCTCTATTTAAAAAAAAAAAAAAAAAGATGTTTTTGGCAGTGATTTAAAAACAGGAACATGTCAAATCTCAAACATATAATTAAAAAAACCTTCAGGGTCCGGATGGTAAAATCCTGGTCACCTGAGAATGACTGGCAAGTGTTATTTTGAAGATCATTATAATTGAATAATAGGAATGAGTAGCAGTTTGATTTAGCTGTGGGCCAAACCATACTGACCTTTAAAAGTTATTAAGAAAATTAAAAAAAAGAAAAGAAAACAAAACAAAATCAATCCTAAATTAACTTGGAGCCAGTAAAGAGAAGAAAGAATTTAGTTGATACATATACGAGCAGCAGCATACGCTCAGACTGAGCCATGGGGAGAAAAACTAATTGTGGGGAATGACAAAGAAAATGATTGGAAAAGATGGAGGTAGTTTTACCCAGTTTTGGAAAATGATGGGGTCCAAGCTGCTCAGGATGAAAAAAGCAGATATGATGGCTAAGGCACTGGATGAAGTTTAAAGCTCTGGAAGTGTGGAAAGGGGATTTGAGGGGGAACCATATTTAAGGCAAAACAAGTGAAGGAAATAAAGAATGGCTGGGAAAAGAAGACAAGCAGGATGGTGTAATTAATGCTGCCTGCACACTCAAGGAAATGAAAGAGAGGATATGTGTAAATCAGGACTAACTTCTCCAGGAAAAGATCAACTCCGCTATAAGATGCTGAGCCAACTGTCTCATGTAGCATTAGAGGTCATATTACATTTTTATACCAAGATTTGGCAAGCGGGACATTTTCCACTAAGTTGGAACCAAGCAGGAACCCAGGGGGAAAAATCCCACAAATCCTGCTCTAAGTATGGACCAATTACACAAACATCCCACATGTGTAAAATTATGGAACGTATGATTACGTAAATGCTAAGTTATTATTTGGACGTACGAAATCTCAGATCAAAAAGTGATCATTAAAGTGGATTTACAAAAGGACGATAAACAATGGATCAGATGCTCTGCCTTTAAATCAGAGGTGAGGGAGGCACGTGTGAATAAAGACAGAGGAGGTAGCTGGGTAAGTATGTGGTTTTCGAGGAACCCTGGTTATTCATATCCTGGTATATATAATCATAGCAGCATCAGTCAATTGATACCACACACATACAATAAACCACTAGAAAAATGAAAACCAAAACATTTCAAACTGCATTTTGAGGGTTTAACTATGTGTGTAAGAATTACAGCTCTTTTCCATGATACAGTTCTAGCACTACTCGGCTCAACTCTACTCCGTTTTTTTCACTTTTCCATTAGTGATAGTGGAAATACCTGCTCTGGCGAGTTTCCGAGCGAGCGGAGCCGATTTTAAAATGTGACGCCAACAGACGTCATGAGCGCGACATCCGACACATGAATCAAACCGAACAATGCCGAGTTGTAGATCAGTTATAAAGACATAAAAATCCTGTAAACATGTGTTCAGTTCCAAAATTTTGCAAGGAAATATCTAAAATCTCAGTATTTAACAGAGGCGCCTGGAGTATTTAGCGACAGCGCTGCTGAAAGCTGCCGATCGTGAGCTGCATCGCAACCCGTTCAGCCGTATTTTAGTTCAGTGACTGTGTCAGATGGAGCCTGTGCTCCCGTCATCAAGAAGTACTGAACTAATCTTTTATAATATACTGATTCCAATGATTCAGTACACTGAAATGACTGCTTTTCCCGTCATTAGGTTGTATGTTTGTGTCGCGCTTAAAGGAGAATTCCATTTTTTTCAACCTGGGCCCTACGTTTATAAATGTTGGTGTATAAGGTTTCAGAATTGTTCCAGAAGATTGTATGAAGATGCTCGGATTGTTATTTTAAGAGTCGGAGCAGTAGTTTCACTCAAAGCCCTGTTGATCGGGGGGGGGGGGGAATCCTCTGACGTGGTTGTGTCCAACGTACAGTATCCCCTGGATACATAATGACTTCTACTTTCGGACATCAGCAGGTCCCACACTTGACAGCAAAGGCATTCTTCCTCTGTGGGTGTACATTCACAGCACTCACATAAACACCGCCACTTTCCAGCGATTCGCATACTTGCAGCAGCTAGTTCACCCTCTTCTGTCTGTAGCATCCCCCCCCCCCCCCCCCCCCCCCCCCCTTCTGTCTGTAGCATCCCCCCCCCCCCCCCACATCCGCTCATCAATCTGAATGAGCTCTTTGTCTGTGTACGCCGGTTCTAAAAAAAATAGGAACAGCCATCAAATTCAAATGGCTCGTCTTCATTGTCCGCATCAGCTATATATTCAGCCATTTAAAAAAAAAAGTAGGCTAGTTGCTGTCCTGACCCCTTGTCCTAGTAAACTACTCACTCCTCTCTCCAACTCTTACTTACGTTTCCAGCGTCTTCTTCCTGCAACAACTTTCATGTCCCACGAGACTTTGAGTGACACTACTGCTCCGGTCATGTTGCCAGACTTAAAATAACAATCTGAGCCATTTAATGGTGAAATCAAGCACCCTTTTATGGCAACAACTCGGACATAACTCTTGCAAAATTGCCCCATGGAGACTACACTGCAGCCAGTGCCGCCTGTCGCGAATGTCGCCCGATACGATCTACTGGACCAGTTATGAAACCTTATACACCCACATTTATAAACATAGGGCCCAGGTCAAAACAGGTAAACAGTTTTGTGCAGCCACGCTACAATGACCCTACCCACATTGAGGAGACACTTTAATAATGGAAAATGATCCAAACCTAGTCGAGTAGAGTCGAGTTGAAACAAACGCACCCCTTCCTTCCTTAAGCTTATCAGGGAACTGTTTTAAAGCATTTATGTATTTATGTACAGTATAGTTAGTGTGTTTATGTTGGACCAAAGCTTAAAATTGGTCCTGTTGTGCTTGCTATATTATGGTCCCGATTCTGCTGTTGATTCTGTAAGGCATTTTGTTGGAATTGTTTAAGACAAGCTTGTGCGTGGGATGAAAATGTTTGTTTTCATTCATGCATACTAATGTCTCTGTGAATTATTATTTTTTTTTTTTTTAAAAAAACCTGCCAAAAAGTAGTTGGCAGGTAGGTTGATAAACCAGCTGTGTTTCAGTCTGTTTCTATTTAATAAGTATGGAGATCTATAAAGTGGACTCACACAGTGGAGGTTTCAACTGAAACGCTTCGTGATCACTTTGAATGGAGCTCAGCCTCAAGCGTTGCAGAATTGTGCCAGTACAGGTGGTAGACAATCAAATCACGTTTGATGTTTGGCTCAAATGCTATGCAGTCCAAATGGAGCTCTCAGACAAGGCTGTTCTCCCCGTTGCTGATGTTTGTTTGTCTCGTGTTTTTGTTGGACTAAGTGCACGCACAGTGGTTAGCCCCGACGGACGCTGCCGTCCGATGGCTACGCGACGGATCCAACCGCTGTCAAACATTAACGTGATGTGTACATGTCTTTCCAGCAGAATTCTCCGTCCCTCGTAAATTTAAAATCTTCACTGTTCAAACAGGTCAGCAACATTTTTGTGTTTGTTAAAGAATTTTAACACTTTAAAAAAAAGTACTGAAAAAACACCTGCGATAAAAGCTTGGCCTTTGCAGCTGCGGCGGCTAATTCAGGCAAAAATCTTCACAGCACAGGAGTGTTCCTAGTGCCAGCCACATGAATAGAGAGCAGCGGAGGGCTTTCTTCACTCAGTCATTCTGAACACATATTTAACATCTTTGTTCAGGTTGGTCGTTAATCCCCCCTGAAGTGAATATCAATTAACAAGCCCCTCTTTTTAATCAGGTCTGAGAATAGCTGATGGTAAGAAAGGGATTTCAAATAGCTGCTCGTTCACTTAACCCTTAATGGCGATTTCAAGGAGTCCTCCCTTGTTGGGCTGTGTTTTATGGTCAGATAAAAGTTGTGCGGGAAGAAGAATGCCATCTGGGCTCAGTGCCAGCGGCTGGTGTTTCACAGCAACTGCTGCCACACACCGTGACTTGATGAGAGACGTGGTGGGAGAGGGATGCTGAGGTGAGGGGGAGGAGGAGGAGGAGGAGGTGGAGGAGGGCGGGGGCCTCTCAAGGTGTCACTTCCATGGAGATGCAGCTGGGTCAAACAAGACTTCCATCATTGGACAGAAAAAAGACGAAGTGGGTGACTGACTGGCTCATTAGCGGCCGCCCAGCAGCAGCAGCAGCAGCAGCAGCAGCAGCAGCAGCAGCAGCAGCAGCAGCCATCAAACTGCTGAGATCAGCTCCTTCGGCCTGACAGTGAGGGCAGTGCTAGTCAACATGTTTAGGTACCGAGCATCTTTTCTCAGTGTGATTGGCTGTCTTGTTGCTGTTGGCTTTGTTGCTGGGGAAATTGAACGTCTCACTGCATGTAGCCAGCAGCCTGGACTGATTTTCCTCCGATAATTATTATTATTTTTGTCAAATCCAAACTGAACATGGCTTCCATCCTTTTTTTTTTTTTTTTTTTTCTTAAAATAAAAAAAATAATTCTTGTGTTGATGACTTTCATGTGTTTTTCAGCTCAGCAGTGTCAGAGAGCTCAGTCCTCATAAGGCCTCTTTGGAAAGGTTCAAGGACAATTAGGAAAAGATGCAGAGTTCAGCTCATACTTGATTAACCCTTTTGTTCTTTCTCCCTAGTCATAGAACCAGGGCTTCTTTGGCAACTTCCACCCTACACTGTTTTCATTTACTACATGCATACATACATGCACACATTTTTGCTCAGGGTAACCTGCTGTTCGCACTACCTCAGTGTTTTAGACACTCAAAAAATGAGAGGTATGAAAACTCTGGGGTGGATTTTAGTTTGGACAGCTAAAGACCTTTCACGCTCTTAACCGCATTCACTGCCTGATTATCAGCCACAACATGACTATCAGCTGTGAATGAGAACGAGTTATTAATACTTATTCTGAGTTTAGACCTTAGTCAGTCTCATAACAGAACCACTCAGAACCAAGTTTACATGCACATCTTAGTTTAGCTGCAGCAGTAGCTCGACTGAGTCAGACAATCGGAACAAAAAACTTGCCGAGTCTGAGTATACATTTCTGGTGCATGCACAGTAAGCAAAGTCTGACTAATCTGACTTTTATCCAAGGTATGTTCGTCCGACTGAGACTAGTTTGATTTTACTCGGAATAGCACGTTTACATGACATCAAACTATTGTCTTAGTCTGAAACTAAAATCGGACGTTTAACATGCACGTTGTTGTTTCTCGTTTGTAGTGCTCTCTCTCCGAAACGAAACAAGGAATCTCAGTGGAGAGAATCAGCGTCATGTTTTCCCGTCCTGAAATAGCACAGTTATAGTTTAGCAATAGTTATTGTTGTGCCCCCACCTCGCCTCCATCAGTCATGATGTAAAAACAAATTGCTTCCTCTGTGCAGCATGGAAATGTCGCCAGGCGACACAAGAACAAAACACGACTTTATTTTGAAAAACAGTGAGCGTCAGGAGCTGATGGGCTAAATTAGCACTGTGGGAACTCATTTGGCAATGATGTGAAAGAAGCATTTGGGGGGGGCATGTTCCTCTCCAATATAATGGCCATGACGTCTATGAAGTTGTGGATATTCCTTTTATTGTATGCATTATGTCCTAATTTCATTTCACAATGTATAATACAAACAGTCTTAAATCAAAGGAGGAAGGGTTCGATGGCGACAAAGCACTGAACCCTTTGTCCACCAGCCACGAGGGGTCTCTTTAAAAATAACTCTGCAAATGAGGTGTTTGATGGGCCTGGGACTCTTGTCATACTGCTTAAACCAGTGGTGAGGCTGGAAGGTTGGCATGAGTTTAAATATTTATTTTAAAAAAAAAGGTTTTAAAAATGATCTGATATAATTTACGTTCCCTATTATTGGTTATTTTATGGAGAAGTACCCATAAAGCAACTTCAAATAGTGGCAGCGTTTGCAGATTTTTGTAATGATAGTTTTTTTCTGTGCCTTTACAATGTGGTTTTATGTTTGCTATAAAACACATTACTGCCTCTGCTCAATTCTATGTAATAAGTTCTCCATCACACTAATGATGAGGTAAGTCTTAAGTGCCGCCGAGCGCTTCTCCCTTTAGAAGCAGCCAACACGAGGTGAAGCCATGAGCACGGAGGGCGACGACAATGTCGCAGGGAGAGCAGTGTAAAGCTCTCCAGACATTCAGCTTTCAGTTCCTCAGTTAGGCAAAGTCACAATCAGCAAGAAAGAGTGCCTTGGCTTCCAGTCAATGAAGACAAGGGCTGATGCATTTAATATATGAAGAAACATTCGCTAAAACCCAAGGCCATAAATCATTATCTAAAGCCCTTTCACTGCACAGTTCTCTTCTTTAATTTACCCTCCCTCCCTCCTTGTGGCTCAGATCACTGAGGAACTCACTGTGAGCATTGTTCTTGCTGCCAGCTCACTTGGCATATCTCGTTTTATTTAGAGTCCTCCGGCTGTTTGGCAGGAGGATGGAATAAGCGGTGTTAAAGGTATTTATGAGGTTGTCCTCAAATAACCTTTTCTTAAATCAACAGTTTGACTAATGCATGTGACAGTAAACTTGATGTTGGCAGCAGCTATGAAGAAGCTGTCTCCGTGACTGATGCTGGTTGTGACAGCTGCCAAGACAACATGTATTAATTACAGTAGTTTTTAAACAGACTGCCTGCTCTGAAAGACAATGTTTGAGAGACACCACAAAAAGTACAATGCAAGTGTTCGGCACGGGTGAGTCTCAGCACAAGACATCGCCCACTATTCACTATATACCTTCAGCTATTAACTCCATGTCTGTTTATATTCTGAAATTGTGTTAAATCACGCGAGATTCTGTGAGATCCCAAATCCCTGGAATCTCCTCCCTGAAATCGTTGGATTAAAGCCCAGGTGTGTGGTCCTGCGTCTTGACTGAATCATCCAATCTGGGCTTTCTCGGGATTAAAATGTTGAAAATTGGCTACAAAGTCCATTGTTTCTGTGGCCCTACATGTTTATAAAATCAAGACATTCGAAAATCCTCCATGAAGTGAACAGAGCCGTCGTCAGTGTGATTAGTAACACCTGTGCGTTTTCTGCCGACGCGTTCACTTCCTTGTCAACTGCATGTTTAATGTGTTAATCTGTGTAGGTTTCTTTTATTTACTGTGAATCTTGTTTGAATTTGTGTACATTATTGAGCCGCTTGAATGAAATTGATTCATTTAGCTCTAAGTAGCTAAGTTTAGTTTAGTTATCTTCGCCTATAAGCCAGGTAGTTATTATATGCTAGTACTGGCACCACATGTCACTGTTATTTTATGGTATGGTATATACAGTGCTAAACAACTGTATAAGACCACCACCCAATATAAGGTTTAAGCCACAGTTGCCCTGAATTAACAGCATTGGTAATTATCAAAAATAATTTTTTGTGTTTCTGTTATGCTTAATACACCAGTAATTAGAAGATCTTTAACCAAAATGATATTTGTAATGCTAATATATAATTATTATGGTTATCTATGAATTTTCAAAATTACTGTTTTACAAAAACAACATTTAAAGCACATTATTATTTCTTGATTAAGATGTCAATTTAGAGTTATTTACTGGCTTTACTGAGCAGAACAAATTTGTTTTAGTGGTTGAATGTTATGTTTGATTAATGTTTGACTTCTCAGAGAAGGCCAATGAGCCGGCTCAAATTTGAATATAAAAAAGGTGAACTCGGTTTTTATTTATTTGCCAAATGAATAACAATAAGATTCTTAGTTTTAAACAAGTTTTTTGAACAATTTCTAAAATATTTATGTTTTCTCATAAGTTTGTCTCATAAAGTTTTTACAGTATTGTGTCAATAACAAATTACGTGAATGAAAATAAGTATGAGGTCATTTTCAATACCTTATAGGCAGGTGTTGACGTTCAAAAAAACCCAGGTTGGCAGGAAAATGAGTGGATCCTTTTGTGTGAGAGAAACCTGGGGTGAGTCAGAAAACCTCACCCCACATTAGGGATGCTATGCTATCAACCTCTTAATTATTAAAATATTCTCTGGTTTATCTGCTTCATATAACAAAGAAAGAAAAAAAAGAAAGAAAAGCTGAATACCTGTAGTTCATGGACAAAAGAAAATACCTTTTGGGAAAACACTAATTAACATTATCAAACATGTTTGGCATTCAATGGATCTCAGTAATAGAATATAATTTTCATTATATTATTTATTTGCAGCTCTTTTCAGATAATACTTGTTTGCAGGACAGCAGCCCAGAAGGTCATCAGAGGACTAACAATATCACGTCCAATACCTCATACTGAGTCTTTGGTGGATTATTATTTATTTGTTTTTTTCCCCCTGACTAATCTGGTTTTAATGGAGTTGTACTTGCTTTACTTGTGTTGGCCCCGTGGGTTGTTTCTAAAACAAGCTCCCCTGTGGTTTTAACCATTAACAGAACAATAAACAGACTAAAAACACACACAAAATATAGTGTGTGTGCGTGTGTGTGTGCGTGTGTGTGCGGTACCTCAGGTGTTCTCTGTCATATTGGATTTCTCTCTGGGGCCACAGCAATCCATTTGATAATATTTAAACTATACACAGTTTCACCTTTTTTTTTTGGACAAAGAGCGATGAGTGAACAAAACCTCTATCTGTGTCTGTTTCTCTTGTGTGGTGATTACTGTTATTATCACACGAACTGTATGAGAGTGTTGAGAGACACACTTTATGATAGACTAATGAGTGACATGTCCCTTATTTTGGTAGTCATTGTTAATAACCTTAGTTCTAGTTGAGTGATCTAAAACAGGGGTGCCCAATTTGGGGCCACATTTGGCCCAAGCTCCTTTTTTTTTTTTTTTTTTTTGGCCCTTCCGTGCCAGTCTGTGTCAGTCGCTGGGTATTCCTGTCCCAATGGCTGCAGTTCACTTTCTGACCCCAGTTTTATATGAGGGGGACATGACACGAGTGAGGAGCAGAGATCATGATGGAGTGCTGTAGTGTCAGGCAGTGGCACATGGATAAAGGAAAATTCATGAACGAACAAAAAATGTTGGCAAAAAGATTCTTTTTTTTCCACTGAAATCGATTCCTCAGCAGTGTGCCTTATCTGTAGACAGAGAGTGGCAGTTTTAAAAGAATACTACAACATTCGTCCTCATTATGAAAGCAAACATTTGCCTCAGTTCACATTGTCATTTGTCACATTGTCTAATTCCCTACTCATTATTAAATCTAATTTCATATTCAGTCTTAAGTAAATTCCCTCTGGTTTCACAAGTTGGACCATCCAACTGCTTTCAAATTGTTTAAATGGTATAATGTTACAAGGGCACGTGTTCACATTTTTAGTTTATTTTCTGGTGAATCTAATTTTATTTTAGTCTTAAGTATATTCCTACTTGTTACACACGTTGGACCATATTCAATTGTTTTCAACTCACTCAGTCTACCAAAGCACCTTTAATCACATAGTCTGAAATTTCCTTCCAAATATGTTTCTACCTCTTAAAATAAGCCATATGGATCTGACATCCTATGAAATTAATTTTTTAAGGTACTATAAACATAAAAAAAGAAGTGTTTAATTGCTTTACATTTGAGTTAAATGATAATCTTATATAAAAAAATATGTAGCATTTCATTAAAATGTAAAGTGACATAATGTGAGCATTTGTTTTTTCCCTGCGGCCCATTCCCGGAATTAAGTTTTGGCCCATTATAGGGAAGAAATTGGGCACCACTGATTTAAAGTGAGCTCAGTTGCAAACCACAGACAATGTTTTGATTTGTTTTTCCTTCTTTCTTTGTGTCCTCTATTTCTGCAGGTTTCAAAAGAGAAGTGGAGAGGCTTTGCGTTGTTATTATAGTGAATCCATTAATTTTATTGGTAAGGCTGCAACTGACAGTTATTTTCAATACTGATTAATCACTTGATTATTTTCTTGATTACCTTAGTTTAGTATGTTTTGTCCATAAAAGCATAAAAGGTCATAAAATAGTAATCTAGACTTGTTAATAAATGCATGTTAAAAAGCTCCTTCTGGAGTACTGAAAAACCACAATTCATACAATCATTTGATTGTACTCATAAAAAAAAAATAAGCAGAAGTATTCTATCTTCAATTTCTGCCAAATAGAAATAATTTCACCTAAACTTTGCACACTGTACCTTTAATATTGGGATTTAATAATCTCTGGATAGTGCTAAAATTGACCAGTGTGTGTGTATATGATTTATTTGTGTGTACAAACAAATAAGAAGACACAGTCTTTTGGGCTGGTTCACTCCACAGTACTCAGCCTTTACTCACACCTCTGACTGAAAACAGTCATGCTTGCTGTGCGTGTAATATGAAAATGTGTACTTTTCCCCATAAAGAGGAGCCGAGCTGTCAGAGGTCGTCAGATGTGTAATCTGCTGTGAACTCTGTCAGTGTTCGGTGTCACACACCCAGAATCAAATCAAAAGATGCCGTGAGACCTCAGATTTCACACAAGAACACAACAACAACAACAACAACAAATCCAATGTTTTTCTTTGAAAGAAGCTGATAACATGAGACTTCAAACAGGAAAGCAACACCCGGTGTCTTAAACTGTATCTCTTAGTGCCTATGCTGCCACAATTAGATCACATACAGTATGACTGAGTTATAATTGATGTAATGATGTCTAATCCATGCACATTTCACCATTTCCCGTGTCCACTGACAAGCACCTGAATAGGTTTGTCTGTGTATTACCTGTGGAGGGCAGCATCAGGCTTAGGATGCATCAAGGCTGCCTGCAGCCTTAACAGAAGAATAAGAACAGGAGAGGGAACAACAACACACCAGCCTGTTGTGTGTGGCTGAAAACCTCACTGCACATCCAACTCTTTGACTAGTTTCAGCTCTGAATCTTCAGAGTTGAGCGTGATTTTTCTTTCAGCTGACTCAGCCAAGACCGTGCTGTGCCGTGACATTTGGATTATGAAGTTCCACAAGAGTGGCAGGAAAGGTAAATGCATGTTTAGGAGCACCATTTTGTCCAGGGAAAGTGTGAACATGAAGGAAGTGGGTCAGAGTCACACTGAGGTGTTGTGCACTGATCCCCTGCTCTGTTTTATGTGCAACCTCACTGGGCTGAGCAGTTTGGATTAGACGATCGAGAGAGATTGTTTGTGATGTGGGATAAGTTTTGAAAGTCGTGATTCAGGTCAGTATTTCAGTTGTTGTAAATTAAAAGCATTCCCATCAAAACATGGACTAGTCTACATTCTAAAGTGAGGATGACAAGTTGAAGATACTGTACTTAAAACACTGATGTATCAAACATGGGTAGTATTTACAAATAATGTTTAATTGTTCATCCCTCTCTCTATTTTGTAGTTACTGTAACAGTGACTTAATTGCACCATTTTTTAAAAACCATATCAGCATTTGCAAATATTGAAATTTCAGGGCTTCACGATTTTAAACCAGACTAAACATTCTAACATTATTAAACCATTTAATATCATATTTATATTTGTATATATAATAAATAATGCAGCACTGTGGAAAGATCTTAGGGCACCATTAGATTTGCTGTTTTAGCAGTAGACCGTGCTGTGTAATTGTTTCTGAAGCACTTTATTGGAAAATACTGCAAACATGTATACGGTTTTAAAATAACACATTTATCTTCTTCTACGGTTTCATGTATTTACTGTGACCTAAGATTTTTGTACAGTACAATATAATAATAATAATAATAATATGGATTATAAATAAATAAAAACAGACCAACATTACTGATATTCCAAATATAACTGAGTCTTGTGAGCCAGTCAACAAATATACATATTTTGTCACAGCAGACCTTTTAACTTGTCACACTTGGAAAAGCACAGGTCTAAGTGATCAAATCAGTGATGGCAGAATTCCACTTGGTGTTTGTGTACTCTAGCTCACTCTCCCAGTGCCATTGCTTACTGGGACATTGCCTTGTAAACGCTGGATTTTTGGTTAAGAAAAACAGACCATCAGCACAGCATAAATAAATAGAAAATAATAAAAAAAAAACAATTTGACAGAAATCTGTAAAATTAAAACTCATGATGAACCTGCACCTTTGCCAACATCTAGACTGATATGGATATATTTGCTGTAAGGTTATTTTCGTCCATTGGTCATACTAGCTCTGGTATGATCACATCTCATCACCACCTTCGTGTGTGACAGGCTGTGTCCCCACATCATTTGTTTCATACAAGAACTCTGAGAAAGTGGAAGAAAGCTGGAGCACACTACTTGCTTCCTCACATGTTGGGTTCATGTAAGGAATAACCATAAATCATGCTTGTAAATCACACAAGGATTCATGGGGGGAGTTTAAAGTTGAAATAACTAAAGCACAGCTAAATGGAACAGGGCTGTCATTAATGTTATCACACCTGCATGTGCTTTCCTGCTTGGACATGACAATAGTTAAAGACAAGGTCAACTTAGAACCGAGCTGTTTTCCTAGTGATGCATTTACAGTGAAAGAGAACTCCCATTGAATATGAATAAAGTTAAGTTTTTCTTGGAAGGGGATACCGTGATAACAATCGCATGTTGGTGCCTGGTCTTAATATGGGAAAGGGAGATTGCATACATTGTTTGCAAGCCAAGAAATTTAAGAAATCTATCTATGGTTTTCCCCATTACATTTCCAGCAATATATATTTTTGCTACAATTGGTAAAAGGTGGCTGATAAACTTCCACAGACAAACATCTGGTGCAAATGTTAGAAAACATATTAGGTTGATACACAAAAAGGAAACAAACAAGCCTAACTTGATGTAGTGAATTGGATTCTGTTTATGTCTCAGGATCAGATGTTACCAGGCAGGATTTCTTAATTAAGAAAACAAATCCACTAGTGATTCAAGCGACTATAGACCAGTGTCCATGCTAAGTGTTCTCTCAACCATAATTATACATGAACAGATTAGTTTATATGTATTTCAAACTGTAACCAACCGTGTATGATGTAAGCAGGTTTTAGAAATGACTGTATCTAATCACTGTATCTAATGGAGCTTATTACAAAGATGAAAAATGAAAAGGAGAAAAATGGTACTGTGATGCTGAATTTGCTGAAAGCATTCAGTATGTTTTTAATTAATGTTTTTTTTTATCAACTTTTATTAGTTATGAACTGTAGACTTAGTTCTATTTTTACTTATTAAATCATACTTCGAAGTCAAGAATAATGGGGTGTGAGGTTCCACAAGGTAGTATACTGGGGCCGTATTGTTTTTTATATCATTTAGTAATGATGTCAAATATTTAATAACTATTCTATTTGCACTTTAGAGCACAAAGGGAACATAATAAAGGGAAACACTACTAGTGAAAATCTACTCCTTCTCAGTGGAAAATGTCACTTTGAAGGCCTTCATCAAAAATGGAAGTGATCAGAGTGAGATCTGCTTGACCACATTAAATGCCTTCCAAAAATGAATTTGAATGCCAGGTGTAAATGTTGTCACAACTACCCTGAAATGCTACCTCTCTGAATACCTGAGTTCTTTACAAACCAGCAGGAGCTTTATTCAAAGTTGAAGGCGCAAAAATGAAGGTAACATTATACGTCCAGCCACAAACACCTTGTTAAAAGCATAGTATGAAAATCGCCAGATTATGTCTCACTGCTGAGAGACAATCGTAGCTACTCTGCAAGATTTCATTCAGAAGCCTACTTATGAAAACCCATTTTGGTGCAGCAATACCTCTGTCTATCCCCAAATTTGGAATTTGCATACAACGGTTTAGTGAGTTTCTGATTTTTAATTGTTGTGACCAAGAAAACTTGACAGTTTTGAACACAGGCTATGCTACTTGCGTGTTATTTTAACGGTGGTGTCTTGTGCTTTCTTGTGTTTGGTTGTGTATGTTGTGATGTGCAATTGTTGAGGATCACACCGAAAAAAAAACATTCACGCTTTGTTGTGTTTTATGGCCCGTGTAATTATTAATGGATTCAATGTAGTTATTTCCATCCAATAAATAGATACAGTAGGTGAATGTATTAATTCAATATAACAAGTGTCCATGACATTATGGTGCATTCCAAAGACTTTTGTTTGAGTGTAATATAGGTATGAGAATCTCACCATTCATTCAGTGTTCTGGACTCATGGCTGTCACTTTAGTTTATATGTGAATAGAAGTGACTGTCAGCAGGACAATGCTAGGAAATGGCATGCTTTTATTTATTTATTTATTTATTTTTAACAAAATAAGCAAGATGAAGCAGCTTAAGTCGGGACAGAGTGAGGCCCAAGATGGATCCCTGAGAAATACCAACCCTGCAAAACAACTGTGGCTTTTTGAACGAATTTTACAAGCCTAGTCAGAGAAAAGTGATAAAACAAACTGGACATGTGATCCAAATTATCCCAGTTAAACCTTATTTGTCAAAAAAAAAAAAGAAAAAAAAAGACAAACAATAAAAGCATGTTTTTGTGGGGGAAAAAATAAATCAAAAATGTTGCACGGCATATTGGGAATGTTGCAGTGTGTCCACCTAAAAGTAGATGACTTACTGTATTTGTGAATTTCAAAGTGGTAAAAGGAGGGACCATATTTTGTAATCATGTAAATGAAATGGACGTTTAGGAGAAATTGAATATATTCAATTAAGGACTTTATTAGCATAAAAGCACATTGACTGAAAGAGAGATGGGTCTCTTCCTGAAGGTCTCTGCAAGTTCTTCATTTTAAAGTCCATTTAATTTAATTTAATTTTTTTTTTTTACATTATGGATTGAGGACAATGCAGTCAATATAAAAAGAAGTCTCATATCTTAGTGTCTGTATTGTACAAACCTTAAATCAAAAACATATGGAACCTCAGTGTAATGGAAGCATTTGAGTGTCCATTTGGACAAGGTGCATTATAACCTTTTATGTGGAATCTATCATCTCATTATATGTCACTTCATGGTAGAAACCCAGCTGGATTCTAGAGGTGGATGCATAATGTATATTATTCTTTTAACAGGAACTTCCTGTCGCAGCTGCCCTGCTGGCTGGACACTGACTGAAGCAGAAAAATACATTTATACATCTATACATATATATCTATACATACATCTTTTTACTGCCTTACCAATGAGCTGTTTTTGAATTGTATGCAAAAATTCATTTGTCCTGACATTTTTTTGTTGTCAAAGGCTAAAAGAAAATGTATTGTTATTCATCATACTAAATGTTGTTAATATGGGTTTGATTTCCCACCCGAAAATAAATAATATTAGTCAAGTAAGAAAATAACATGTGAAACCTGTTGAATCTTGGATGAAATGTACTGTATGTTTTGCGTTTGAGAAAGAGAGAGCAAGTGAGACAGAGAGAGAGGGAGGGCAGGACGGACCCGCATTAGCCGAGACACTTGAATGAATTTGAAGAATAGGTTTTTACTGCAGAGCAGTTACAATACCGGGCCCCGACGTGCAGACAGTACCAGCTTCTCCATTCAAATAAAGCACACCTGCCTCATTGGACAGATTTAAACTCTTGTTTCAGGAGAGTGTCCAAACAAAACCAAGTGCAGCCATGTCACTTTCTCTGCCAGAAGAAATCCGAATCTGAGAATAACGTTTGAAAACTTGGCAAAAGTGATGTTAGTGACGCTTCCTCTTTTTTAGTCTACTTCAGTGCTATTTTAGTCTTTGTGATGTTTTTGGCAGCAACGTGGTACAGTCCCAAACACAGTGTTTCAAATGTAGAACATTCACTTCTTCAATTAATTAGGTTAAACGGCTGATTAAACAAAATCACCAACAAACAGAAAATACATTTTCAAAGTAAAGAGTAAGAACCAATTAATTTATAATGCTTTCCTTAGCCAGACTCGTTTAATACAATGACTCCATAGGAGGGAAGGGACCCATTGTGTGCATGTTCCAGCACTCAGGGTTAGATTGATTGTGACTTTCTGCAGTGGTGTAAATGTTCAGCAGATTTAAATGCTTCAATTGGCTGTCCGGCTACGGGTATGTGATCTCATGAGGGAAAGCTGGCCCCCACAAATTTAAATTTGAACATTGACACAACTGAAGCTCCCCTGCCTCCCCTACACACACACACACACACACACACACACACATACAGCCTGACCTGGGGGTCAAGGTGCAGTGACTATGAAGGTTGTCTAACTGGGCCTCTTGAAACTCCTGCCTTGCATTCCAGTGTCCAAAGGGGAGGGGGGGGGTTCTTGCAGGGCCGGGCTTATTACCAGAGAGTGAGACGGAGCAAAAGAGTGATAGAGAGTGAGAGAAAAGAAAGAGAGAGGGAGGGGGAAGTGGGGGGGGGGGGGGGAGAAAGAAACTGGAAGGGGGGGGGGGGGGGGGGGGGGGGGGGGGTAGAAAGAAACTGGAAGGTATTATGCACCATTTCCTTGCCTTCCTAGAGGCTCTCACTTGTTCCCTCCCATTCAGCAGGCAGAGCCACTCCGACAAAGTAAAAGGAAACACTGAAAACTTGAACCTGCTTACCTCCAGCTGCCTAGGCCCTCTGGTCCCTGTGTCTCTCTCTCTCCCTCTCTCTCTCCCTCTCTCCCTCCCTCTCTCTCTCTCTCTCTCTCCCTCCCTCAGCCTCTCCTGTTTGTCTCTCTTTCTTTCTCTGGGCTGTGTGTAAGAGGAGCACTTTGTTTCCGTTGCCTTTTTTCGCGGTGCTGCAGACACACATTGAGGGGAGGAGTGGATTTGAGGAGAAACTGACGGGGTTGCACAGCTGCAACAGTCCCCTCCATCTCCACACCAGGACTAATGCCCCCCCCCCACTCTCTCTCTCTCTCTCTCTCTCTCTCTCTCTTTCTCTCTCCCTCTCCCTCTGTTGCACTCTTTGCTTCGGCCGATCGAAGGGGTGGGGGTGCCATATGGGAGCTTAGAAAAATGGAAGTGGATCGACATGAGAGGAATCTTTCATTCTTTGGTCCGTTTGTCTGGATCTACTGTATATGGTAAGCGCTTCTCTCTTGTTATCTGAGTACTATTTGGAAGTTCTGCGTTGCCCAGTTATTTTTTTCAGCTGTGCATTTAATTTCTCTTAGATTTTGATTTATGTGCTCCCAACTTTTACTTCTGCAGATTTTTTTTTTTTTTTTTAAATGTTGGTCTTGTGCTTTTTCTTTTTAGCCCTACCTCTAGGGTTCAAGTTCATGATTCAATGTTAGAGTTAAGTTGCTGGTGGTAGTAATAAGAAGGGCTTTGTGCTGTTAAATCTTGTACGTTTTGTGGGTCAAGGTAGTGCGAGGAGTGGAGGCCGACTGGGGGAAGGGAATCTGGAGAGGTCAAAGAGAATGGCACTTGGTCCAGGCAGCACAATGGCTCTGAAAACTTTTTCAGATTGACACTGTCGGTGCAAAACTGTCTGTTTCAAACCTTGGAAATTCCTCCCTAAGTCATCATTCAGTCAGCAGATAAAACCGATCACTCTTTTATGAACTTGGAATTTTTTGAGTGTGGGTGGAGTGCACAAAAATTTTTTAATCACCAAAGACACAAAATAACAAGGGAGAGCTTTCGATGTAGAAATCGACAGATGTAAGTTCACATTCCATCTTGTTGACTGACCCTTTATCCAGATTTCATCAGCCCGGGTTACGGGTTAAGATCATGGAATCAAATGTTGTGGATCATGCTGATTAAATGACGCCTGTTGCAGATTATTAGCTTTTGGCACCGAATTTTGGACAGATCACCTTTGATGCTTCTGCTAGTGTAAACTACTGCATTACTGCAGGCTCACTGAATAACTTCATTAAAGGATAAATGTAAGGAAATATCTTATTTTATACCACAGGATAATTTATCAAAACATTTTCTTTGACTAGTTTTTCCAAAGGAGATAATAGCTGACCATATATGAACTGGAGACAAAGGAAACTCAATCTTGTTCAAAAAACCTTGACATAAAAATAAATATATTATTCAAATGAATCAAACATCTTTTTCTATTATTCAATATTTTCCGAGGGACACACTAGCTACAAACCAAATTTTTGTTTTCACCCAATTTGAACTCCTGCAAATATGTGAGAAATGAGCTGAGTTAAGTGAGTGAAGTCCTTTAAGGAAACTGTTGAACTTAACAGCTGTGATTTATGGGCCTCACCTTGATGGTTCATTGGCAGTTTAGGGTTCTGACCTCACACCCTCGTCTCTTCGAGGAAACCAGAACCCGTCTCTCTGACTTACTTTCCCCGTGCCTCCCTCACTCCCTCTGTTCATTACACTTCTCTGTAACATGGGAATGAAGTGTCTTCTTTTTCTTTGCCTGCATAGATGTGTGTGGTCTGCTGTCTGCTCAGCATTTTGTCAGTTGAACTGAATATATGGAGAGGCTTTGCTCAAATTCAGTCAGTGGTACAGCTCTTTTATTAATGTATACAAGCTGTGTCTACTGTAGAATCTAGTCCTCTATTTTGGGAATGTGGGTCACAGTCTAATGAAGCAGCTGTGCTGCGTGCACCTTAATGAGGGCGCGTAAAAGTTACTGTCAAAAAGTTCTACTGTGGGTATAAGTGGCTTCTGTTTCGAGTGAAGCAGAGCGAAGAGGATGAAATCCTTAGTGACTCAACATCCCTTTCACATCTAATCTCATAGATTTCTGTTTTTTTTTTTTTTTTTTGTTCAGCTTAAAGGTGTTCATAACTTGTTTTGTCATTTGTTCACTAGATGTTTTTAACTGGCATGGTGCGTAGAAAAATCAAGAACGCAACTATTTTCAGTTGGGATTTTAATTTGAAAAAAATGATGAATTGTTTAGCCCATGTTTCTATGTCACATCATAAACTAAAGCACTATATTAGGCTTAATAAAAATAAATATATTTTATGGTTTTAAAGGTTCTGAATTCACAGGTTGTTTAGAGCTGCAATGGTTTATAGGTCACTGTTATATGATTCACTTTATCCTTTCCCTAAGTGGCCTGGATTATTTGAATATGTGTGTATTTTGTGTCTTTATTATTAGTGCTGATGTGTAGTGGGCCTATGGATGATTGAAGCTGTTTGTTGTCTTTTGTGGTAGATGAGGACATGTTGTCAGATAACCTGCCTGACCTCCACTGCCAATTTTAGCCCTATTGTTGTTACCAGGCTGTGAAAGGAAAAGCTCACTTAGTAGAAGTGATTTATTAGTTGTTAGCCTGATGCTGCAGTGTGACTGACATAGGTGTCAGTTAGAATGAAAACAGATAAACACAAAGCACAAGGTCCACACAGTGCCAGGAAACAGAAGGTGCATTTCTTTTCTGTCATTTTACTAGTGAGACAAGTTGGACGATTCACCTGTTGGCACCCCCCCCCCCCCCCCCCATTCAGAGACTAAGGAATAGTGCCACAGCATCATTTATGTCATATTTACCATCATTTTAACAGAGATGTGTTTTTGCCTTTCTCTGGGCTATGCAACACTTAATAGGTACATAAGGTAATTTCATTTTCCGCATGTGTTTTACTTAAAAAATAAAACAAAACAAAAAATAAAAAACCCTTACTGTTGTCACTTTAGCCTCACATGTGAAAGAAACAGTCTCCATGGTTTATACACACACAGGTCATTTCAAAGATCAATGGTTCATCCTTCTCTGTAAATTGAGTTGTGTTTACTTCAATAATGACCACAGCGCAAGTTAGATAATCTGAGTATCACCTTACTCGGGGAATGATCAAATTACCAGAGTGCATGTAAATTCATTGAGTGATAGCCGTGTTTTCCTCCCTCCTCTGTTTACAACATTCTCTTTGGCACATGTAAGTGGAACCTCGGTTTTGAACAAGGAACATTTTGTGGAACAAACCTATTATACCATTTTTTATATCCATGTAATGATATTATAATTTGATACTCGTACTTTTTTTTCAACCATGAAAACTGAAGCTCTCTGTCGAATTGCAGCCATTATCTCCCTCCATCTTTGTGATTTTTTTTGCGAGTATGCAAGGTTCCTCCTAATGTCCATGTGAAATGAATTTCATCATCAGAGGACATGATGATGAACAAGAACAAATATGCATCTATTGTGTCAGCAGCTGATAGTGTGCATGCCCATGAGGGATTTTAAAGGGGCAACGGCAATATTTTGTGTTGTCCACTGTGGTAAAGATAGGGCACGAGCAAGACACCTTAAAGGACACAGGTACTTTTTTTCAGAACTAGTGTCGTTTTATTTCCCCTGCATAAATAACACAGTAGATACTGTGAGAATACAAATCTCAGCAATGTTTTTTGATCCGTATCAACACAGATCCTTTGTGTCATACATTTTTCATTATTTAATTTTCTGCAAAAACCTGGCCCTGATGGCTTAGACAATAACAGTGAAAGCAAGTCTTAAATGGGATCAGTTTAAACATGGCTGGTGTCATTTTTCTATCACCGTTACACTGTGCTATTAAGTTTGAACATCACAATGACATGTTTAAGCCAATAGGTTGTCCGTATCAGATTTGAGGCTGAGGTTTGTTAAACACTCTGCTTTACTCTTGTGTCTCATTTGGACTCTCCGTCTTGGCTGTGGTATTCAGTGGTAAAACGTGGCATGAGTTTCTGGTTTGTCAGACTTTTCACGTCACTTTTTAAACCACTTCCATGTAGCTTTTTGAAGTACAAGTTCCTTTTTTTGTTAGCTGGTTGGTGTCCTTCTCCTGTTAAGAATTGCAGGACATTTTAAAGCTAATGGGTTGTCTATACCAGATTTAAGTCAGCATGCATTTGTGTGGAAGACGCAGAAAAACATAACTGAAAGAGCAATGGTATGCACAAAGTTATACTTTTAAGTGTGGACCAAGGATTATTGATTTTTGCTGACTAATGTGGGCATAGTAAATGACTGTAAGGCCACGTTGCTCTGGAAACAGTTGTGTGCAGTGTTGTCAGAGTAACTGCTGTAGAAATGCAGCTGTTTTTGTGTTCAGATGTTCATAACCCCGAAAGCCCATAAAAACTGCTGTCTGATTGACTACATCTCCTCTCAGCACCTCGGTCCTTTTCAGTGCATAGCCAGATCCTGCATGAGTGGCACACTCATTACTTCCTTAAAAAGACCTCTTCAGTGCGTTGATCAAGACTGGATAGTTGCTCCTTCATTATGCTGACAGCATCCTGCACTGAGCTGACTGTGCAGTTCAGAAGCAGGAGGTCCAGCTCCAGCTTGGACGGTTCTGCTCAGAGTAAATGACCAACTTGAACGGGCGCTTGCAGCAGTGGGAATGTATTTGTTCAGCATTTACTCTGGGGTCAAATGACTCTGCAAAGCATGCAGGATTTTATTGGCTGATTGGGATAAGTGCAAATTGTTAGCATTAATGTTTGCAGGGATCCTTTCGCAATGTACCTGCAGGTGATACAGGTTTAAAAATCCTGGGTCTACCCATTAGGTTTAGTGTTAAAGAGGCTTTAATGTCACCACTCCTCTTTATGCCATTCAGTTTAAGTAAAAAAAGAAATGCCGAATACTGTACATACATGTGTCATACATACTTAAACAACCATCAAAGAAATGCAGACATGAGTTGACATCAGTTTTGTTCACCTTGTAGCCAGCCAAAAATCTCCACATGTCCGACACATACTCAATCTGTGCTCCTGCTTTGTTTTATGTGCCATGCTAAAAAGCGATTCAGATTCTTTCCCACTGACTCGTTAACACATTGACAAGCTTCTGTGGCTGAAGCATTCCAGCCCCAGTGCTGTTTCTCACTCCACCAGCACAGAATACCAGTCAAAACCAATACTGGTAGTGCACGTACACTACCAGTCAGACTGGTAGTGTACATGCAGAAATACATGCTCTGAATAAATTGCCCATGGCCTTTCACTTGAGATTATGCACCTACAAACACTGAGCTGTCAGATGTCAACAGATATTCTTAAAATACCTAATATTTCTCTGTTAAGATCAGTCTCAGGTCTTATTGGCAAAATTGTCTAGCTTTGAATTAACTTCTTGGGAACTCTTGTTCTTTGTCTGTATATTCTGCATATTCACAAGCAGAGTCTGTTCATTTATTTATTTTTAATTTATTAGGTTTTTTCAACTTAGGGCAAGAAAAAAGAAAAGAAGCATTCACAAAATAGGGCAGATTAAAAATAAATTAATAATGGTTAGGAAAAAGGAGAAACTGATATTCAGAAAACATACACATAAAAAAACGTGTATTATTCTCTCATGCACTTATAGTACTGAGTAACATGCATGTAGTTTTTAAGACATTTGTGAATTTATCCACAGATTAAAAAAAACCCTCCAGTGTACGTTTTTCCAAAGCAAGACAACTAGATTTATTTTTAAACCACTGTGTGTGCCTCTGTGTTCTTCCAGGTGATTGCAACGCCATATTTAACTTGAAGTGTCCAAAGAGTTAATATCTTTCTACGTGAACCAGGAATTCTACCCTCACGTGGCAGAAATCTGAGAAGAAACACTTGAGGGCAGACTGACTGCTCAACTCAAATATGATTAGCTGTATTTTTTACAACCTTTTTCCAGAATTTTTCAATTTTATCGCAAGACAATGAAACAGATTAAATTCTTCTAAGCTGCATTTAATCAGGATTATTATATGAAAGTGATGAAGTGAGTGTTGATAGTCTGGGTTAGTGCTTCTTTACAAATTTGACCCCAGTTACCCTCAGACTTGTCCACCGCTGAATCAAGAGCTCAAGATAAAGACAGTTTAGTTAAGTCTTACAGTAGGCCACCATTAGATTTGTGGTTTTAACAATGCTATAATAACCATACAGTATAATTATTTCTCAGTCATTTAATTGCATTACTTTCAGAAATTGTGGAAAATATGTATGCAGTTTTAACACATTTTTCAGGAAAAGAAAACTGCTTCTGCAGGTTAGTGTCAAGTATTTAGTGAACAACAGCACATTGGTGGCTCCCTTAAACCTGGAGTGAAAACCTGTGTTCATCCTGCTCTTTTATGTCAAGAAATATCTGCTGTGGAAAAAAAACTCTGTTACACCAGGATTATTCAAAACATATGTGAACATTAATGTACGTACAGTTTGTGAGTGAAACTGATTGACCAATATATATGATCAGTCACATCATTCCAATCCAAAAGCCAAATATCGCAGATTATGATGTAAGACATAAAAACAAGAGAGTTTGTGGTGCCCTGAGACTTTTGCACAGTATTGTATACATTAGTCCATTAACATTATACCAATCCAAGACCTTGCTGACGCCTTTCACTTCCCAGAATTTAAACCCAGAGTCGACTCTACCTGGAGAGAATTGGCAATTTTCCCCCAAATTGGTGTAAAACACGATATGTTTAAGTCAGTATTTAGATGCACTTGTACCTTTTGCATATTTTTATTGTATTTTTTGACAAATGGATTATGGGTAAAGTTTTTCATTGAATCACAGATGGAGCTTCAGAGGTAATGGGGATGTAGAAGTATCAATAAATAGCTGCTGTTATCTGGCTTACCCGGGACTTGTTAATTTGGGACTTGTAGTCCTCCAATTTTATATGGTAAGTAAAGTAATCCAAGTCAAAGTCTTGGGCATTTACTTTCCTAAATGAAGTTTGCTATGATGTTATTTTATTATTATTATATTAGAGAATAAATTGGGTGGAAGCTGTAGTGGTATAGATTGAAATAAATATAAAAATTTGGGTAAGACATTCATCTTAATAATACTGATGGGGCCAATCAAGGCGCTAGGAAGAGTCTGTTTATAGAGATCATCTTAACATAAACATGGATCCTATTGTTTTCTTGGAAATTTGAATCTGAGACAAGAGGATGATGAGTAGAAAGTGCTTGGGTGACTGGGAAATGCAAGTAATAACCTGGTTGTATGGGTCATTATGCCATGCCATTTTTTCTTTTGGTAAGACCAGATGGGTGCAAGTTGTCATTCAGCACTATGATGATGACAGACAGATGATGCACAGCATAAGTCGGATTCTTCAGGTTGTGAATTATTAATGACTAAACCAAAACAGCTCTGATATTCAGTGGTCATTGTTCGCTGTGAGGAATACCCATTACGACATTCTAACTGTATGAACTACCACATAAATAAGAGAACATGTGGGTCTTTGAATGATTTAAAGCAATATTTCAAGATTATGATTGCAAAGACAGCTAATTGACAGCTTATACTCATATCCCCACACACCAACACTCACACACACAAATAGCATTGAATTCTACCACAAATAGCCCCTAGTGGCCTGGTTATAAAGTGGATGATGTCATGTCTGTGATGGAGACCGTGTGTCCCTTTACTAATGATCCATTTCTTATCCAGCTGTCCTCACTGACATAAAATGGACAGAGGGAATGATGGAAGTACCAAAAAAGGCACAGACAGATAAAAGTACACACACTTTTTTTGTTCTCCTCTCAATCCAATTTCTAGCTACCCTTATCACCAGAATCTCTGTAAATTTGGGGATAATTCAAACAGTTAATTTCAGAAGGTGGTCATATTTCCTTAGTACCATTCTACGCCCATTTTACATTTCATTTACTGACTTATTTTGTGCTTCATTTTGTGTCTATTTTGGACAGACGCCAGTTTCTCAGGTCAAGAGTTCAAAAGCAATTTGTCTGCTTGTCTTTGAGCTGACAGGACCAGGATCGTCCTCCTTGTCTGCGAGCAATGACGGTGCAGGATGTCTTTGTGGAATCAGTTATATGCGCGTGCGTGTGCCGGACGCAGTGTTTGCAGCCACGTGACGCTCTACGCCATTATGAATGGCACGGCTTCTCTAACCACCTCAGCCTCATGGTGGTCACAAAGATGGGGGGGTGGGGGTGGGGTGGACACACACACACACACACACACACGCTCCATAGTGAGCTCAGTGGCACACTGGGAAATGGCTTCCATACATTTAGTATTTCCTCTTTGAGTGCAGTCCAGTGTGTGCAGAGAGGTTGTCGCATCAAAGCTTTGCCATGAGGAGGGGTGGAGGCCCCGGATAATGCAGACACAATGGGCTAAGGCAAACATTAAGAGTGAGACAAAAGACACTCCACTCAGGTCACAGGGGGGCATCTCTTCCCATTATCTGAGGGAAGTGTTCTTAACTGGGGGACTTTTTAAACCCATCAGCAAATTAGGGGCTGTGCTGACTGGCTGGTGTGCAATGGGTCATGATCAAAGCCTTGAGAGTGCGTCTGTTTGGAGAGGAGGGCTGTAAAGCACAGGACAGCAGTCACAACACGACACAACATGGGGCTGGGTTAGTGCAGAGCAGCACTATCATGACCATGTTATCATTGTCACAGCCAGGGTGTTTGCACATGGGAAGCTGTGGATACGCTCGTTCTCGTCTACGTTAAAAACACCAAAAACGCGATAGGTCAGAGGGTCAGCTGAGGGTTACTGTGCCCTAAGCATCCTTTTCTGCCCTCAAAGTTACCACAATGCAATCATAGTTTCTCTGTATTCACAAATAAAAACAGGGCTTTGTTTTGAAGGAAAATCAGTATGTGTTCACCGGCATGATAACAATCTGCATTATAAATGTATAATTAACTCACATTTAGGTTCCCTGAACATTTGGACATGACTGTTCTTGAATTTCTTTTCAAACTGCCAGATATTTTTTTTTTTGGTTTTCTCATTTGAACATAAATTCCAATTTAAAAATAAACAATCACAATTTTCTGTTTGTCTCCAAAATGGCTTCTTGTGCCTGAGGAGAAAAGAAGCATTTTCTAATGATTTTTTTTTAAAAAAGTAAAACAACTATTAAAAGATTTGCAGGTAAATTTTCTGTCCATCAAGTAATCCATCAGTTGACGGCTTGTTTTAGCTCTATAAACCACTGCTGTCCTTCGATGTATAGGTGAGCTTTTAATGATAGTATTAGCTAAACAGCTTGTCAAGTTGCACACTAATTTATTGCTTGAAAACAAGCTGCCAATTACATGGTAATTACACCCTCTTAAAGCTACTGCCTAACCACTAGACATTATGAACATTTATGTTGTTGCCTCTTAGTAAACAGGCAATTTACTTTAGGGTTGTTTGGTCACTGGGAAACAGTATAATCAAAAACAATTAGCCCTTCTGCATCAAAACACCAATAAAGAGAAACGAGAGGAAGGAAATCTAGGTGGGCAACAGAAAAAAATCTCAGTTTAGGAAATCTTCAAAAATGGCTCAAGTGAAGGTCTGTGTAGTCCAACTGTGTGTGCTTTTTTTGTACGAAACCCTATGCGTGTTTGTGTGACTGAAGGGCCATTATGGGACAGGCTTTTAAGGGAGATCTGGGAAGTGGAAACCTAATACTGCCTGACTGCTGCTCTTGTGTACATGAACCCCACAGCTGCTGGAGGAAGAGAGAGCGAGAAGGAGAGATGGAGGAATGAGGTAGAGAAAAGGCGAGGAAGAAGGGAGGAGGGGGTGGAGGAGAGTGTGGTGTGCCCAGTAATTAGTTGTCTGGTTTTGTATTGACCAGTCTGGTGCTCAGACCTCAGGGACTGTTAAATTTGCTATTGAAACTGAAAGGATTATGCACCCAAAAGAAATTAAACGGGAGCAATGAATAGATTGTGGGCCACATGGTGCACTGTTTTTTTTTTTTCCTTCCATTTTCCCTTTATCTCCTCCTTCCACCAGGTTTCACTCATCTTCAGATAGACACGGTTATATTTTTCTCTGGTGAAACTGTTGTATTCTTGTTACAGGTCAATTGAAAAAATACACCCCAAGGTCATGACAGTTTCATGTCACGATAATCATACCCCATTTTTTTTTTTTTTTAAATACACATTCATTTACTCTAACCTGAAGACAAAAAGAGAGAAAATTCAAAATCATTTCCGCATGTTAGCTTTTGAAGAGAGCGATGTTGCGAGGGTGTAATGAAATGCGTTTGAATGTAGACGTGGTGATTGTTGTCTCCTGCCTGGGCCGCCCAGAGGGAAGGGAGATTTGTGTTCTGTTTACCCCTGCAGAGGCTGGCTGGAGTTATTACAGTGAGCGCAGTCAGGAGAGAACGTCCTCCACATGCCTGCAGAGAGACCGTGTTCCCTTTAGCACAGTCACAATGTCAACTGTCTCCATACTGTGTCTCTCCCTTTGTCACCAGCATTTTAGGGAGTTTTGTAGAAACAGGAAAAAGAAACGTCCGCTTCAGACTGAACCCCAGCAATTCTGTCATAATGACTTGCAGCGCTGAAGCGGGCCAGTGCTTCGGGGTGGAAACTTTTAAAAAGGATCTCTTGCTTCACTGAGTTAACATTAGCCTCCATCTGCGTGGAGCATTTGAACCTGTTGAACTGCAAGCCTCGAGTGTATCGAGTGGATGATAGAGGGGTGATGTCATGTTCTCGCTCACTGTTTGTGTAGCTGGCAGAGGCCAGCATGCTGCTGGACAGGGTCGCACTCTGTGACTCAGTCAAGACCAGAGCAGTCCAGTGGGATAACGTCCAACAACAAGGATAAAATCTCCTTTTTTTTTAACCCACAAAACTCCACAGTCCTTGTTGTGTCTCTCTGGTTTTAGTCATTGATTTTGTTTGACATGTTGACGTGAAATCTTTTGTAGCAACATTTTATCTTTTTTTTTTTTTTTTTAATCTGTTTGACTTTCCTGTAAGTTTTTGATCTGGACAGGAGTGAGTGCTCTTTGAAGATAAAAATACAATCTGGTAGAGATCCACCTTTGGGATTATTGCTGGGTAAATACAGGAGGGTCTGTGCACAGGTGGCTGATGCTGGACTGATGGGAACCAAACCAGAGTTAAGAATAAATCACCGCAGTAATATCGCAAAAAAAAAAAAAAAGGCAAGGGCACTGAAACATAAAACAGATGTTTTTTCGTAGGAGGTAAAAATCATCCGATTGTGTCTAGTGTGAATCAAAGGAGGCCTCGCTTTGACTGGTCCCGCCAAATATAACCTTTCAGTAGCTGACAAGGGGAGGCCAAATCTATGCTCTCTGATATGCCATTTTTTTAAATAAAAGCATGTACACTGTCATCAGGCTGCACCACAGTGATCAGCACAGACAGATATTTATGAGTGCAGTGATTTGCTTTCTGGGAGACCCTCACGTTTGTAAACTGCTCGGAACACAGACTTTGTCCTCAACAGGGGGGGAAAAAAAACATTGTGCTGCCAAGGAATTTACATTAACACAGTTAACATGCAGAGGGTGGGGGTAATTAAATTATTGTGTAATGTTGTTGTGAAATACCGGACTGCTGGCCGTCCTCTGTGTCGTAGAGTTAGGGTTAGAGTTTGTTTGTGGTGTCTTGTTTATGGTGACTGCACTGCAGCCAGCGCTGGCATTAGTCACACTGATTCGGGCTTGTTTGTTTTTGCAAAGCGTGTGCAAACAGAATATTTTACAGGCACATTACTTATAATAATAAATATGTAATAAATGTGACGTGAAGCACATTTCCTTCGGTGGAAACTGCCCCTCACACGAGAGTGGTTCTTTTTGTTTTCTAACAGTTGTATTAAGATAACCCTGAACCTTTATTAGCTGTGTGGTTGCATCCACATTTGGAACAACAACAGAAAATCACCACAAAAGCTGAAATGTTAGAGACCATATTGGTTGTTGTTGTTGTTTTTTTTTTTAATGAAGACTTAACTAATGACTGATAATCGGTAATAAGTAAAAAATTGATTTATTAGCTAAAAGGCAAAAATACTACATACAGTAATAACACAAAGGGATTATATTAAATGGAAAAAATCATCCTATTCAAAATGCTTTAAATTATAATTTACATGACTGTATAGTTTATATCCTAAAAGCTGTTGTGATAAAAGATTCTCCACATCCCTACCTGATTTTTTTTTTTTTTTTTTTTTTTTAAAGCTGCCTTTTCAGTAGAAAACAACACACCTATAAAAGGTGTTTTGATGTTCACCTTGTCTCTGTGCTGCTGAGGATGCACTGGTCCTCAGTCTTTGGGCACCTGGTGCTCAACAGCAGTTACAAACCAGGCGGACTGAGCTTTTCCCCCCCATTCAAGGCTTCTCTGTCTCCCCTCCCCTCATCCCTCATCCCTCATCCCTCATCCCTCATCCCTCTTGGTAATAGATGGCCTCACCACTGTGGGTTTGAACCCACCTTTAAACAGTCAGACGGGACTAGGTTATTATTTTTTTTTTTTCCTGACCAAATGATGCAGTGGAACAACAGGAGCCTGTGACATTGTCTGTGTGTATCAGGAGGCCCGTGTCTGTGCCGAAACACAAACACGTGTGTGAGCATGTGATGGTACAGTGCTGATCCGGCCGGCTTCATCCTGGGCCTGCCAGGTAGCAGAGGGAGGATACAAGACATCCAGGGTATGCGGGTCTATGTTGTTTGTTCCCGCTTGCTGCTCTTTCTCCAACGTGGCTCACTCGTGCCTCTGAAGGGCAGCCTGGTGCATACATCGGTGCATCATGGTCATTGCCGTTGAGCTGCTTCCTGCTGTTTTGTCTGTCAGGACAAACCCTTTGTCTGGATAAACCCTTTAATACAGAGTAACTGGGATGCAGCCTGAACGACGCTGTTGCGTAAGCACATGCATGCATATGTGTGCGTCTAGTCATGATAAAGCATCTGTACATGTGTGTGTGCAATTGTATTTTGACTCATAACCTGCTAGTGTGATAGCAACGTTGACCTTAGCTGGGTTTGACTGTGTGTGTGTGTGGAGGAAAGATTTTTATTCTTTAGTTCTTCTTCTTATTTTTTTAAATTATTATCTTAATGTTTTTATGTTATTTTCCAAGGTGGAGGAGGTAGCGTTCTTCTTGCTTATGTGCGGTGGCTCCATGGGACAAGGATGTTGCTTGATTTTTTTTTTTTTTTTTTCCTTTAGCATATTCCACATTCATATGGAAATGGGGGGCAGAGGAGAGACAGAGTCTCACATCAACTTGATCTGGTCATGAATAGCTGCCAGTGTTTGCAGTGACCCAGAGCTGACTTAAAGGCTCTGCCCAGCCTGACAGACCACGGATAGCTGAGAACCATTTTCAGCTGCAACACACACACACACACACACACGGACGTGTTTGTGCACTACAGATGAAAAACAAAAAAAGATAATTCTAGTTGCACTCACAAAATCAGATAGAGTTGAACACCTTGGAACACAGCACTGTCTTGTTCTTCTGTCTTGCAAACACACGCACAAATCAGGCATGCTAAATCCTAGTGAGACGCCTGGAATATGCTCCTCTTTTTCTCCCTCTCAAGTCTTCTCTTTATTATTGTTAACCCTCAGCTTCCTCGTCTTCCATCTCAAACTGTCGCCATAACCCGATGATGGATGTTGCTTTTTGTTTTGTTTATTTTATTTTGTTATTCTCTCTTTTTTTTTATGTGTGTGTTTGTGTGTTTTAATTACATTTAATTTCATGTGATAATGAGCTGTGTGTCTACATTTGATTTAAAAGATGAATATGTTCCCATAGTTTAGATTCATTAAATAATGCATGAATAAAAATATACAATTTAAATGGAAAAATATTGGTGGAGTATTTTTAAAAGATAAAACAATTTGAAATCTGGGATTTCCCAGGGAGAGAATGCACAGGCCTTGGCTGGATTAAGATAATTTGCTTTTGCTAAGCTGCCTGGGAATTAATATTATATTTTCAGAGTCCTGGTTCTAATAAATTTTTAGTGTGTTTCCTTCCTGAGCACCTCTGGCACAATGGGCTTCCCAGACCGGACTGCTGTGGTCAGGTCTAGCAGCAGGGATCCATCAAACAAGATTTGTCTCGGCGGATATACTGGTTTTGTCCATGAGGATTAGAGCCCACCACCCATTTCCAGCCCTCGCCTGAGCTACTCTGTCTACTTTTAATACATCGGGACCAAAACTCTGTCTGTAGAGTGTTAATTAATTTTGCTACGTATCTGTTTCAAAGCATTTCACAATCATCTCTGTAGATGTATTTATTTCAAAAAAATTTTAAATGTGATAAAAGGATTCAATAAAATATTAAAGTAAGTAAAGAAAGAAAATGAAAAGCAAATGGGCTATTTTGATTTAATTAAGAATTAAGAGAATAAGTTTTTAAGACGTGTGCCTATTTCACAAAGCTGAGAGGACAATACCAATTCATTCATATTTTTTTAACATTTATATTTACACCAGAATAAGTTGAATAATATTCAACAATTAAACCTTTTTTCCCCTGGCAGATTTACCTTTAAAGAAATACTTTTTTGTATTTTATTTTCATCTTAAAGCATGTATTTTCCTTTTTTAAAAAAAAGAAAGAAAAGAAAAGCTCTTTTGCTAAATTTGCGTTGTTTTGAAATTCCCTTGAAGTGTAGTGCATGACAAGCTGAAGTCTGGTATGTTGTCCCTCAACATACAAACACAAGTGGCCAGTGTGAGTCTATAAAAAGAGCAGTGTATTGCAGGAGGGCCTCAGTGCGCGTGTGTGTGTGTGTGCGTGCGTGTGTGTGCTGTTTTGTCTGTCCATTAGCACCCATTCAAGAGACAATGAGTTAGAGAAGCATACTATGGGCTTGTTAACACACAGGCATTAGTGAATCAGTGTGTGTCTTTGTGGTGGAGGGGACACTGTTATGACGGGAGTCTTTCACCAACGATACTCTCCACTCCTGACACCACAAGTGTCCAGCCACTGAATAGGGAGGATTTGTTGCTCTACACCTAATTAAACAGTGCCTTTATGGCAAGGGGCCGTTTGTTCCTTCACCTTCTGAAGCACCTTCCGTAGCTTCTAGGTTGACTTTGGTGACAGTGACGGTGCGTGCCTCACACACACACAGCTATGACAAATACACAGGTGCTGCCTTTCCTTCACAATGACTGGTCACAGTAATTTAAAACAAATTACACACAAATTTAAAAAAAAAAAAAAAAGAGAGAATTCTTCTTGTGGCATTTGATTTAGCTTTTAATGATCAGATTTTTGTTTTTAATTTTAAAGTGACGTATATGAGTTAGATAATATGTTGGGGTTGTGCTCAGCATTGTGTATTTTGAACAGGGTCGACTCCAGGGGGGGTTTAGGAGATTATCATGCCCTTTGTGCTTTGTGCAGCAGCCTATGGGCTTGACCTATGGGAGGGAGACACATGCCTTTGTGCTTCTGAGAAGGAACAACAAATCAACATGTCCAACTTAGTGCAACTCATAATTTTTTGTGTGTGGGTCAGAGAGGTCAGCAGCCGTGTTACGTGGTTCTGTTGGTGTTGGGTGATGACCTCCTGAGGATTTGCTTTTGAGTATATAAATAATTGTAGTTGGTTATTGCAAAGCTAAATTATTAATAATAATCATTTCTAAAGACTGCAGTGATGTTTTTATTTTATTTTCACATTTCTTTACTCCATTTATTTAGTCAAATATTTTCAATCTAATTGTACAATACCTTCAAGGATTTTCATGCCTTTGACCCGATGAGGTGAGGAGAACTTTAAAAGAATTTCATTAGTTTGAAGCACACACGCACAATATGCATATTTGTCTTTTTTATTATATATTGCCAGAAATGTAACTGCTGACTTTAGTTCTACTTTAGCTGATTCTCATAATGGTATCGGTGGAAACAGCTGAGCTTCGGTCCTTCCTCCAAGCTCGGCTCACACTGAAATGAATGCTTGCAGCTCAGATGTGTGACATGTAAGCTGTCGTCTCACGGTTTGCTGGCTGCTCAATCTGCATTCAGGCACCGGGGACAGGATCAGTTCAGAGACAGTGTAGGGAGACAAATCATAAATCAGAGATTGGAAGCTGGAACTTCTCATCCTCTGCAAACTCTCCCCTGTATTTGGTGAGCTGATGACGTGTGTGCGTGTGTGTGTGTGTGTGTGCTGCTGACACTGGGTCGCGTCTGTGCAACAATAGGAGCAGACGCTGTGGAGCTGCACTTGGCATTCGGCTGCCACTGTTTCCATGCAGGGTGATGGTGATGATGGGATGCCGGTTTTACATGCATGTTCCAGGGAGCATCTGCCAAAGCTGTTTTTCAATTGTGTGTGTGTTTCTCCGTGTGTGTGTGTGTGTGTGTGAGGTGCAGAGGCAGTGACTGCTGCATTGAAATCAAACTCTGTTCCTCAAAGATTTTTCACAAGATTTTTACTGTACTTGTCATTAAGTCACACTCAAAATGTGTTTTGGTTCACATGAACATTACAAAATCTTCCCATCTCTTTCTGTTGCACCCAGTGATCATTAAACCATTGTTGCAATAAAATAACATTTCTATTACTTTTATCATCATCGAAGAAATAAACACTCTTTGGAATTGGTTTAAAAATAATTTGAACTTGAACTGAAAATCCCCTGCTGTGTTGTGTTTTATGCCTGTACAAGAAGCACATCCTTTATTATTATTATTTTATTTTATTTTTTTTTCTGTGTGTGTGTGTGTGTGTGTGTGTGTGTGGGTGGGGGGGAGGGATTAAAACATCTCTTCAAAACAGTGGCTCGTGCTCATGTGTAATGTGAGACAAGAAGGTTTGAGCGTGTCTTTTGTGGCATGTTTGTCCAGCCTGTCCCTGTCAGTGTGTTATATGTTGCCTCAGTTGAGACACCCCACGCCCCCCACACTCACCCAGATCTCCACCATTGTTCCTTTTCATATCAGTCAGTTTTCAACTAGCCACTTATGTTTTTTATCATTATTATAATTATTATTATGATGATTCACGTCTGTCTCTAAAGCCTGTTTTAATCTGCTACAGAATTTTGAAGGCTCAATATTCATTTTGAATTAATTCTTTAATTGCATTTTCATATTAATGTGAAATAATCACACCTTATTCAACATTTCATTTCATTATCATTTTTTTTTACTCTTTCAATTTTCTTTTTTTGTCAAAGTTACTATAATTCATAACCCACATTAGCATGTAAAATCATAAATACTGAATCATCACAGGCATTATCTTCTGGTTTTATGACACTGTGTGTTGTGCTGTCTTGTGTTGTGTTGTGGCACTGCATTGCATTTAGCAACCTGTATTATTGTCACAATTATTAATTATGGTAAGAGGATTTTGTTTTGTTTTTTTACATTACAATGTTACAGAATTTTTGTCTCATTCCAAAGTAATTCAATTCTAAAAAAAAAAAAAAGGTTTCTGGCTGCACCACCTTCTGTTTGAACACTTTATTTATTTTCACATGGAGCCCCATTTTTCTAAAAGCAGTAGCAGACCTCCTGCCGTAGCCCTTTGGTTTTGTGCTGCTTGGATGTGGGTTGTGGTAGCTGTATGTTCAGAGGCAGGCCTGGTACTCACTGTGGGAGCAGCCTTAATTGTTGTGCGAGCACAATGCCTTCTTACTTCACTGGCTCTTTTGCTTTCCTTCCTCTGCCTTTGAATTTGCTCATTTTCTGCCCTGTTTTGTTCCCATTTCTGCCCCCATTTGATTGGCCCCGTTCACAGCAACTTGTCACTTTGAGTGTGGAACTGCTCTTCTTTGCAGGTTTCATCAAATTCATTTTTGAAATGGTTCGTAATTTTAACCTTTTTTTTTTTTTTTTTTCGTGAGCTTTATTTGCCCACTCTTCTTATGCAACCACACACATTTGTAAAAATGATTTGGCTAAGAAAATATTTTCTTTAAATATTTAAAACACTGTCAAGATAATATATATATAAAAAACACCCACTACTTTGTCAGTATGTATGACTTCGATTTTTTGGCATTTACGTAATTAAAATATAGGATATATATTATTTAAAAAGGTCAGACTTTCAGTTCTAAAAATCATCAGTTTTAAAAATATGTTTTAGAGAAATGAGCAAAGGCAACAATTTAGGAAATCAAATGTCAGCTGGACAACAGGGTGAGATTTGCTTTATGAATAAAATTGAACACAAACAGTCACCTCATCTGTGGTCTTGTCCCTGATTGAACAATATTGATATGTCGGCATTGATCATATCACCTTTTACTAAACCTGTCATCGAAGCTTTCCCCCCCCACTCTATAGCTACATAATACAATAGGTCAGTATGTAAACACACACTTTATGTTGAAGCAAAGTGTGAAAGAAATGAAGTAACTATCTATATCTGAAAGTAATTGTTGTAAATGGCCATGACTTGATGAATTTATTTCTATTATGGTTTAAAATTATTATTAATGTGTCATATTATCTGGACTGAGAAGCATGTGTTTGGGGCAGACAGTCCATTCATTTATGAACTTATCTTAGTTCTCTATTTCTAAAATTATAAAATTAGGAAATAACAAAACACAAGATAGTTTTTAGAAATCAAAGCTTCACATATGATGTCAGTATTTAACATTAAGGTTTAAGATGGAGGAAAGGCATTAAAAATGAAATGGATGCTGCTGATTTGCAGTTTAATGTCACCTGCTCATTTTTTGCCTCACTTTAATTGAGAATGTTATTATTGATTTAATGTCATTAACGAAAAAAAAAATGGTAAGAAAAAAGAAAAAAACCCTTGAGTAAAATTCATCACATTAGATGAAACCTGTTAAACCTAATTGGTGCATCTATTGCTTACAAAGGTAAGAAATTACATTAAAGTAATTAATATTGCTGGACTTGTCAAAAAAAGAGGAATAAAAGTTTTTAAAAGAATGAAAATTTTTACAGATGGTGAGAAAAGGAATCTGAGCTCCTGGCCCACCACACAGACCTGCGAAAAGATGGGGGGGGGGGAATGCTTGCTGAGCTATCCGTTTCACACGCACAGGGACAGAAGGTTCGATATTCATTCGATCGATGAATGAAAAGGCACAATGGCAAAATCGGACGGGCTCCTTTTCAAATCCACGTCTCCAATGTCCCCCCCGCCACCCCTCCACAGTCTGCAGTCGCTGGGCGGCTGCTGTGGCAGGCAGAGAGAGAAAGAGAGAGAGAGAGGAGAGCAAGGGTTACATCAAGGCTGCTCCCTGGACCGTGCAAACAAGTCTAGACCAGTGACCTGTTCAATGGCTCCTTTTGAGGAGTGGGGCAAGTTCGGTCAGAGCGAGGAGAAAGGCAGGCACAGCCTCTTTTCACTGCCGAAGAAGCTCACAGCCCGCGATCGACAGGAGGTAAGGAGGGCCGGGAGGGCAGGCATCTGCTTCCATGGTTACGGGCCGGGTATGGGGACCCTACTATTGAGGAAGCTCCGTTCTCATGCTCCCACAGAGGCAATGTCACGCATTTTAAAAATGCGTCAGGCCAGGGCGAGGATCGTATCCACCAGCAGCAGAGTAGCTCTTTGAAAGGGGAAATAAAATGATAGCACGTCAGTTTGAGGAGGGGGTGGGTGGGGGGGGGAGTAGGGGGTAACGCTTTGGGATGGGGGTGGCAGCATGTGCTTGAGAAAGAAAGAAATGCGTCACATGATCTTTGCAAATCCTAATTCAATGTAAGGTGATTTTTTTTTCCCGGTGACATTTTTGCCTTGTCCATATTTTGGGCTACTTATGTGAATTAGTAGTGTTTTGTGTGAAGTCAGCGGCTGAGATGATTTATTCTCTGAAGGAGCAAAGGTCAAGGTTTATGTAGTAAACTCCTTTGTTGAGAGGCAGAAATATCATGTTAATCTCTTAACTCTTCTCTTAAGCGTAAAAGGAGGAAGTTTTTTTTTCTTTACCTTTTTCACGGGGATTTGTTCCTTGACATTTTATTTTGCTTTTAATAAGCCGGTAAAAATGTCAGTCTTAAAAGGCAGGTGTCAACAGATCCCTGTGTATTATTGTTACAATAACAGTGAATGTGTGTGAGGCTCTTGGACAGAAAATCTGTCAAATGTGAGGAGTCACAACTGTCTGTTTGTTTGTTGATTTGTTTGTGTTTGGGCACAAGCTGTGTGTGTGTGTGTGCGTGTGTGCGTGCGTCCTACACTGAATGGAAGCTTTGGTCTTTTCTTCGTGAAGGAGGGGTGTGTTGGAACGTTGAATTTGGTCATGCAGCTGACGCTTTACCCTCGAACACACTCCAAACAGAGCGGACAGATGGCCGGCCCTCAGGAAGGGCTCGGGGCACTGGATTTGCTCTCAGACCGTGGGAAAGTCTTTGGCTGACTTCACCTGCTCAGGGAGCCGATGTGACTGGATTAAACGGCAGTGAAAGAAGTGAGAAATTAAACTAACATGGACTACAGGGTTTTGTGCAAGTGCAAGCATTTGATTATCTTTTTTTTTTTTTTTCTTCTTCATTTAATGGGCCTAAGAGTAAGGGACGGGAAAAATTATTTGCAATTTTTTTTCCCTAAGCAGCAAAGATGTTAAACATTATTTTATTCTGTGTTTGTGCAAATGTAGACGGGGTGGATGGGTTCATTCTATTTTTTGCATGTGTCTTTGTAATCCTAATTGGAAACAGTTGATCCTCAGTTTGTTGGGACCTTAGACATGATGTTTGGCCATCTCACTCTCTGCTTTTGATTCTCCCCGTTTCAGAGAAACAGCCATGAGGGCGCTTTGATTTATTATTATTAACAAAGAATGGGGCCTTGTTAGGCTTTCATCTGATTGATGTTACGATGCATGCACACTTCAGATTCATACTCATAAGAAACCACAGGCCATGCATTTAATTGCTCATTAATTAACAGTTTGAATGTGCAATAAAGTTAGATGGATGACTTGCACTGAAACGTTGTATTTTGCTCATTTTGTCTCAGTGCTGGGATTTATGAGGATGCCACTTTAGAGGGAGGCTGACAAGTGTGAAACCCCGTACAAATGAAAGCATACAAATGAATTATCAGAAAGAAAAGCAGAAAGCCACATCATAACTGGGATAATGATCAGTGTAGCATGAAGTCCAGACAGGTAGCTCTTTATTCACCACTCAAGGATTCCCCTCTGTCGTCTGGGAGCAGATTTCAGTGATTGAAAAAAAAAAAAACCAAAACAAAACACTCACACACAGATGCTCACAATCAAATATCGACCACAAAAGTAAAAGGAAGCAAAAAGTTGGCATAACCATGCCGGTATACTTACATTTGAAGGATGCTGTGTGTGGTTTTGTGTGTGCGGAAAATTAGTCCTGGTAATTAATTTGCTCTCATATTACATGTTACACTTTTAACAAATAAGGCAACAAAGAGATATATATTTGTTCTAAAACTTTGTTGTTTATTCTTATTAATGGGTTCGGACATCTCCAAAGATTGTGAATAGTTTGAATGGCTGTGTTCTCAATGATATAGTCGCTGTCCGTTTAACTACAGAACGGCGTTATCTTTCATACAAGTGGAGCTGCATAAGAGTTCAGGTCTGGGTTCGAGTCAAGTGCTCTCCATCCAAGAAGGGAGGGTGTGCGTGTAAGTGTGCGTTACTGCGTGGAGGGCGGCTGTCGAGAACTAATCAAATGTGGTTATGCGCGGAGCAGTGTAGTCGGTGTTTGACAAGAAATGTGAACTTGACTTTGCAGTACTTAAGCGGCACTCCAGGAATTTGGTTTGGAGCCGCTTATTCGCATTTTGCTCTTCAGTTTTAGACAATGGGAATGCTTTTTGCCACAAACCTAAGCTCGTATTTGATATTTGATATTTGTTTGCAGCACATTCCTCACCAGAGCAGCGAAAACGATTCAGTGTCAAAATGAATTTGCTTAGGGTTTTTTTTCCCCGTCGTCTGTTTTTCTTTCTCTCTCTCTCTCTCTACTCGACTGTTGTTACTCGACACATGATGTTCCACATGATGGCCTTTTTCCCTTCTAATTGTGTGTCTCAGTTCATCTCCTCCTTTCACAGACACTCACTTTATTGTACGACTGCAGTGTTTAACATAAATGCAGCCTGAGCTGCTCTCTGACAGTGGACAGACACTAATTGGGTTACTGGAGCTCGTCCCCTATTCGCTCACTGTATATAAATACACGCTAAGAGACATTTTGTGCTTTGGCCTCGCTGACCTGCTCACATCATGGTTTATTTTTATAGAGGTAATTTGCTATTGGCCCAATGGTTTGGTTTCAGAGGCCCACATCATTAATCATGGAGGGTATTACTGCAGCATAATTACACTTTCTCTAGGTGAACCCACAACATTTCCCATGTGTGCTCTCTATCTCTGTCCGTAGTTCAAAAACACACACGCACTCGGGATGTTGTCAACTGCAAAGTATGTTCAGCACAACAGCACAGCAGAGAGCTGAAGTTCCCTGCTCTGCACTGGTGAAGTGCAACACACCAGTGTGTTTCCAGAGAGTAAAGAGAAGTGTAAAATCCTCATATAAAATGCACACGTAAAGATTAACCCAATCTTTGAAGAAGCGGCTCCAAGAGTCGTTTCAATGCGAGTGTGTGTGTTGACTGACTTCACCAGGACATCCTTTAGAAGAATGACTTTTCCAGGTGTTTGCGAGAAGTTAAGCTGACAATAAATTGAAACCGCAAACACCCCAGGAAACAAATGAATGTGTGTGCACGAGTAGGTGGGTGGGTGGATGGGTGGGGTTGGGGGGGGGGCATTTGGGATCATTGCCGATGCTATGTAACCTCTTAAAGATGATTATTCCACACCAAATGCACCCCCCGGGGTGTGTGACACATTTCTGAATGGGCTCTTCCGCGGGATTTAACGGGTTAACAGCAGACAAAGGGAGCTGGGACCATGTAGCCCAGCAGGGGAGACCCCACTGGAAACACCAGGCTGCCTTATAATCCCTGCTCTGTCCCATCCTGCTCACTGTCTGTCTGCAATCACGGCTGACTGACATGTGCTCTGCAAGGATACTTGGCTTTGGGGGTGAGAGGAGCACAGCTCTGCAGAATTCCCTCCAAGACATATACACAGTGCACACAGTCCTCCGGGCCATGTGAGGACATTTCATGTGCTTCTACAAGCTAGTGATGATGATGATAGAGGACAAATGGTTTAATTCCGAATGGATGGACATGAACTTCGAGCGGATGCCTGACTTTATTGTCTTGACCAGCTGCAAGTGATTTCATGCTCCAAGTCCTGCTTCATTATATACATTTCGAAGTATCATCCAGTAAAGTTTGAGCTCTGCATGTAGGGATTATAGATGTCTAGAATAAATCCTCTGTTGCACGCTTGGTTTTGCAACACATCTTTCATCTGGCTCTCCATTTTTAAATGTAATATTCCGTGACTGAGCACTTAACATTGTTTTAAAACAAAGATAAATAATATTATAAGCAGCATTGTTTAACAGTTTAAGACGAAGATAAATAATGCAGTAAATAGCCACGTTTAAATGTTCAAAACAAAGACAATTCTATAAATAAAATGTTTAACTGTTTATAACGAAGGTAAATAACAATGTTAACTATCATTAACAAAAAAAATGAGATTGTTTTCACTTTCTTTAAGAGAAGACATTTCAGGTCAGGAACATGATTGAAGTCACACATTTGTGTGTTGTGAAAATTATTGCTGTGTTTATTTTATTGGAATCCAAATGAGCTATTGTGTTTTTATCCCTCAAAATATTTACTCCTTAATTCGGGCAACTTTTAATGACAAACTCAGTATGTCGCCACTAATGGATGTTTTAGGAATGTAAATATAAATCATCTAATTTGATGTAAATTCCTTTTTGTGCTCAGAAATATAAAGGATATCCATACCAGAGTAATTATTCAAACTAATTTGACGTTGACATTTGCCTGCATTATTTTGAATAACTAATCCCAAGAAAGTAAGATATATGCATTTGCTTCTTTAAATTAAAAATGAATGTATAATTAGACACTTAACGGTGCTGCAGACTTAGACGGAACTTTGTTTGTTAGTGTTTGTTTAGGGTTGATGCCTGAGCTGGATCAGAGCTTTGCTGAAACATTGCTCTTCTTCATGCTTTTCCTGTGTTTTGCATGTATGTAACCCAAAAAAAGGATAATGTGGCCAGTTTCATTCAAAGAACGGCCTGCAATCACTTCCTCGGTGGCTGTCTCCCGTACACATATGTGTAAGTTAAATGAAAACAATACATATAAGCACTTACTCGGAATTATTAACATCATTTACCGCAATGTTGTCATCACATCTGACAGTTTATCAGGCTCACGTCTCAACATGATGAACAACATGATGCAATGAAAAGTTTGATGTTAAAAGTTGTAGTTTGACCTCAGTGATATTTAAAGGGTGCACTGTTGGCCTGTTAATGATGCAGAGCATGTTGTTGGACCCACTCAGACGGTGCTTAGAAAGTCAATTACAAGCTAATGGTGGCTTTTGTTTGAAGGTAGTGCTGATTCACCTGCTGATTTACCCGCAAGTTGCCTACATTATGAGCCACAATAAGAGTTGGGAAGACTTTCCACTATCTGGTACCCAACTGTGAGCGAAAGGCATCAAAAGCTCAAATGGCCATTAAAAATCATCAAATATGAATTCATCAGCACTTGCTTATGAGTTTTAACGTATTGACTGCTACCGTCTAATTGCGTCTAAATGTTTTGCAAGAGCCTGATGAAAGTATTGAATCGACAGTGCCTTTCCTATAGGCGCATGCTAATTTACGTTATTTCAAGTGTTCCTCCTCCCATTGCCATGCGATTGCTTTGATAATGAGACATTATCTTTGAGGCATTATCTTTGAGAAAGCATTTGGTAAGGACACGCCGAGAAAAAGGTATCATTACGATAACTGCCTGCGCTGCCGCCTAAATGAGAAGTCATCCTTAATGTTGTCAATTATACTCTGCTCTTGTGGAGAGAGCCATTGGAAAATGATTTGTGCCATATAATGTTTCCTAAGTTTCTTTGAAATTTACTCACCTGTCGTTTAGGTCCTTGGAGGCAGACCGAAGCAGAAAACTGTCTTTTAGTTTGGCATCATTACTCAGTTTGGTTATAATGAGAGCAGAGCATTGGATGTGCACTGATCTCTCAAATAACCTTCAGGGATGTTCCTAATTTCTGATTTGAGGATTATTTTTTACTGACGGTTTAAAGGTTTTTGATCATAAATTAATCTGAATTGCATGCAGAATAATAATGCAGTGTCTCCCTCAGAGTGTGGGGGAGTTGTTTTAATGATCACCTTTAGTTTTTTTTACTTATCAACAGTGAATCTTTCTTTGTGCCGTGCTGTATATTTAAAATCAGCAACAATGCAATGATCTCTAATAACTTCCACATTAAATGTTCGGCTTTTTAATGTCGAGGACATTTCACGCTTCTCTGCATGAGCTTCACCTCTAATACCAGATAAAAACAATTAAATAATCAAATCAAAGCCATGCAATTTAATGGACTTCAGATGGCCATAATGATTAAAAAGAAATAGATTCTTATATCACAGAAATATTTTTAAAGTTGCTCTGTCTACTTGAATCATAATTTGGCTAGGTTTTAATTTAGCAAATTTGATCAAAGCATCTCAAACACTTACCTGCACATTAAAACGTACGCGATAGTGGTCGGCATTTGAGGATGATTTGTTTCTGCGTCACAAAAAATGTCTCGACAGAAATTCATCACTGGTTTCCGAGTTTTCTTTATTTTACTTTTCGGTACCACAGCTATTTATTGTATTTATACTAGATTGGATGGCAATGCTAACCTTATCTTTGTCTGATGTTAATTCTTTCACAGTGTAAATGCTAAACCGTAAGCTCTTTGCTTTCACCACTGTTTTTGCCATATTGCCAAATCTACTTTATTGTAGAGTGGTAATTAAAACCTAAGGCCAGGTCAGAAGGCGAGCCAAACACACAATAAAAAGCTCTCTGAGATTCCGGGACGACAGTTCCACACCGTCTGATCCATTTTAATTGTCGTTTGAATTAATTTGAAAATGCTCAGGTTAATTAAGAAGATGCATTCCTCCGGCTCTCTGTAATGTCATATTCATCGATCCGTGGAGGTTACTTTATGCACTCATGTGTAAGATACATTTATGTTTCTGAAACGCCAGCGTTTGGAATTCATTAGGTATTGATCCATTTTAGCGACGATAAAAGCACAGTCTGATTGAAGCCCTGTCTGAAGCCAGGTAATCAATTCAGCGCCATTCAGAATCAGATGCCCTTTTACTTTGTTATTGTTATCCAGCAACATTTGATAAACCAGCAAAAAAAAAAAACTGCTCATATCTCTATCTGCAAGTGATTTGTTACTTTTTTTAAAAAAAAATTCTCTTAAAACACACCACTGGTGTTTAGTGATAGACAAAGATGAGCTTCGTCTGTAGAAAAAGACAGACGCTCTTGTTGTGTCTAGTTTGTGCAGTTTTTATCTCAACATCCTTTCATGTTTGGAGTCTGAATGGGGTTTGGTTGCATGTGCACATCCTCTTCCTCTCCCTTCTACACACACAGTCTGATTCTCGCCCTCCATTCATCCCTCCCTGCGTGCTGATTGGCTGCCAGTTAGTCAGCTACAGCCAATAGGCCTCGTAGAAAATCTCAGTGTTTAGTCTGGTGCTAGGCAGTGGGCTCAACAGACAGGTGGGTCAAGCAAAGTCATCATCAGCCTGGTTGGCTGCACTGCAAAGCTCTGTTAGCCTTTAAAGCAGCATTACACCCTGGTTTAGCTTTCACAGAACATCACGTCTGTCACTTTTGACAGTGTAGTTAGTTTGTGAGCATCATCTCTTTGTATCTAATTTATCAAAGCTCCCCAGAAAGAACATGCTCTTATCACTGAAAATGTTCATTTAGGCTTTTGCACCGAGATTAGGTGTAGTTTATTGGACTGTTTGCGTGTAAAATATTATATTCTACAAATATAATTTTACACTAAGATGTGGTGGTAGTTAGTAGGATCCTCATTAGATGCAGCATTGCTGGGAAAAGGGACAGATTTAAATATAATATTTTTTTTCCTACATACAGTACATCAAAAATATATCTATACACATCATTTAAGTATATATTTATATAACAACTATATATACTATAAACATACTGTAAATACTGTGTAAAATCTAATATTATTTTTATGCTGAAGTAATATTATGTCTTAATAAATTCCCCTTTTCTGCTGTGGGATGAACCTTAAGAGAGAGGAGGCAGAGCAGGCCACAGTGAGACGAGGCCCCACTGCAGGGGAAACCTTATATGTGAACTCAATATGTTCGTATAACATTAGAAAAGGAAATTGATTATTGTGTTAGCCCAAGTAAAAGTGGACTTTTAAAATATGTGCAGACATGTTAGTCCAACTGAAATTGTATTAAATACAATTTCTCAAAGTCAGACTAACGAAACCAATAATGCAATAGTGAATGCAATGTGACTTTCTGGTAAAAAAAAAGGTAAAATAAATAAATCAGACTGGAGTCAGACTGAAGATGGCCTGGCTGCTGTGCCACAGTTCTCATCCTTGGCTTAAGGCAAGAAAAACACAGAAGAAAAAGACAACAATGAAAAAATCATGGCAAAATTCAGATCAGCCAGCTTCAAAGATTTGATATTTTATGTGAATGGATGGTACGAAGAGGCTCGATGTGCTAACAACAGTGTTTCCTGTTCAAAATATTCCCTTCAGAATGTCACATTTTCATTTTTTATTGTGTTACGCTATCCCTGGCAAGTCAAGTCATGTAGTGAAACGCTACAAAGTGGTTGGATGAGTATGGATCTCATTAGAGTGGGCTCTCCAAAGTCCTCCCAGGATTAACCTGTTGACTGTTTTTTCTGTCACAGCTTGAGGCAACATTAAATTAATGAAGATAAGAGCTGGCCGAGCCAAAAATAATACAGCGTCTCTGGTGTGCCTGTGGAGCGTGAAACAGTGCAAATTATCTTCATTTAGACTTTTGGCTGCCAGAGTGCAGAGTTTTGGTAAAGATAACAAAAAAAAAAGCGCGTCATACGCTAGACTTTTACAAACGTCAAATGAGCAGCTCCTAATTTTTCGCTGATGATACATATTTATTGCATCCTTTCTACCAGGTAAAGAAGTCTGTCTGTTTTGTTCCACCTCTGTCTGGTTCACAGTGGTACATCCCATCCCCAAGGGAGGTCCTTTACCCCCACCCAGCCAGCCTCTATTTTGAACTTTGACCCTGGCCTTCTGCCTTCAAGGATATGAAATGACCCTCTCAGTGGGGGAATGTTCTGGAGATGTTTTAGCCGAGTCTCTTCAACACACGAGAAGCTGAAAGGGATTAACTGTCGTTTTAATGAAATTACTCTGATGAGCACAAAGTAAATTATTGCAAGTTCGTTGACAGTGAAGATGTCTATAATGACTATTTATTGGCTCATATAGTGTGCCATAAACCAGAGGGCTGTGGCATATAAAGAAAGTGTGGAGGTCAATCATCTTCTCGGCCAGTTACAACACCCATTTTACATTTAATAAGCAGATGTGCCAATTATGGAGAATGACAACAATGGGCCATCAGAGAACAACACAGCACACAGAGGTTTCTGTGAGTGAAATGAATGTTATTGTTGGTAAGGTGCAGTGGGTAGTGCACTTTATAGCTGCTGTGTTGCTTTTTTCTCTCACCTGTTAATTTACAGTTAATAGAAATATGAGTCATAACCAACTAGTTTGATGTGCAGGAAGGCACACACTGTTTGTGTGGCTATATTACAGCACTAAGGTGTTGAATGCACATGATTTAATCAATGTAACCTCGGTGTGTGATGGAACTGCTCTTTAGTGCAACACTATCAAGTTAGAGGCTGCAGGTGTGTCGCTCTCGTCCTTCCTACCACAGATTTAATTACCTAAAAAGTTTTGTTAATACAAGCAGGTGTTGGCAACAGTTAATATTAAGAATCAACAAACTGCTTTACTGGAACTACATTATCACATTACACATTATTTGAAGTAAATGCAAATGTGTCCACTGGCTGGACAATGAGTTTAATTACTTTACAGCCCACATTAGTTTCTAAATATTATGCATCTCTATTTGGTTTCATATCTATGTGTATATCAGATCATAAAACGAGTATCTTGTGTTTTGATGATTTTCACACTTCTCCAAACTTTTTGCACCTCTCACATTTGCACTAGAGTAATTTTATATAATTATTAAAATAGCAAATAATCTACCGAGATGTCTGCACCACTCAGAAAAAGAGAACCTCTGCTGCTTGTCCTGGCTGCTACACCAGTCTGTGGCTGACAGTACCGGCCATGAGACAGACTGGCCAGTATTGATTTTGGATAAATGTTCTATGCTTTCTGCATTTCATTGCTTATATTTTACTGTCTTCTCTCACCAGCATAAGTCTCTTTCATATGAATCACAGTGTCATTACAATCATGTTGTCAGCTTTTCTAGCTGCAGCTTCACAGTCCTTCTTATTTGCCTTTTAGTGGTTAAATGTATAATAAGCACCGCATAACAAATAGAACTGTTCAGATATACACATGGCATGAATATCTTTTATATTTTCTTATACACTTGCCTGCTTGACTTCATGCAATTTGATACCATTTCATAATCGATGAATCTGTATTTTTTGAATAAAACAAGTTCTCTGATTTCTTCTTTAAATAAATCTACTGTATGTCTCTACAACAGTCAACCTAATATCTTTGTTTGCTGACAACAAAACAAGACATTTGAGGACATTGTCATTTTGAGGTTTGGGAAACCCCAATTGACAATTTTCAACTTTTTTATTAACTCAACAACTAGTGGATTATTAAAAAAAAAAATCAATCATCAACCATCTCATTGATAATGAAAATAATTGTTGGGTCTTTTGGAAATGTAATGTGATTTGATTACCAGTTTAAACAACATGTCTGCACATGTTTTTAGACACAAAGAAGCTCTTGCTTCCTGCTCCAGTGGTTCTTCTTCTTCTTCTTCTTCTTCTTCTTCTTCTTTTTCACTCTTGACCCGAGCTAATGAAGAAGCGGATGCTCAACAGCGTCGGTGTAAAACCAAGTTAGAGAGCGTGACAGGCCCTCGGGTCAGGAATTGAAACTTGTGTTTGGTGGATACCTTTCTCTTCAGTGAGTCACCTGTGTTCATGACATGCTGTAGGCTTGCGTCACTGTAACAAACCATCAGCCCAGGTTTTGCTACTGTTCTGGTAAAACTGCACGAGCAGTAAATGTGGGAAAACCTGTACTTCTGATACATGATTCATATTTGAATTCTAGATGGAAGTCAGAGTTTATTTACAAAAAGAGAGGAGTGCTGCTTATACTGTCACATGGAGTTCCTTATTTACTCGCACTGTTTTTGGAGTCTGTCTTTTATTTTATATAAATCTGTTTGTGTCAGCTGAATATGCTCCCCTATGGAAAGAAAACAAGCATAACGTACAAACTTTATTTCAGTCATATCGGTACTGAGGAGTACGACTTGGTCATATGGTTTTTCATGCATCGAGTCTTTTGTACTTGGAGTCTGGCATCTGAGCTGAAATCTTAGACAACCACCACGCCCATAGAGTTGACTTTGGAAGGCACTGAGCATTCCTGCTCGACACCACATTAGCCCCTACTTCTCCCCACCTCGGGGTGCTGGGCAGCCTGCCAGGTAGAGGTTGCCATGGCTCCCAACACCACCCTTTGCACTTACCCCCCCCCCCCCCCCCCCCCCCCCCCCCCCCCCCCCCTTTGCCCTTTCCCCCCCCCCCCCCCACCCCCCACCCCACCCTTTCCTTTCCTTAGGAGGTGCCAGATTTTGGAAAGGGGGCAGGCCAGGCTAACGTTTTGATTTAGACAAAAGATGTCAGCCGATGTCACAATGTCAGCAGAATACTTAGCGGGAATGCTGTGGCTTTCTGTTAGGAAATCATGTGATCTTTCCAGCCAAGATTTTGGTAAGAGCAGGGCAAGAGAGAGACACATAGACGGAGAAAGGGAGAAACGTTGAATCAAAGCAAATCGTTTTATGCAGGGTTTTTTTTTTTCCTCGTGTACGTTTGGTTCAACGGTAGACAACGGGTAGACAGTGAATTTTGAGCTCAATCGCTATTGTCAGTGAGCTCAGTTTAGAAGTCTCTCTTTGTGTTTTCATTATTACTCACATTAACAAAAACAAAAAGGGTTGGTAACGCTTGCTGATCACTGCGTACAAGTGGGTAGAAAGTGTGGATTGAGAAATATTAGGTCTGATGAATCAGGGCATAGTAGAAATCTGGGTAAGTGGTATTTCAACTCTCTTGATACTTCAGACTTTCTTTTGTCGCACTGCAGCCGTAGGAATATTCCATTGTTTGTGGCTCTCTGGCACTGGCACAGTTAATGGTAGCTGACCGTGGCATGCTTGATTACACTGGCATCCCTCTCAGGCTCTGCTCTCTGCAGTCTTGGCTAAGTTGAGCTAAACCTCTCACCACAGCCACATTGCTGCAGTCCAGGAAGAAGACTGATACGGCAATTCTGCGAGCTAGTTTGGGATAGCAGACCGCGACGGAGATTTGATTGTTGTTTTTACAGACTTAATTTCCTATTTCGGAACTGCTGAGGCATGTGATGCTCCCAGACCAAGGCACAGCAACTTAAGAGTGTGCAGTAATTAAATATTTTTCCCCCATGTGACTCTGGTGTTGTCAGAACAGTTACTGTGTAAAGTAATGCTCCTCTTTCTCTTTTCTCACCAACATACCTTACGCAGTGTGTTTGATAAAGCACTGTAGCTTTTCCTGCAGTGATAAAACTCAACATGTATTAATTGGCCTTGGTTTCACAACAACTCTTTTTTTCTTGTTTTTTTTTTTTAGAGAGGAGAACTAAAAATTGACCCCAGGCAGCAAAGACACATCCATGAAGGGTAAGTTATCACTTTCATTTTTTTGGATGGATCTCAGCAAAGGCTCTTGCCACATTTTCTCTCTAAATGTCAGCTGAACTGAACCCACAGCCATTTAGCCGTGGACTTTCAGCTCACTGTCGCTGACGTGACCTGTGTGAACGCCGAGAGCTGCTGTTAGGTACACACAGACTCATCAAGTTATCTTTTTTTTAATTATTTTGGTACTTTGGCCATAACCATTTGGCACAAACCCGTAGATCCGATCTTGTGGCAAATATGACAGCACAAGCTCGCTTCTGTGGGTCTTTGTCACTGTGGTGTGAACGTCGTCTTTTAACTTTTTGTCCTTTTTGTTCTAAAAGCTTCTGCGGTATGAAACAATCCTTTTGCAGTATTTAGTTTGAAAAGAAGTACATAAATGTTGTTGAAACTACTGTTTCCAATAATTCACTTCTCAATTTTATAAAAATCTTTTGTTAGGCTAACACTACATTAAGATGACAATTGCGATGGAGGTTGGTGTAAGATAAAGAGGACAAGGAGTCATTTGGGCTGAGAAGGTGATATGGCTTGTTTAGTAGAGGTGAGGAGCCCTAGTTGAAAATGTGTGCATCCGGGTTGAGGTAGTAGGTTGTATGGTTTAGAATTACACCCTGGGAGTTAACTGTACAACCTTCTAGCTTTCCTTGGAGTACACGTATGACATCAGTCTGTGCCGAAAAGTGCTTTGCATAATTAGCAGCCTACTGTATGGGAATTGTCAGTTGCATTCCATTTTATTGTGGCCCCATGCAGTTTTGCTGGCCTTCACAGTAATGTGATTTCTGCCCACCTGAGGTTCTCATTTCACTGCTGACCTTTAGCCACGGTCAAGCAGCCGGCTGCAGCTTGAAATCTTCAATTAGCGTTAGCTTGTCATACTGTATTTTTAGACATAATGCATTGTGGTTAGTCGCAGTAACCACTCTGCATCGATTTCATAATGGGGTCCCTTTAACAGCAAACCACACAAAACAAACGAAAGAGCAGTCGACTGTTTTCCTCAGTCTTAAGTTCTGAAATGTTGAGTCCTTGGGAATGAGTGCTAATAAACAGTACCAGTGATAATGCTGTGGTGATCTGATCATTGAAATTTTACAACTTTATTTATTATCCTATTTGACATTTCCATTCTCTCTTTGAAATGTAATTGTGTGTTGGAACCTACTGTACGTATTTCACACAGTCAGACCTTTTTGTTTGTTTGTTTTTTTTTTGTTTGTTTTTTTTTGCCCCATCTTGTGGCCTGGTGTTGTACCTCAGCCTGAGTCGCCATGCAGCATATGGGGCCATGGCGTTGGCAGAGTCGGTTGCGTATGAGCTGTGTGCCAAATGTTATAATTTACAGATGGTTCAACATAAACACAAAGTATGAAATATAGTAATCATAATAAATCTGTCTTGTTCTGTTTAACAGATGCTTCCTGGTGACTGTTGTGCCCTGTGGTTTTACAGGACTGCCATTTGCACATTATATTTTGATATTTTCAGCAGCTGACTCTGCTCAGATCCATTTCTCAGGGATTGTAGAGCTTTGATTATTATACCTACAATTATTTAAAGCTGCAGACTGCTTCAGTAGAGCTCAGCAGTTTTCCAGGTCACCCAGCAAAGGAGAAGCTGAATGTTTATGCGATGCTACTGAGTCTTTTGATATATTGTCCACAGTTCCATATAATGAGCATTTGTAACATGAGGTCTAGTTTCAGGTTGAAGCTTGACTCGGCGACACTGAGGTCTCTGTTTACTGTAGACTTGTCCACTGGGCTGAATGCATCTGGCCTCATCTCTGTCTGGCGCTAAGCCACAGCTTGTAAAATGACTCCAAAGCAGCACAGAGGAGAAAAATGGCCGGCTAGATCAGCACAGTGTTTACCACAGTTGGTAACACTCCATGATGACTTGATTTGAAATGCAGTTTGATTAGCAGCTTGTTGTTCTTTATCATTGTGACAGTGGTTTTTCGGTTTGATGGATGACACCGCTTTTCCTGCGTTAACGGCCATGGCTAAATGGACCACCTTTTTACAACCTTTGTCATTTATCCAATTAGCTTTTTCGTTTCTAGTGATTAAGATTGCATCGTTTCTTGTTTTTTTTTCTAGCATTTGATACTGAGAGTTTCCAATGAATCATACCGAACCAGATGTTATACTTTGAAATATCAAACATGCAATCAGTTAAAGTAATCTCCAAAGGTTGTATTTGATTAGTCTCCCCTCTGGTTAAGGAATGATTATACATTTGCCTTATAATAATTATGAATTTTAAAGAACTATTTTGAAATGTAAACCACTTAAGCTTTTTTAATTCCCTTAATTATCTTGGATGTGTAGACAACATGGGGAGACCCTTTTTCTGCCCTTGCAGATATATATGAAATTAAATGAGTAGTGTTTGGTAATCAGATAGATCTAATAAAAACTGAGACTCCCATTCAAGGCTAGAGAGCCTGCTCAGATTTGCATCAGCAACAGAGTCACTGACATCAAACAAGCTCTTGAGTGAAGAATCCTAGTAAATCCCAGGAAACCCAAGAACTTCTTTTATCTCCTATTTTGCTACGTCAGTGTCAGGAAGATCTTGGCCGCATCAGCAGGGTTTAAAACAGCACAGCTTTGACCCAGTCCCAGTAAATGGTCAGAATAACTGCTGAGAGGCAAAAAGGAGGGGGCCTCGCAAGCAGCCCACTTGAAATCAAGAGTAACAGATTTAAATCTAGCTGCATGATTTCTGCGGAACTATATACTTTTAATTTTAGTTTAGTAGAACGCATGGAGAATCAAGATGTGCGTTAATGTTGCTTGTTTAAGACCTGTGATTTTGTCGTCTTACCTCACCTCTGGTCTCCGATCCTTCCTCCAGATGTGTAGAGGAAAACGTTACTGCTGAGAATCCTGCTGCCTCAGCACTCTGCTGTCCAGCTGCCCCAGCAGTGTGGCTAGAAGTCATTGGTTCCAGCTGTGCCTTCATTTATGGGATGGTTGAGCAAATAAATTATGGGATTAGATAGAGGCAGTTCAGGCCACTGATATTTTTTTTTTCTTCTTGTTTTTAATGAGTCCCCACTGCTGTAACAGACTCTTTGAGATGTCAGTTGGCCTAGGAGCCTCAAGGTTCTTCAGCTGAATTTCATAATTAATAAAATAAGATTTTTTTCTTTATTGAACATATGGTATGGTGCAGTCCACATTATATACTGTATATATATCAGAAAGTGCTGACAATGCTTTGTAGCTCAATGTCATCTTTACACCAAATTCTATCAGTGAAGCTGCCTTTTGTAGTATTTTGTTACATATCATACATGCCTTATTTCAATGTTTTTTTTTTCTTTTTTAAAATTACATACATCTTTGAATTAAACATTTCAAATATTTCTTTTCTTTATCCTTGGCCAGGTTGAAAATGCTTTTAGAGCTTGTTATGTCACCAGTTGTAGATAAAACTTTCAGAGTGGATTGGATGCTATGTATGTAGGCCTAATGTACACTGTGATCACATTGCAAACTGAACTTTTTGTTCGGAGATGTAATGTATACACTGGAATAAACCCAGCACACTGTGCATGCCCTCTCTTAATACTTTCTCTTCCTCAGGTTTTCGAGATCCACATTAACTTATCACAGGCAGTGACGCTCAAAAAAATAAAAAAGAATATACTGGTAAAATCAGCCAACTACATCTGCAACCAGTCTGAGAGCAGCGATTGGCTTGTTGTTCCTGACATCACAGATGAGCGGAAACCTTAGTAACAAATTGTCTGAGGCCAGAACTCTGGCCACATTGGTACTTTAGCTCCCCAACTCATAAAATCTCACTTCCCTATAAAAGCGAGGAGCCCCAGGCATTATTTCTTCCCCAGGAAACATATTCCCTTAATGTGGTGAGGTTAATGGCAAATGAATAATCATAACACACCAATGGCAGACGGGGGTTGTCATTGATCTGTCTGGAGTCAGCCCCTCTCCGCCTGCTGCATCAGCCACTCTCCTCCTATTGATACGCTCTTGCCCCTTGACCCCTAGGACAGATCAATGCCATTGATTGGAGAAGGGCAGGGACAAGGGCAAGATCTGCTGACTGGCCCGACAGCCAGTGTGACAAGACATGATCGTCATTAATGTCCCGCTGGCTGACTGGCTGGCTGGCTGGCTGGCTGGCTGGCTGGTTGGCGAGGCACTGTGCATCACATATTCCCTGCGTCCTACTCTCCTCCACCCCTCCACCCCTCAACCATCTTCCTCCACTCTTCTCTGTCACCCCTCCTACAGCTGCTTCTCCATGTTTCCAGTCGGTGCTGCTTGCGCTGACTGAGATAAGTCCATTGTTTGGATACCTGTGTGATACCTGCCTGGCATCTGTGGCACAGATATGCATCTCCAGGCTGCATGGAGATATTTTGAGTGTATTGTGGGAAAAGGAATGGTGTCATTGCAGGTGTCTGCTGCATAATGTCTTTTAGCTCATTCTGTGTGCTACTTAACAATCACAATGGAGCCGGTCTTATTTTTGGCTGCTTTGAAAAGCTCTTTTTTTTTCCTTGGGCATTTCAAAGAGTGAATTAGAATCAGCTTCAGATCTGTCACAACAACTTGCTACTGTATTCTCTGATCAGTGGCAAATCCCACCCTAATAAGATTCTTGTGTGCCCTGATTGCTGAGCGTGTCATTGATACATAACAGCATCTTGATTGTTTATCTGTCAGCGTTTGCAGTTTGTTCTTTTGGATCAGTGGCTTGCACTTCCAGTCTAGACAAGAAACGAAGAGAGCAAGGTTTGTGTGTGTGTGTTTACGAGGAGGGGTGATGGGCGTAATGCGGCGACAGCTCCAGACTCCGCAGTGACATGGCTGTAATGGAGCTGATTGATCACCTATATGGCCGCCTGCTGGCCCCGCTGGCTTTAGCATACAGCATTTTCCCAACCCCCCGTCTCTGCGTCACTGCCACCATCACTGAGCCAATCTGAGGAGACCAGCCATCCCCCATAGACTTCACCCTGGCCACGGTTTTGACATTGGCTGCAGAATTTACTTCAGCACCTTTTGGGCTCCTAGTTGTGCTGCTTTTTTAGGTTTCTGCAGGATAGATTGGTTGCGACGCCTGTGCTGTCTTTGATGAAGTGGCATTCTCCAATTCAGCCCTTTCTATATTGTGGCCAAGTTAAAAAGCGGCTGTTTTCCATTTGAATTAAAGGGCATAATCAATCAATGATAACATTTGCAGATCTCTCTCCCTGCCCCCTCTGTCACACAGGGTCATAACCCTAATCTATCCAGGGTGTTAAAACTGATTAAGAACTGAGATTAGAGAATGGTGTCAAGGGCATGAAACCGTTCAGAATGAGAAAAATGTCTGCTTTTCGTTTTTTTTTTGTTTTTTTTTTTTTTTTTTTTTTTATGTCTGCTTTTCGTTTTTTTTTTTTTTTTTTTTTTTTTTTTGCTGACCACATTTGACCCGCCATTTCGTAGAATTCATCTACATACAGTATATAAATAGCCTGTGCAAAAGCGTTTGTATTATCTGGAAATGATAATAGTATTTTGGAAATTAATCGTTGCCATATCATGAGTGAGACAGCTGCTAAACATTGAAACCTCACTGTTATTTCTGCAGGGGATGTTCATGTAAAACATATTTTATTTTAGGAACAAAATATTTATTCCCATACTTATCTACTTAAAAATAAACATATTTCAACCACCCTTTGTTTTGTTGCCTTGCAAAACCTTTAGATGCAAGCTTGACTATTGACTGGGACCACACTAGCTGAGCTGATGGTGACATGTTTCTGTAGGTGAAGGCCACTGGTGTTTTCTGTGGTGTTATCCTGGACAAGGGATCAGTATCCATAGTTATATAGATAGTAAAGATACTTTTTGGAGAACATATTATATACCTATGCAATACAGTAAATCTGGAAATGTTGACATATTTAACAATTTTTTCCTTTTAAAATCCAGTATGTGGGAAGCAGAAATTAAAAAGCACAATTTTGCCACTGAATTCCCATCTGACTTGAGCAGCCGTGTGCGTCTGCCTCTTGCTCCTTTTCAAGCTTTGGTCATAATATTGTGACAGCAGCTCTGTGTGATCTTACTTGCACTGACCATATCGCTGTCTCTGTGACCGTGGTGTGAGTGTGTGTGTGTGTGAGCTCAGTCGAGCTGCTGTCTTGTCACTGTCCTGTGTCCTGTCTCTCCCGTTTCAAGCCAGGTTTCTGCTTTTTGGTTTGTTTGTTGTCACTGGTGCATGAGCTGCTCATTTTGTCTGTGTGAGGGTTAGTGTGGCGTCTGTTTCAGATGACTGTTTGCACTCAATGTTGTAACGGCGGCATAATCTGTTGATTAGTGTTGGAGATTTGTTTTTTGTTTGTTTCTGCACACACACACACACACACACAAAAATGTGCAAGCTGCATCCATGTTACACGCCATGTTACAAGACTCTCCGATTGCTACGGTGCATCTCCCTCCCATTGCGAACCAGTTCATCTGCAATGTGTGTGTGCGTGTGCACGCCACTGGAAAAAAAAAAAGAAGAAGAAATTGATCAGTACAGGGAGGAACGTGTACACCAGCAAAGGCTGGATGGAGGGTGTGAGAGAGGGAGAGAGAGGGAGAGAGAGGAAGAGCGAGGGCTGTCGCTGCAGACTCCTGCTGCAGTATCTCACTTTGGGCAAGCAGCTGCAGACAGGGAATAACAGACAAGCAAGACAAGCAGACAGGTACAGAACTGGTGTGATTGGAGGGGGGGGGGAGGTAGAGGGCAGTGGATGCTGAGAGAGAGGCAGGGTGTGTGGGGGGGTGGAAGGGTCAAATGGGGGGGGGTGGGGTTGCTGGATGTATGTTTGGGACATGTGCGGTGATGGTGGCAGGTGGAGGGAGGCAGATGCTTTTGTTTGTTGGTTTGTTTGTTTGTTTGTTTTTTCCCCGATGATGGCACACTATCGCTTTGGACCTGTGACGATATAGAAAAGACATAAAGGTGGGAAAATAAAATTGGGGGGGGGGGTAGATGACAGTGTCACGACATGACTGGATGTCCCAGTGTCTGGACCAAGGAGGTGGGGGGGGGAGGGGGTGAATGGCGTGTGGGAGGAACGGTGGGGGGCAGGAGGTGTTATGATGCTGAGATGGAGCTGACAATGAAAGCACTGGGATGGAGCGATGGTCTGCGCTGAGGGGAAGGTGGTGGTGGGGATGGGGGTGTTGTCCCACCTCACTGACCTGTGTCTGGCTGCAGCTTCTCTTGGACACCTCGGCTCCTGCTTCGAACCCTCACCTCCCCACCTCCCCTCCTCCCATCTCTTTCTTTCACCCCCCCCCACTTCCCTCCTTCCGCTGCGCTTTCTTTTTTCACCCCTCTGTTCTTCCTCAGCCTCAGCTCAGAGGCAGATAACAAAAGGCGTAGTCGGTGGCAGACAGAAGAGTGAGCGTGCAAGGCAGCGCGTCGGGTGGCACGGAGCATTCATTTCCGGAAGCCTCCACTTTGCCTGGCATTCCCCAGAGAGAAGGAGACAGTCAGAGACGTCTATCTGATTGTTTTTTTTTTAGTCTGAGGGGGAGGAGTTGTAAGGTGGGTGTTGGGATGGGAGGACAGGGTGGTGGAGGGTGGGTGGGGGGCAGTCACTGGTTTGTTTGAGTACATGACAGGCAGAAATGACATGGGAATGTTTTCAATGTTACTATACTGCACTGTAAATTGCACCTGAAGTTTTTTTTTTTTTTAGTGTAGTTTAGTTTTTTTTTTAAATTTCTCCAAATCTTGCTGCTTTTGACACGTAAAACTTATCGCATGCCCAGCAGAGTTCGGCAGGTGGGTGGTATAGGCTCTGGCATCACTGTTGCAGTCAGTGGTGAAAAGTTGAGGGGTGGGGGGGGGGTGTTGGCGTAGTAGGGGGTCACAAATTTTGGAGACATCTTGAAAACCTGTACTTGCGGTGTAGATGAGCCTGTTTAATCTGATTCTACTCGTTTTTAATGTCAATTTTTCATCTGCGATGTCATCAGTGCCAAGCAGCCAGAGAGCACAGCCATGGAGCTCTGTGGGCTTTTCCTTTTTTATATATAAATGTATTAATATGTGGCTGAACATTATCAGTGCCTGACCCTGCAGTGGAAAGCCAGGGTACATGCCTGTAGGAGGGTACATGCCTCCATCAGTCAGTGCAAATAGGCGGATGGTCCAACAGACGCTGGTCCTGCTGTCCTGGATGTGAGAAATGTAGACTGATGATGAGCCGACGCTCTTTAGGACAAAGAGGAAAGCCCGGCTCGGTGGCTGGGGGCTTTTTCTTTTCCTGCACAAAGGCTAGTTAGCACAGAGCAGGCAGTCCAGCCTGGTCTGTTTGTCTGATCCTCTGTTACTGCTTCTGTCTGGGCACTGTGATGAAGATCATTTAGGTCTGGCTGTCTCCAACAAATGCAACAATAAGTCCATCTAATTTTCCTCTTTGTCTTCCTTTGCTGTCTCTTTAATGCTGCTATTGTTGTCTCGGGTCTTGTGGTATTTAGTGCGTGTAAGCATTTGCCTGAAAAATCTTTCTACCTTTTGCATTTCTTTGTGTGCACAGGATCGAGCTGAGCCTTCTGAGCAAAATAAGTTATCTGCAGGGGAGGACGTGGAACAACAGGGAACCTTTTCCTCTGTCCACGGCACAGAGCTGTGTTGTTTTCTGGTCCATGCCTCACGAACGATAGACAACTTGCGGCCATGGGTGCTTTTGGGTAGAAATTGGGTACCCTTAAGTGGCAGTGGGGGAAAGACAGATTATGTATGTGTGTGTGTGTGTGTGTCTGTGTGCATGAGGCAGAGAGAGAGGGTGTCAGTGCCACTTGGTGCCCTGCAGCTGCCTGCGGCTCCTCACTAGACTTTGTCGTACTTCACCTGCTCCCTGAGACCCTAACTTGTGAGCTCTCTTGATAAAAAATCACGGGTTAGGCTCTTGGGACGCGGGCGGAGGGCACAATCGACTTTCTACCGTACGTTCCCGGGGCGCAGTCGGAAAGAAGCAGCATCTGAGTTACCATTACAAAATACAATCATGGCAGGGATGACCTAAAGAGAAGGAAGAGGAAGTGCAGTATAGAGCAAGGGTTTGTGAGATTTTTGTTCTGCTGCCTCCACCATCAGTGGTTTATTAAGCGTTAAGTAAATAGCATTGATGAAAATGTATATGCGGGGATGTGCATGTTCTGGTAAAGGCACGATTTTTTTTGGTTAAAAAAAAAATACTCAAAAACGCCTCTCATGATCACATCAGTGTCACTGGCATAAAAACCGAAATTTGCATCATCGCTGTGATGTGATGATGTGATGTCTCCGTGTGCCAACATCTTTGCATGAATCGTTTTAAAATAAGATATGATTAGCAATGACAAGACCACAAACCAATTTAAAACCACCACACCCCAGACTCGTGTTGATTAACAGCACCACTGAATATCCCCGCACAGACTCAGCCAATATGTCTGATCCACCATTACCAAGACAGTGGCTCTGAACGTGATCAATGCAGCTTCTGTCAGACACTACAGCAGCAGCAGCAGCAGCCTCATAGTGACGCCTCATCTGCTGCTGTCTGATTGTAAAATGTACACCTTATAGCTGTGGATGTAGCAGTGCGCTCACCTAATCGCATCACAACGGCTAACGCGTTTATTTAGTCTACATTTCTCTTTTAAACGCATGCATGATTTTTCATACATTTCCACATTTCTTAGCCAATATCACAAAGCGTTAAATATTGTACTAGAAATATTGATTCTCAAAATCAGAATATAACATCCAATGATAATTCCATAAGAAGTCATTTACTTGGTTAAACATAATTATAATTACGTACCTTATGTATCAAAGCCAAGCATAAAGTTTTTTAATTATTACCACGAGTATGGGGCACAAATACATTTTCCTAGTGACTAAAATGGCTTAAAAATATTTTTACTAGTAGGCCTATAATAATTTTACATTATGCCTATAATGAAAAATGTTTATATCATTGAAGCAGACATATGAAAACTCATGGGTTCAGAGTGATATCTTTCAGTATGTCAAAGAAAAAAAATTAACCAACACATTTTTACAATATTTAATTGGCTCAGTAGAATTTCTCTTTTCTCAGTTTGTTGATTTTTGTCAGAATTTGTCTTTGCTATGCGGTTATGGTTAATGATCTAAATCAATGTTCATTGTGGCATTGTAGCATGACTCAGACATACATTGTAATGCAGTAATGGCACAATAGACAGATTGAACATTTAGTAGGAAACTATGGAAGAACACTCTGGACTTGTGTCTTAAGAACATGAAACGAGAAATGTAATTACAATACATTAGGCCTTTTCAAAAAGATTGTTCTTTTCCTTTATACTATTGAAATATATGAATTCATTCATCATTACAGTATGACCTGATTTTTAAACTTTCAGTTTTACCCCAGGCAGCATGCTTTTCTAATTTCTTCTAAATTACCCATATTAGGAATGCAGTAGAAAACAATTGATTTTCTCTCCAATGCCCTCCTCTCCATCTTTCTTCCACTCTCTCTAATTGTGTTTTTTTTCTGCCCGTCTCCCCATTTGGCTTCATAGAGAACAATGCTGATGCCAACTAATCAGTCTGTGGCTGTGCCACAGAGCCCCCAGCAACAGCTGAAGGAGTGCCATGCCCCATGAATACCAAACAGCCAGGCACAGTGCGACAAGTGCTGAACAGTAAGACGCAGCACAGCCAGAACAGAGCTGGTGCCCACAAAACAGCCAGACAGTTTTATTAGGGTCTGTCTGACACGCAGCAAAGTCTGGCAGCACCCAAACCCACTGATGAAATCCTCACCACTCCCCCAGCAGTAACAAAGGAGCATGCACTAAGCAATCCGCCAAGGATCCAATAACTATCACCCTGTAAAAATCAGCTCCCAGCTACTTTGTAGCGCCGCTGTATGGGGAATACAAACTTTGTTCGAAGTCAGACGAGTTCACTTCAGACAACTGCTAAATTGATCTCCTTTGTGTCATCTAAAAATCACAGTGCATCTGACAGAACACCAAACAAAATAATAATAATAATAATAATAATAATAATAATAATAATGGCAAAGCTGCAAAGATCTCCTCTGTGAAAGCCGCTTTGAATGTACTTGGAAAAGATGCTGATATAAATTTGCATTTCACCTTAAGAATATGATGTGCATTAAATATGTTACAGTTGGATTTTTCTCAGTGCAGTGAAAATGCAAAATGATCATCCTCGACGTATTAATGTCATTGTAATTACATATATTATAGTGTGATGACTGAAGTGAGAACCGTGAATGGATTTTTTTTGTACTGAATGAACTCGTTAAAAGTGAAAGCAGTGCTTTACCTTTCCTGGCTTTATTCTGAAAATACTCTTTATTTACCTTTTGTATGATAGAATGCATTTATTGTAGCTCTCCAAGTGGTTGTCAAAGTCCATTTAAGTGCAGTATGCAGTATTGGCTTTTCTATCCTTTCATTAAAGCCTCTATTATTAACTACATTTAGAATTATAATATAAAATATAAAAAACAGTTTTGTCACAAGAAATTTGTTGAATCACAAAGCACAAATCAAGCGTTTGCTTCATTTTTGAGCACAAATAACTAACACAGTGGGTAAATATGGTGTGATGTGCTTCATCACTACTAACTAAACAGCAGTTTGAATGTGGTGTCTTCAAGTTGCTGTGACAAAGATTGATTCCAATGTTGAATAGGTGTAGATAAACCCAAAGCTCCTGCTGATGGACCAGAGTGTGTGCGAGAGATTACACTCCATTGTTAAGAGGTGGTCGTGTAACACGCCGTGCCGCCACGCCGCTCCTTGATAAAAGAAACAAGAGCAGATTAACATTTATCTGCCACATTTGGATTTGGACTGGAGCTGACATGGAAATCAGATGGATTTAGTGAATTAGACGGCTTCTCTTTTTTCTCTCCCCTTTCTTTTGCATTGATTGTCTGGTTGTGTTGTGTGGTGAAGTAGCTCAGTGTTCAGAGGATCTCTTATCTCAGTGGGTGGGGGAAGAATCACAGGTGTGTGTGTGTGTGTGTGTGTGCGATGTGATGGGGCATCAGGTATACCTGATAGTGGAGCAGCTTGGAATTGGAATGGGGGGGGAGGGGGTTTGAGGTGGTCGGTGGGGGGAGGCGTCTGAGTTTCCAGACACTGCGGCAGGAGGCCAGACAGTCACCTGAACACACGCACACACATGCATTAAAGTAAGTGATTATACCACACATGTACAATGTGCAAAGACACATAGACACACATTTTATACACAAAGCCCCCCCCCCTTCAGTCTGCACTAAATCCAAATCTATTTTGTTTTTAATTCAATCAAGGTCACAAATCATTTTGCCACTCATAATGTAATTATCCCTGCGCATCAAATGCACAAAAGTTTCTCTATTATTCTCAGGGCAACAGAGACAAGAGATAAACTCCATTAACTTTTGTCAGATTACAGTAAGTGCTGTGGGAGGTGGTGGCGTCTTCTGAAAGGACGGTCGAGCTGCGCTGAGACCCCACTATTTTCGCAGTGGGCCTGTGGGCACAGAGCAGGAGAGTGGAAAGTGAGGTTGATGATTGAAAACCAAACAACAAAGCTCAAAGGGAGCAGACTGGTGGCCCAGAGGTCTCAGCAGCAGAGCCAACTGGTGTTTGTGTGGAAAGGTCCACAGTATTTAAGGGGTGTTTCCCCCCCCCTCTGTCCTTCTGGCCCTGCTTCCTCACTGGGTCCCATGTTATCTCGCCTTCACTGTCTGATCTGTGATTCACTTCAGAGGCGTTGCCTGGGAAACCTTGTATGTGGCGAGCAGCCTGATGGAGTTATTGAACTGAAACTGGCTGGGATAATTAAGCTCTGTCTTGCTGGTTGTTGTCCCAGTAGCTGGACAGCAAACCTGCAACCTACATGTATAGCTGGCCTACCTTTGTTACTGCAAGCAAAAGCTTTTAACCCATGACCACAGTGCAGACAGTTAGACTGTTGGTTGTTGTACAATCAGAGTTCCCACTTTCAGCTGCTCTTTGACTTGCTTTTATACGCCGACGCTACATTAGTGCCACCATTTTGAATGAAGTGACTTCTGGTCAAACCTCTTACTGTAGCACACACATACATTGTCTTGCACAGCTATTCTTTTTGGGACACTGCACTGACTTCCATTCATTTGGACAGCCTGTGTTATCCCTAACCTTAACCATAGCCAGTTAATGCCTAACCCTAAACTTTACCTAACCACAATTCAAATCTTAATCCTAAACCTAACCAGGTTTTGGTCTCCATTAGGGCTACTGGTCCTGACAAGCTCAGTGTTCAGCAAGCCAAGCCAAACAACATTTTACTTGTGTCCCTGCTGAAATAGGTCATTGTCACAATTTCCAAATGTGTCCTCAAGTCCATCTGCTCAGATTGTGCACAGGTTCACAGTCGAATAATAATCTCAAGTGATTTGAGTTACTTCACCTTTATTATTTCACCGGGATGAAACAATAGACAGTATTATCGCACATCGTGATAAACACACTCAGAAGAAGTTGATTGTGTTAATGGAATGTTATCAGGGTTTTGGTGAAAGGGAAAATTGTTAATATTTCACAGTGAGTGATTTGAAAACATTATTGTGCTTGTCAGTGCTGCAAGGGGAAAACCAAATCCTCCCTGTCATTTAACAATTCTTGTTTTTTTCTTTAAAAGGTTTACCTAAAATCTAAAATATATATCCTTTTAACATGTTTTTGTACCATTACAACATTTTTGTAACACATTATGTTTTTGGTCAGTAGTGATTTATTTTTTTATCTGTTGCTTCCTTATTCGTAAGCTTTTAGAAAATGTGTCTCTGTGCACAATTCCAAATGAAGGTAGATAACAAACAAAAGGCTGCACCTGTTAATGTTTAAGAATCTGATTTATTTTTTGCAATTATCATGAAAATATTGTGAATTGTAATTATTTTGGTCAAGTTAAGCAGGACAGAAAATGTATGATTGTCCCATGTCCGAATTCCATCATGACAAAGTAATTCTTTCATACCTTACACTGCACGTTGTTTGAGGTCCTTTAAGTCCGTCAACCCTTGCCTACCTTCGATTTACCACATGAATGCTAATTTGGTATCATTATCTCTTCTGCTGTAGGTGCCTGGGCTGTTGTCTCTCCCTCCGCACTCTGAGGTAAGACAAATCACAGCTCCACAACAAAATCTAAAACCTTACTTTGCAGTCTTTTTCACTGTTTTTCCATTTCGAGAGCAGACGACAGAAGGAGATAGTGTTTTGGTGTATGACTGCCTTGTTTTGCTTGTGCTCTTGCACCAGACGTGTGAGTCAGTAAAAGTGTCAGACTGCCGTAACAGACGGCGTGTGCAAGATAATTAGCCTGGAGTCATCTGGAAGCAGAGCAGATCTGCCCAGGTGCCCACTGTGCACAGAAAGAGACCAGATGACCTTTTACTCAGCTCCATCCCACTGCAGTCACTTAAAACAGTGATGGATGTTTCCCTCAACACCCTGCTCCTTACTAGCCTTCATTCTCCCCTCTCCCCCCTCCTTCACCCTCCCACTCTCTCGTCTCAACATTTTCCCCTCTTCTCTGCGCCGCTCGATCACCACTCTCGCCTTAATTTGTCCCCTTCTCCACTCTTTGTTTTTCTCCCATCCTTCTATAGCCTCCCGTTCTCTCTGTTCTTCCAGAGTGATGAGGAGGAAAAAAGATGAAGAAAAAAAAAAGAGTGGGGGAGGACTGAAGAGAAGTGGAGGAGGTGTTTCCAGCCAGAGCAGAACAGAGTCAGGCTCCCCTCCCTGCAGCTCCTCATTAGCATGCTGCGGCTGTTGCTCAGGTGACATGGCCGCTGGATTAGGTCCTGCCTGCAGGAGCACCAGCAGCATGGCGGCGAGTGGGATAGCAGGTAAGGACAATGAGAACAGGAGGGAGGAAAAGTGGGGGGGGGGGATGGGCAAAGGGAGGACAAGAGCCCCCCCCCCCATTCTCAAGCACACACTTACACACTGTGCACACACTTAACTGTATGTTCAGGTTCAAGTCCAGCCTCCCAGCCATAGCCATACACTTGGAGACTGTGCACATGTGTGTTTTATTGTAGTATGATAACGAGATGGCTGAGCGTCTGTAGTTCTAATGTGTCTGGTGAAGTTTTATCTGTGTTAATAAAATCAAATTCTGTATTTTTGCCTCCAAAATACATTTGTCGCATTTCTCACCTCCAGTTTACATCCTAACAGAAAAACTAGTAATTCCAAATGTTACAGTTTCTACTTTTTACACTGTAAATAGTGATTTTTAATAAACATCTACGTTGAAAATGGGCTCCTGTGCTTTATTCTGTGTAAATAAAGAAGGAATCCTGCAGTTTCCTCTCAAAAATATTTCCATTGTTTTAACGTGTGATGTTTTTTTCCCCTGATATGTATGATATTAGATTTGTTGCCTTAGGCAACAAAGAGAGTGTATTAGACAAATACTCATAGTGTCGTTAAGTGTGTATGTGTGGGGGGGCTGGGGTAAGAAAATGCATGGAAAAGGGAGAAAAAGATTCTGTGGGTAGGTGCGTTTTTGTTTGCTCCATTTGTGTGTATGTGTGAGTGTGTGAACTCGAGGCAGACTGTGTGTGTGTATGTGTGTGCTTTGGGGGAGCAGTGGAGCCAGGCTGCAGATATCATCCATCTCCCTGTCACCGGCCCAAGGGCTGCTGGGAAAGTGGCAGACAGCTCCACGGCTCTGACAGCAGAGGCTGCATCCTAATTTTCCAACACAGAACGCTTGCAGGAAGAAAAAAAAAAAAGTGCTGCTCCTCCCTCGCCACCCGGTACGGAAAACCATTAACCCTGCAATGGGGGAACAAAGCACACAGCTCAGCCTGGGCCAGCGCTGCCTACAAGTCCTATCGGCTCCCATCATCCACTTTATAAAATATCCCGTGCATCTCTCGGACCGGACTGCACTGGCTCAGAAAGAGGTGTTAAGATCTAATGACGAGGTCACAGTAGAGACTGATGCTCTGATGTGACACTGCAGTCATTTCATTTGTGAAGCTCTTTTTTTCTTTTTTCTTTTTTAAATAAAGTCCTCTTCACAATAGCTGCTGTAAGTGGATTACATGCTGTCTGGTTATCCATGACTAATTGTGTTTTAAAGCTGTTGTCAGACATTCTGAAGCTTTTGTTATATACTCAGACACTTTAGATTTCCCATCCCTCCAAGTGTTTTTATATCTCGTCTCTGGTTTTCAGGCATCAGATAAACTTTAGTATGAGCATTAAATTTGGCCTCATTAGGGTGTAATTTGTTTCTCAGGTCTTTTTATTTCATATTTAGCATTTTTGCTGATTTAGTTTAATGCACAAGTTTCACTAAAGAAAGAAATGCACCAGTCTCAGGTCGAATCACGACGTTTACTTAACGTAATGAATTTCTGTTACACAATAGTTTCCCTACATAATTCAATTTACTCTGTGAAATGTTTATTGTATAACAATAAATATATAATTATTTTATTAACAATAATTAAGTATTAATATTTTATCTTTTTTATTTAATAGCATCTTTCACAGTATCCAAGGCCACTCTACTGAGTAAAACAAAACAAAACTCACCAAAGTCTGTGATGTTTGAAAATCGGACAAACAGATTTGTTCAACATGTTTTATTTTAACTGACCAGGAATGGGAGTTTGCAGGGATGGAGGAGGTCAGACAAATTCTGAGGGGTCAGGGAATGGAGGGATATGATATGCATTACTTATATTTTTTTAAATACATTTTAAATATGCATTAAGAGCTAACAGAAAACAGATGACTGTCACATTTATGGTGCTCGTTTTATTGATGAGAAACACAAAGCAGCACACTATGCCCAGTCAAGTTTTGGCTTTTTTCTTCATAAAATTAATCTCTGAAGTAACTTAATCAGTTAAGCGGTTATAACAGATATGAAACTGCTGCTGTTAAGGATTCTCACCTGCTACACTTGACTGCTGTTCCCAAATAAACACAAACAAACAATTGTTTATTGTAAGGCATTTAACAATTTAATATTCCACCAAAGTATCCTGAGTTAAAATGAATGGAAGTCTATACAGAAGAGGTGCATCCAACACAGAAGTTTATTTATCTTTCACATTTTGTATAAATGCAGTAGTAAGTGATGCAGCTGTGTATCATGCTGACTTAGCCTGCAGTTAGCTTCTTTTGAAAAAGAACCGTTTGGAGCTCTCACAAATAATGCTGCCTCTCTAGCTGATATACAAAACTCGAATAAATATAGCCACAGAGGCCTGCAAAACAATGTGACACAGCTCAACCAGGCTGTTTTATCCACAGAAGAGGTTTGGTCCACAGGCTGAGCTTCATGGAAAAACAACCAGTGTCACACCTTTAAAAGCCCATGAATTTATGATCAGAACTGCGTTGATGGGCCCGGCGTCAGATCTGTGATCATCATAGCTGAGCCATCAAACAATTCCAGGGCTGAACGAACATACGTAAACATGTCGGCTGGGATAGAATCTGTGTTACTCCGAGGGGTTTCCTCTGCATACTTTAACATTAACGGTTTAGGAAAATATAAAATCCAGAGAAGGGAACACACGCTGCTTATAGTGGAGTCTTGAATGTGCAGTATAAACTGAAAAAGTGCAAAAGTGAAGTGGGACACAACGAAGCTGCTTCAGTCAGTGATTTGCATTTCAAACACAACACACACATCAACACAGAATGAGGGAGGGAAGTGGCTTTTATATTGGGAAATATAAGCCTTTATTTTAACATTACTATCCAGAATTCATACAGTTTAATGTATTTATACCGTCTCGGCAAACATTTTCCACTGACAGAGGCCATCATATGCTGCTCAAAATCTAGTAAATGTTCTTTACCCCCATATGTACAGTGTATATACATATACACTGTATTATGGCTGTTTGTCGATGAATACAAAGAAAAAACCTTTACTCGTATCATCTTCCAAATAAATCAAAGTGTGTCATAGATGATTTATTATTATAGCTGTGGTAGGCAGGATGTTTTTGGTGTCATTGATTAATTAATCAATATTCTTCCAGCAAAATGTAAATCTACTGATCTGAGTGAAAACTAGACTTATACGCACACCTCCTCCTTCTGCTCGCTGTCCATCCTTGGAGAAATCTGGCCAAGTCTGGCCTGGGACAAGCATCAGTGACGACTACCTACTCTGCAAAATCACTTCAGAGATGGTGAGATTTGCCTTGGATCATCTGTCGTGTATGAAGTGAGTGCGTCTGTCTGTGCTCAACTGGTGGGAGGAACTCAGGATAGAGACATGTACTTTAATGGCCGGGGGGGGAAGAGATTCAACAACCAGCTAATTTTCTAACAACCCTGCATACTGCAGCTTTGATGTGCTTTACATGTGATTTGAAATTGCCAAACATTGGTTGAAATAAAATGTTTAAAATTATATACAAGTGGTAGAGTGCAGTTTGTCGTGCTATGGTTTGGAACGGCAAAACTCAACTTGGCTTGTTGGCCTGTTGGCAGGAACTGTATCGGTGTGACATCAAACCAGCATGACACAGTGTAGCCCACTAATAAATGAAATGAAGAGCACAACGCAGTGTTTTCCTCTCTGTCGTAATGCGTGGTATAATGCTGCATTTTGTGCTTTTCCTATTATGTTCCCATTTGCTCACAAAACTGACAAGTTTTCTGTCGCATTGTACTTTTTTGCTGCACCCACAGGTGTCGGACCACTGTGCTAGGCGCTCCTACAACTTTTGGCAGTCAAAATGCAGAAACGGGGCTGAATATTTTTATGAAACACCAATCAGCTGAGCTTCAGGGTCATGAGAAATCACTTTCAGTCAGTTAAGTTCTGGTAGCACCAAAAAAAAAAAAAAAAAAAATCATCATGATGCATCTTCATTTCTAAACCAGTACTGCATGACCTCAGTCATTTTCTGCTGACATGTACAAATGAGAAAATGCGGCCCCATGAATGTGATCATTTGCGGTTCACGTTTTCTATGTTTGGCGTGCTCTAAAACATGAACTCCATAACCAAGTGCACATGTGAGGAACTCAAGTCTACAGACAGCTGCAGTCGCTGTATCATTATGACTTCAGTACAAGTACATCAAACAAGAACATTTCCACATCTTTGCCTTTTTATGAAGGGGCCGTTCCTCAGTTATTCCCACATGGCACATGAGTGCAGCGTTATTATCATAGTTGTTATGCAGGAATAATAGTGGATGAGGTGCTGTCCTCGTGCCAACGAGCCTGTGACTCAGCTGCAGCTTGGAAACGCCATGTCGAGCTCTCTGAAGCCTGGGAATCCAACCTTTGCTCATTCCAAAGGCGACTTTGATTTTCTGATGAGAAAAGTAAACATCATGCTTGTACACGTTTTCAGAATCTGCTGACGGTGTCGGAGGTAAATGGCCTCCGGGAATCTCACAATAAAGGAGGAGAAAAAAAAAAATCTCAATTGTTGCAAATGAGGCTTGAAAACACATAAACTCTCTCCCTCTGTGTGTGTGTGCATGTGGGTGTCACTGTGTGTTTGTGTTTCTGTTTGTGTGTGTTTGTATACCTGGTTTTCCTTGTTGTGTTGTGGGAACTAAATCTGTTACATTATGGAGACTCGTCTTCCTTATGGAGACAAAAAAATCAATTCCCCATAATGTAAATTACTACAAGACATGTTTTAAAGTTAGGTAAAGGTTCGGGTCAGGGTTAGGATCAGGCCACTAGTAATTACGGTTAAGGTTAGAGTAAGTCCTCAGGAAATTAATGCAAGTCAATGCAATGTTCTCTGAAGTCATGGAAACAAATAGCAACAATATGGATGTATATATGAATTGTAGTTTTCATGCTTTTTAGAGTTTTTAGAACAAGATTAAAGTAGATGTTGTTGCATGTTGTTTAAAATAGGAATACTATAGGAATTTATCATTTTTTATCGTGTCCCACCAGGATGAATGTCATCCTCTTCCATCATCAGTTCAAAACTTAAATTTGTCCCATACTTGGTAGCACCTGCCAGTCTAATGAACCTCTCCTATACTTTTTAAATGCTCATATGCGACAGAAAATGGAAATGTGTATAAAATTGCTTTGCACTGGGATGCTACCATTGTTGTTGTCAGCGACAGTATGTTCACATGCTAATCCAAGTACTGCAACATCAAATAAGAGTCATCTTTTAGTTCAAACATCTCATCTGAACCTGAATTAACTATTGGTTATACTCATACACTTAGACTGCTGGTGGAACTCCCCTTATTGTTGTTATCTATTATTATAATTATCAGTGGTGATACCATTGTTAGTCTGTCTCTATGTGGCCCTGTGATGGACTGGCGACCTGTCCAGGGTGTACCCTGCCTCTCGCCCTATGTCAGCTGGAGTTGGGCACCAGCGCCCCCCGCGACCCTTAGTGGATAAAGCGGTAGAAAATGAGTGAGTGAGTGATACCATTGTTAATGGGGCTGTAAATTACTATTGCTGCTACTATTGGTAACATTATTTCCATTGTAGGAAACGCTATTATAATTGTCATTATAACTAAGAATAAGCAGATACGATACTCCATGTCGTTATCGGTCTGATACTAGTCAAAGTCCCTGGACTGGATATTGGATAGATAAAAATCTAAAAATCAATACAATCCAAAGATCTCTATATATATCACATGCTTCACTGTAAAAAAAAAAAATTAAAAAAGTCAATAAAAATCAGCAACAGTATTTTAGTTGACTCAGGGCTGTTTATTTTGTCTGTATGGAAGATTAATAGTTGCAGCTGGAGAATTATGTCTTCCGTATCTGACTGATATTGGTATCGGTAGATTCTCACATTTGTGATGTCGGTGTCAGTATCAGCCACGAAAAAGTGATAATCATAATATAGTATTATATTTTATAAGTATTATTTTTGTAAAAATAAAAATTAAAATGAAATCAAATTCAATATCCATTCTAAAGGTGCTGAAAAACAACTTCCCCTTGTCTGTCTTTTTTCCATCTTTTCTCCTTCCTTTTCTCAGCACAGTCTATTGTCTTTAGTCTGATAGTTTTGCCTTTTGCTCACTTGTGCTGTAATTAAGTAATATGTTTCATTTCTATCCACATACCGTACCTCATTCAGTGCTATCAGTACAAACTGTACTAACATAACAATCTGTTTCCGGAAAGTGAGATACCACACCTCAGCTGGGTAAACAGATCTTTTCACTGAGTGCAGATTCTGTTCCATGTCATTGTCAGGCAGCCAGTCTTTCCTTAAACAACTTAAAAACAACATCTTCAGTCAAACCATTATGAACATTTCAATCACACTCTATTTACTAAAAATGAAGTAAACACAAACACACTCATCCCTGGTACCACAGCAGGATTTCAAGACAGCGCCTTTCTCTGTTCTCAGAGAGTTCCCACACATCCACCATCATAGCCATTGTTGGAGAATATTTATTTATTCCCAAAAAGAACATCGTGATTTTATTTCATGAGCTTCATATCTCCACACCCAAATTCAGAAGCACAGTCCAACACAGCTTTTCTTCCCTGAATATTTTAAATATAATACACACACTGACAATACAGACGACATTGGACAAAATATAAATAAATATGAAAATAAAATTAAGGAAAAGTGGGAGGTAGACACAGTATTGTTTCATTTATAATAAAATGATTAGAAACAGACCAACACATATGGTGCCTATATACAGTACTGTAGGCCACCATTAAATTTGTTGTTTTAGCAATGCTATAATGACTGTGCATTATAATTATTTCTTACGTCCAGAAAATGTGGGAATGGGCATGCGGTTTTAAAACAAAATAATAATAATAATACTACTAAAGTTTCTATAGGTTAAAATGTCAAGTATTTAGTGTGACCTAAACTTACACTTGAACAGTAGCATGAACCTGGCTCTCTTGTTCGTATTATTTCACAAATCTCTCCTGTGAAACACCTGGTTTATTCAAGTCACGCTTGAGCATCTAACACACGCACACGTTGTATGAAATAAACTCACTGACAGTGTGTTCGCATTTAAGACCAACCTTTTAGTCACATCATTTGAATCCAAAAGCCAGTGATCACAGTATTTGACAGACATAAAAACAATAAAGCTGCTGGTGCTCTCAGACTTTGCACTGCACTGTATTTGTATACAATAGACACTCATCAGCCCCTTTATTAGATACACATGACACCTCATTAAGTGGCACAAGTGGCACTAAGTGAGATCTTTTGCTGCTGTTATCCATCTGCTTCAGTTTTTAATGTGTTGTGCAGTAAGAGATGGTCGCGTTACTGTTGCCTTTTCTGTCATTTGAACCAATCTGGCAATTTTCCTCTGACCTCTGGCACCTTCACCCAGAGAACTGCTAATCACTGGATATTTTTTCTTTTTTCTTTTTCTCTCGATGCATTCTCTGTAAACCAGAGAGCAAATTGTGCGTAAAAATCCCAACAGATCAGCATCACCCTTTCTTCCTCATTCTGATGCTCCCTTTTAAATTTCGGCAGGTTGTCTTGACCATGTCTAAATTCATTAAGTAGCAGCAATGTGATTGCACAGATGTACCTAATAAAGAGACTGCTGAGTGTATATAACACACACATCCCTCCACCATTCACTTATGACAGAAAACTCATGTAATCCTTCTGCTCAACATGAAATGGTGAACATTTCTCGTATATTTTAGGCCTCAACACACACACAGACACACACACACTACAATCTGGGGTTTACATATTGATTCATCTTTATGTCACAGTCATACACAACAATGATGGCAGCCACGGCTCGCCACACAGTCAGGCGAGCGTGCACCTCCTCGTCTCCTGCCATGCACACTGAGCAATGCCTTTCTGGAGGAGAAAACCTGAATATACAGATGTCTCCGTCCCTCACAGGCTCAGTGGTGCTTGCAGTGCACGCAAGACAGCAAACATACACACACACACACACACACACACACACACACTGCACCACACTGCTGCTGCTGCTGCTGCTGAGGCCTGTCACACAGACATCCATCAGCACAGACAGAGGCGGAGTAAACAGCAGCAACTGCAGCCCGGACTTAAAGATGTGAGTGAGTGCAGAGGAAAGGCTTGTGTCAGTATTAGAAGCTACAGCAGAGAGGACAGAGCTGCTGTGTTCGTACTCAGCTTCATTCAGTCAGGAATAGAAATATCACAGTAACAGTCTGGACCAGCATCTTCAGGTCAGCTGCTCCAGAAGTGGTAGGCCACAATGACTGCTGATTGGGTGGAAGAGCTGCACAGCCTGTCTTCTAACAAGAGAGTGCTATGGCGCCATCTTGTGCTAGACTCGAGCACATCAACAATGTTTTTTCTGCTCCCTAGTTTGATAATCACTTTTAAAAGTGACAAATTCCTGCAGGAATTTACCAAAACAGTTTGATTTTTTTAACAACCAAACAAAAGTATTTTCTCATCTTTTATGTCATGGATGCTTCACATTTACATGACAAGAGATTTTAAAAGGCATTTCAGGGTGAAGTCAGTTAATTTGGACAGCGATGAGTTGTATAAATATATTTAGGGTTGCAACTAATGATTGTTTTCATAATCAATTAATCTGTTGACTATTTTCTGGATTAATTGAGAACTTGGTTGGGCCATAAAATGACAGAAAATACTAGTGAAAAAATGAAAAAACCAGCATGTGCGCTGCAACTGAAGAAGCTCAATAAAACAAAATCATCAATCAAGATTATATATGCCTGTGATTTACAGAGGACCACAAATTACATTATAATAAATAAATAAATAAATAAATAAATAAATAAATAAATAAATATTAAACAAATACATTGAAGAAATCTATTTATCAGCTTTCATTTATTTATTCTTTTATTTATTTCCTCATTTATTCATTCATTATTTCATTCATGAGTTCATTAATTAATTTATTTATGCACTCATTCATTCTTTTGTTTATTATATTGTCATTTATGGGCCTCCAAAGATGAGCGCGCCCCCTTCAGGCCAGAGCAGGTCACTATCTGGAGTGATCGGCGTCACTATTGCTAAATGAGAAAAACACGAGTGAACTGTCGAGTCACTTCACGTCACCGGAGTCAGTGTTTTTGCCAAGTGAACACAGGAAACTAATCTGCTCAGCTGGTAAGTGAAATAAACAGCTGCGTGGGGAATGTAAATAAATAACAATGTGTTGTCTTGTGCAGTGTAAATACAGGTAAATACACGGAGCTGGACTTGCTCGAGTTTGAGCCCAGCCGCTCATTTCTACACAAACGTCACCGACAAACACTATATATCTTTATTTATTCTGTATATTTTCCACAGCAGACATTTGTACCACATATGACAGTACTAGGCACACGGGTGCTACAATGAAAAGTGTTTATTATTTATTTGGAACCCCACGGCTGCCACTAAGTTAGCAGCTACTATTCCTGGGTTTCACATTTTTTGCCAGTAACTACTCTAAGTAAGACAACATGTGTCAGTACCTTATCCAGTCATTTTAAAAAAAAATCCTTTCTTTCAGTACATTTTTATGTTGCTGTACTGTTTTAGTTCCACTTTCTGCCACTTGATAACTTTACCACACCACTACATTTCAAGGGTCACTGTTTTGACTGTATTAGACTTCCATAATTAGAGTAAGCTAATACAATACAGATAACGTAAACAAACGAAGAGAGTCTGTTTTGATTGGTGCTATAAACCTTTAAGATGGGTTAATTCAAGTCACATTTCAGGCCAAAAATAGGTTAAAAATAATCCACTGGTTTCCATTACAGCAAACAGTCAGGCTAGAGTCCAGACCCAAAAAGGATTTGGAAAATGAATTTGTGTAGCAGAACCTTGCTTGTGCATCCTCCATCTTCCAATCTACATGGCATAACACAATCTGATTGATTTTGTTTCCCTCAACTACTGTCTACAGGCCTTTTTATGTCAGACATTTTGATAGGTATGAAAAGTGCAGGCGAAAGCAATCACATTAATCATGGATGATTTTCATCAGATGACTGCTTGGTGGACTGGACTCTTTTGGTCTTTTTTATAATGATTTTTTTGTGAGTACAGATCTCAGCCAACAGGGAACTTATTGCTAACATGTGCTTTGTATTGACTGTACAGGTCAGGGTTCCCACGGGCCCTTGGAATTCCTTGAAATATTGTGAATTTGAAAAAAAAATCACCCTAAATAAACATGGGTCATTGAAAGTGCTTGAATTCTGTGCAAGAAAGTTCAGATGATATGTAGGTACAATGTGCCCTTGTTTGTTAAGACAGCACCTACTGTTTCTGCATTGCCTCATGCAGGCCTGTGCAGAACAAACAAACGTCGTATTTACTAGCAGTGTTGAAGGCACTATACACCTTCTCTGCCGTTGATGTGAGATTCCATGGAGAAGAATGAGCAAGTAACATTAAGCGAGAGAGAATAAATGTTGTGACGCCTGAGAAATGCAAATACCAAGATCTCTGGCTGACCAATGAAAAATTAAAAGGCTGGCTTGACCAAGATCCCAAGGACAATCACTTGTCCAGATGTAGAGTGAGCTGCAAATAAATAAAAGTGGATGCAATGGGCGAAGCGGCTCTTACAAGTTGCTGTCCCATCTTAAGCTGTGTCAGCACATTTGGCCCTTGAATTTGAGGGAGGTGGTCACGGAAAGTCCTGGAAAAGTCCTTGAATTTGATGTCAACCAAGGTGTGGGCACCCTGATATCTGTGATTTTCTTACTGTGACATAGAAAAGTTTTCTCTCTTTGGTAAATGATTCTGGACACACATGTTTGTCCTAATTTGACCTTTGCAGGAGTTAACAAACCATCACCCAAACTTAAGCAACAGTAAATATGATGAACTTAATTCATACAGAATCTTGCAAAGCAAAGTTACCAGCTGCTTTATCGAGGTGATCAACTTTCAAACATTTCAGTAAAAGTAGGCAATGAAAGTTGCATAAAAAGGCAGGAAAATGTGGAATAATTAACAAGGAGCAAGTAAGACACTTTCACAGGCAATGCATTTCAGTGTTGTAAAGCTACAGATATAACAGGAGGTTAGAACAGATGTCAGTCAAGCACAGTCTGCACACACCCACACAAGCTGAATGACGGACATATTCTGGTATCAATGTCCACGTAGCTGATGTATCATTATAAATATCATTATTTGGTGGTCAGGGCAGATGCATTTTACTGTTGTAGCTGGGTCAGGAGGAAATCATCCATCATTAATGTCATTATTTTCACCTTTTCTTTTCTTACTTATCAAAATGGCTGTCATAAAAAGGCCTGTAGACAGTAGTTGAGGGAAACAAAATAAATTGGAATGTGTTATGCTATGTTAAATGGAAGATAAAGGATTCAGAAATAATAAATTAATTTCCAAAAACTTTTGGTTTGGATTTCAGCCTGAATGTTTGCAGTAATGGAAAATATTGGATTATTTTTAACCTATTTTTGGCCTCAAATGTTACTTGAGTGAACCCATCCTAAAGGCTTAAAGCACAAATCAGAACATACCCTCTTAATTTGTTTATGTAATCTGTATTATATTATCTTAATCTAATTATAAAATCTAATCTAATTGTAAAAAAAAATGTTGCAGAAGACTAAAATCCAACAGTACCCCTTGAAATGCAGTGTGGTAAAGGAATGTACTGAAAAGGATAGTTCAGTTTTTTCTTAAATGGTTGGATGAGGTACAGAAACATAATGTCTTACATACATACTGACTCTTCCCGAGATGAGAAGCAGCCAGGAACTGGCAGACACACTCTCATTGAAAACATATCCACCTGTGGGGATGCCAGAAAAACACACAGTAGCCACTAATCAAAGCCTCACTGAATAAAATGAAGTGTATCTTACAGTATGTTAATAAATGTCACTTTATTTCACCATTAGACCGTGTTTTCCTTCTGAAAACTGATTTTTATTTTTTATTTTTTATTTTTTTTCACTCTGTAAAATGGCCACTCTTCCACCCCAAATTATATAGAGAAAATCTGTGTTTTCTTTGTGAGGTGAATCTGAATGAAGATTTTAAAATACCACTGTAAAAACAAACACATTTGAACTTACTGTTAGAGGCAACAGTGGATCAACAACTCCCATGTGCCTTGTCGGCAACTGCAACAAAACACTGATCTGCTCTACTGTTTTGCTGTGGAGGCAGGAATGACACGTACTGTGTCTCAAAACTTGCACAAACAAAAATAAAACCATCTGTGTGTGGAGGTGAGTTGACGGTGTGTTAGTTCCCTGAATATTATGTACTTCTCCTTATGTTGTGTCAGTTGACATTGCAGTACTCACAGACTGTCTGCTTTTTCTTCCATTTTCTTCAACAAAAACGTATGTACTAGCCGTAAGCCCTAATTTCAATTGTTTTACTTCAGATGTTTATAATGTTTCCATGCTTGAAAAGTGTTTTTTTGTTTTAAAACCTCAAATTAAATCAGTTACTTAACTGACATTCCCAAACCTTTTTATTGTCAAGTTTTTGACATATAGCCTGACCCTACCTGACAAGCTGCAATGTTGTGTGTGTGTTTCCATAAAATGCACAAAACCTAAATATCGCAAAATAAAGTAATGGTAATGGCAACAAATTTCGAAATTTCGAAAATCCCTCAAATATCGATATATCATTTATACTGTACACTCTCATGAGGTGGCTCATGAGGCTCATAAAAAATTATTGCAAAAGTGTAATGAAACACTTTAGTCGCAGTTACACTTTACCAGCGTCATGGGGGGGGGTCACATGACCTGTTCCCTTCAGACAGATGGGAATGGCGTGGTATGTTTGGACAGAGGACAAGACAAGTTTTTCTGAATCTAATTTGAGATAAAATATTACTACTATTGTTCCGAAACCATATGGAAATGCCTTCAGCCAACTTCCTCAAAGTGGAGTCTTGTAGGACAGGATTTTATGAAAAAAAAAAATAGGTATCTTGTGAGACTGGGCTTTATGAGAATTATGGCTCATACGCAAAATACCCTTCAGTGGAAACTGAAAATGCTATTGTACTTTGTTGAAAAATTTGAAACATTGCTTTTATTTTGTAAAAAAAACTGTAATTGAAGCACAACTAGTGTAGCTGCTTTTAGTGAGTTGCTTTATGTGGGTACGTTCAGCCTGATTAAGAATGTGCACCAGGTCTGGTTCAGAATCAGCATGCAGTCAGAACCGGCTCAATGAAAATGATGTGTGTGCCCTCACTTCACACTGCACTAAGTTTTTCATGACAAAGAGCTTTTTCCAAGTTGAATCAATTAAGCGCTCCACAAGAGTGACAAAAGGCTCAATACATCTGCAGTGTATCTGTAAAAACTCCACAGCCTCTTTCCTGTAACATTTGTTAGCTACTGTTATGACATGGCTTTATAGGGACTACAGCATTTATTGAAATACTGCATCTAAAAATAATTGGATTGTCACCAGCATTTTTGTATTTTATAGTTGCTTGATGATAAATTTGAAAGTGCTTTGGTGTTGCAAAGAGCATGGACCACATTTAAAAACCTGCTTCATAAAATGGAGGCCATCCATTTCACAATGATTTTTAACACACTCAGTCAGCAACTTGTGATGATTTTCTAAATAACCATCGATTTAGCAATTTACAGGTGTCAATCAATCAATCAGTCCACTTTATTTCAGACACAAATCTAAAAAGATGTCATGTCGACATCTGTTCTAAGAACATTTACATATTAAACACATAATGAGCTGTTACCAGTAGATGAAACTTAAATGTATGAAAGATAAGACTTATTTTGTAGATTAACTTTAACGTATAAAAGTTTTATAGGTGTTTGTGATTTCACTTACCGTCAAGTTTACAGTTCATGCAAAAGAGTAACCAGTGTTACACTTGATACTAACGTATGGAATTGTTAGCTTGCATACTAACATGCTGATATTTTTATTGAAGTGCAGCCACCTGGAGTTAAAGACTGGTGTCACTGCCCCACAAGGTGAACACACTCGGTGTCATACAAAGTGTTGATGTTTTGTGCAGTGATTAGATTAGTTTGACTAGAATGAATTTAGTGAGTGAATTTAAACGTGAATTTAAAATTGAATTTAAAATGTTGATGTTTAAAATTTTGAAATGATGAATTTATGAATGAGTGTTTGTTGTGTCAGTGGTTGTTTAGAACAGGAGAGAGGTCACTCCTAACAACCTTGAAAGGTCAGACTGTATGAATATGGAGGATGAATGATATAAAATTAGTATAAAAGTTATTTCAAGGTATACAACAGGACTTCTTCACACTTTAATGCTGCATAGGGCTGATGGGGATTCAGAGTAAAAGGCCAAGGCGAGCCTGGAAGAGGTCTACAGCTCAGTGCCCAGTCAGACATGCCATCATCATCAGTATTATAGTAGCAGTCCAGCTGGGAGATAATACTTGAATCTATAACACCAAAGATCGAGTCAGAAGTTTTTATGACCTATTTTTCTTCTCTTTGGCTCATCTTGTCTGCAGTACCTGCTGATTTATATTCAAAGCATCAAAGAAACAGTAGAAAAGTAAGGTTGGGTTGCTGGGGCATGGTTGCATCTAACAACACAGCGTCATCTCTCTGCAACTCTGTTTGTCCTAAAGCCTGGCTTTGCTGTTGCTGTCATATTTTACAACAAGGCTCATATATCTGACAACATATCCGCATCAGCCCTTTTTTTATATATGTATGTTTAAAAGCCATCGCTTTGATCGTGTGGTTCAGCACAATTATGGATTCACTTCGTATCTTCACAGAGTGAAGTGGGGATGGAAAATGAAACAGCTCCTGCTGATGACAGGAGAGGATGTGAGGAGAAGAGACAGCTGTAGTGAATTAATATTCAGTAGACCACGGTGACAACTTCACTTCATACTTCACATCACCCAGAATCAGTGCTGTGCTGTGGCAGAATATTGTGAGGTCCATCTGACCTATGGGCATGACACTAAATGTGGTGATGGTGGTTTTGAGACATACATGTCATCTAAGGTGCAGTGTGGAATAAAGCCAGTGGGTGGCAGCTGAGTTCAATTGAATGTCCATTAGTTGAGGAAGTAGCTCTTATGGTAAATTCTTTGTATCATATGGTCATTGTTGAAAATAACAGTGTTTTGCAATATATACTGATAGGTATGGTATTGTGAGGTTGTAGGAAATACTCAGAGTTTACAGCATGTGAAATTTTACTTCTTGTTTCTATGAATTGTGGCTACTGTACATTTTTACTCCACCGACGCTGATAAGTGTGTTTTAAAGCAGCTCAAAGAAACCGATCTTTCCATAAACCACAGTGTTGAGCTTTGTGATTGTAAACAACAAATCGTCTAAATCGTCTAAACTATTTTGGGAAATTAATTGGACTGTATTTCCTTTAAATAATTAAAACAAGTTTTCACTTGTTTCAGCTTCTCAAATGTGAATATTTTCTTGGTTCTTTGCTCCATACCAAAAAAAAATCATTAAAATTAAATACTTTTTGGTTTGTGGACAAAACAAGACATTTCCAGGTTTAAAAAACACCAATCAACATTTTTCAACATTTTCTAACATTTTACAGTCCAAATGATTAATTGATTAATCGATCAAGATAATGAAAAAAGTAATTGTTAGTTTTTGCAGTCACACATACTAGAATGCACACATTTATGATCAATGTGACGCACACTGACAACAGCTGTAAAGTCAATGGTCCGTTTGAGGTTGTGGTTTATGTTGTTGAGACACTTTCAGTGCTGCTTTATCGACTCACTGCCTACAGACGTCCACCTCTGTGTGAGATGGTACTGTATATAATTTTCATTACTGACATCATGTAATAATGTTCCGGATAAGCACAGCTAAAATCAGGGCCTCCTCTATCTTGTCTCCATAACTACAGCCAGTGACAGCCACACAAACGACGATGCTTGAGGCTGAGACCTCGCAGGTCGAAGTTCACCAAAGTTGATCTCTATGTAAAAGCATAGAATGAAAATAAATGGAGGCTAAGTTTCAACAGTGGAACACTCACGTGTATGTGACCAGGCCCTAATCTGTAACATTGTGATGTAATGGACTAAGGCAGTGGATATTGCATGCATATTGGAGTAGAGTTATCAGCACGCATTTCTAAATCTATCTGCCCTCTCTAAATGTGTCAAGTCAATTTGAGTAATAGCTATAATGATATTAATTGTACCAGTGGGTGTCACAAATCCAGACTTTGCAGCTCCAGAGGCAGAAATACCTGTATAAAGTTACACATGGAGAGATAAGAGAAAGCACAAAACTGCAGGAAAGTGCATTAAAGGGGCGTGAATGCAAACTGCTGTAGAGGGATAGTAGGAGAGAGAGGGGCTAAGTGCATCATGGGATGTCCCCCTGGTAGGAACGGCCTTTATCCAGCCCTAACTAAAGGCTTTAAGAAGAGACAATGTTTGAACCCAAACTGGAAGAATCATTTCACAGGAGATAGATCTGATAACTGAAGTCTCTGCCTCCCAGACCCCTGTTTTATAGAACCACTGAGAACACAGGATTCTATTGGAGTTATAGGACACTAACAAAGCCTTTTATGATATGATGGAGTTTGACCACTCAGAGGTTTTTAAGTGATGGGGAGCATTCTAAATTCTTAAGTTTCTGTCAGTGCTGGTGCTGCAGCACTTTGGACTAACTGTTGTTGGGCCTAAAAAAGACTGACACATATACAAGTTTACTGCATCCTTATGAGACAGGGAGGATGATGATGATGATGATGATGATGATGCAGTGTATGCGAAAAAGGCTTTCCTTTAGTTTTATGTTGAAAAGACAATTGCTGATTCAAGATATTTCAGAATTTTCTTTACAATGTTGCAGAAGGCAATAACTTGTGTTTATCAAGTGTGTCTGAGGTTTTGTTGGTGCTAAGCACAATGACCTTAGTTTTACACTGTGATTTATACTGTGTTTGATAGGTTTTCATGGTACCTCTGCAGTTTCTATAAGAGTAGGCAGCACAACAGTCAATTTAATAATCATCTGAGGAGGCGCTGCCTTATTTTATTAAAACACAGGAGTCCTGTATCAATTATGTTGACTCTAATTTGTCCTGATGACATGGGGTTGACCCGCTTTGCTTTTGAGTTCATATGAATTTACAAGAAAAAAAATTACAGTGGGTATATATTCAGTTTTAATGATGTTGGTGATGGAGCTGCTGGTCAACACACACAGCAACGATAAAAACAATGTTTTTATCTCTTTTCAGTGTTTGATTGCTTTTTTTCTAATTAAACTCCCAGGATGAAACAGAGGGCAGTCACTTTCACTGCTGACATAATGACCATTCATTCTAGTGGTGCTTTGTGAGGGGAAAATTATTATTGACACTAATGGAACTGCATGCATCATGAAAGTATGTCAAACAATACCACGGAATCAAACTGGTACAAGCAGAAGCAGTAGCAGTTAAATTGTGTAATAATATTAATAATGGTGCAAAACACAAAAATAAATTACTGATGCATCTGTTGAGGCGATGTGAAGCGAGCACCACAAATGTAAGTTGCCTTCTATTTCATGAAATATTAAAGTCAGTATGATTCCATGCTACATAGCACTTATTGATCATCAATTCACACTAAGTACCAGGGCTCATAATGATGACGTCTTTGAATGTTTAGTTTTGTTCACAGACCAGAGATGTTCAGTATTTGGTCACATAGACTGTAAAGCCTTTACACTGAAAACGCCTTGATTTTTATTTTTTAACATAATGATCTTTGCTTTATTTTTTTTAAGAAATTCAAGAAAATGTTGAAACCCTCCTCTACTGTCCAATGTTAGAGAAAGTGAAGACAAATTCCTGTATCAGTTGGATACAGGATCTGATCTAATTGGATCAGTTTCAAAAAGGTAATTTTTTTTTCCCTTGGGCCATACTTCCACCCTCCCACCAAGTTTCAAGAAAATTGTTTCAGTAAATTTTGAGTCATCATGCTGTGAGACAGACAGACAGACAGACAGATAGACAGAGCTTCATGGCTGATGTAACATTTGTGGCAGTTGATCAAACAAAATTCTGAGCTTTGAAAGTGCAACACAATTAAAAGTTGCCAACGTGGTCTAAAGAAGTGAGGAGAGCAGCTGAACCATTATGTATCTGTATTATCTTTTTGTAATCTATAAACACAAGGACCGTCTGTCTGTTAATCACATAACCATCCTAAGGGCACCAGTGTATGCGGTGCCATATTTAACACTGTTTGGATGAAGAGATACTGATAAATACAGCCACATGTACAACAGGTAGTGCAATAGTTAATATATAGACAGCTATGATTGTAGCTGTTTTAATGATGTGTTTTGTGGCATTTTTTAGTGTTATTACAAATGCAGTTGTGAAGTAGCTGTACTAGGGGGTAAGGATTTGTAGTAAAAAAAATAACACATTTCCCTCAGATTCAGTAATTGTAGACATCCTCTAATATTAGTCACAATTTTCAGATTTCTCCCCTCTCATTACACACACACACAAACAGTTTCAAACGCAACCACATGATTAACAATAGAGTCAAGGTGAAAGTTATTTTCATCACACATTTGTAATTTGTGTTAATATAATTGTAAAAAAGGAAAGAAATATAGGACCTCTTTCAAGTGATGAAGAGTGAGACTATCTAACATTTGTCCAGTTTGAAAAACGGACTCCAAATTCCATCTAGTTTTCATTAGAGGCATCAGCAGCTGTTATCTGTTTTCTCCCAGCATGCACTGTGTTTGATTTTTGTGAGAGCGAAGGACTCCCAGGACTGATCACTTAGTTTCTCATTTTGCTGCTTTAATTCGAGCCTGCGGTTTGAGCAGACTGGGCTGAAGTGACTGCATTTCATAAAACTGATGAATGCTGTTGCAATGACAGATGACCACATTAATTTCAGCGCCACTGTCCACCTAATCACACATGAGGGACAGGCTGATTAATGTGTTGCACTAAATGCTTGCAAAACCAAAAAGCCTGCAAGCTGCAATTCAGCCTGTGCCCTGGAACAAAACTGACTGAAATGGGAGCACAGACACTATGTCTGTGCTACCAGAGAGGTGCTTTGAGTATCCTATTTGTATTTTGCTTAGTTTTGAGAGATGTGGGAAAACAGGACAAAGTCAAAATAAAAAGTAAATGAATGCACTAAAGTTCTAGTTTACATTTGTGTCAGAATAAAAAACATGGTAGATGCCGGCTAAACATAATGCTATTCTGTTTATTGTTATGGTTTCAAAATGCAGTTCCTTCTTGCTTTTAACTGAATTGCCACTTTTATGAATGTCAGTCTGTCTGTGTGTGTGTGTGTGTGTGTGTGTGTGTGTGTGTGTGTGTGTGTGTGTGTGTGTGTGTGTGTGTGTGTGTGTGTGTGTGTGTGTGTTCTTGTACTTGCTGCAGAGTGAGGACCAAAAATCGTATAAACCCTACAAAGTGAGGACATTTTGTCTGGACCTCACTTCTTTAAAGGGCTTTCTCAGGACCTGGTTTTAGGGTTAGGGTTTGAATTGAGTTTAGGTTAGGGTAAGGGAATATATTATGTCTATGAGGGTCCTCACTTTGATAGAATGCTTGACAAATGCTTAGGTCAACATGATGTTTTGTTTACATGATGTACCAGCTTTGATCACAGGGTGGCACTGTAACCTAGCAACCACTAGTTTGAAATGTAGCACCATTAAACATAATAAACAACATACATTGCATATGATGTGGCCTTGCATGGTTTAAAATACTTTATTTTACTAATGAAACTATAGATTTTATACTTATTGACATGTATTTATTTATTATACCTCCTGAGCCATAGATGATGCAGGACACCTAAACCACCAGTATCATTGTCCACCATTTGATACATTATTTAAATGTATTCTTTTAGGTTCATTACACCTGCATTTCATATAAGGTTATGCAGAGGTCAGAACACATTATCTACTATAATGAAACCCTCTAGCTCCCTCTTTATCCTCCCTTCAAAATACAATGAAAGCCTTATTGGTATTGACATTGTGTGTCCTTTGAGATTCCCAATGAGCTGTCATTCAGGGAAGAAACATGATTTTTGTCCATGTGACCGATAGAGTCATTTTTTGATCCAACTATCTGTAGTCTTGTCTCATCCTTCAGTTCTGTACTAACCTTTGAGTCAACTGTATATTCTCTTTTTTGCATGTTGAACCCCTTTATCTTTGCAAATCTATAGAATAAGAATTCTGAAGAAGTTTCTGATAATGTAATATGTCCCAGGCTAATATGTCACTGAAGTTAATATAAAATATTTGTAAGCAAGTAACTGTGTATTAATACACCAATCAAACATAGGGTGACAGTATTGTTTATTTGTCATTGTGTTTCTGTCCATCTGGCAAAGTGGTAATTTTTATTTTAGCTGGATTTTGATTAATTCCTAAGAAGAAAAAAGGCAGCCATTTATCTATACATGGAGCCAATCAAAGGCCCCATAAATAGCCATTAATAAACAAATGCTTTCTGTTAATCTGATACAAAACATACTGATTGATGTTTTATTGTGGTTTGATCGTTACTTTTTTAGCAATCTGAGGTGAAGTTGAATCAAACACACTGATAATCCATAATTTGCTTAATCTACAGCAGCTTTAAACTGACTCATAGCACAAGTTGCTCAGAAAATCCTCAGCATAATTTTGGTAAGATTGTCCTAAAAGTCTGCCTGCCTTTCCTCCACATGAGGGTCCTGGGGCTGCTGGTGCCAATCCCAGCTGTGTAACACTGCAAAAGGCAGTGTTACACAGGTTGCAAGTCCTGTCTCCAGGCAAACACATAGATGAAAACAACTATTCATTCTCACACCTATGGGCAATTTAGAGTGTCCTTTCTGTATGTTTTTTAACTGTGGGTGGAAACACACACTCAGGGAAAACATGCAAACTCTATGCAGAAAGCCTCTTGCTCTCTCTGGGTTGCAAACCTGGGTCTTTTTGCTGCACTAACAGTGTATGGCATATATATGAAACAATAAAGACAATAACATGCACTGTAGAGCTGAGGGGAACTTGCATATAGTGACCATAGTGGATTCGTGTCTTTCAACTGCCTCCTTGATTTGACACATGAATTTTCATATAAACATACAGTTACTGCAGTAGCTGTTGCTACCTTCCTGATATTTGGCCAGCTCATATACTGTATGACACCATATGCTACTTCTTAGGGCAGCACTCTCCAGCTGGTCTTTTAACAAACATCTGGGCACAATACAGGGGCTATATGTTTGCACTGGCAGGTGTTTACTTACCAGTCTAGCACAACATTGTTCACCATCACATTATATTCCTTTACTTGCCCAGGAGCTTTCTTTAAAGGAAAGCAACTTCCACACTAACACGTGTTTTAACAGTTCAGTCAAATACTGACAAATACAGCCGTTTGAGTTTGAACAGCTAATTATTCTTCAGTCATTTGATTTGTTTGAGGTCCTGGCTAAATGTATGGGATTGACATGATATAATAAACCTGAGCACAGTATTTGAGAAGATGCATGAACCTCACAACACTAAGAAGCTGCATTTATCAAAACTGCTAAATGAGTTAGCACTGTGTCCACCATCTTGGTCAACATGATTATTATGCTGTACCATTTGCTTTTGCAAAATCATTTCCATGAGCATAGTTTTCTTGATTGTAACACCAGTTTTCACTTCATCAGCATACTATAAGTGGTGCAGCACAGACTTGCATGCATTTGGGGTATGTGTGTTACGTATGAGAAGCAGCTAAAGGTTAAGAATCTGCTCATCCATCCAGGAATAGTGGCTGCTTCTGGGGATTGAATTTTGGTTTGACCTTAAATCTTGACATTTGTAGCTCTAGGAAGACATTAACCTTGTGGCTTGTAGCTGAAATCACAAGTTTGTTGAGGTTTTCATTGACAGAATGTAATGAAAACCTGTTCAGTCTAGTACAGCAGCCTTGCAATGAATCCTGCCTTTATAAAACTGTTCAGTTTTTATTGATTTAGCTTGGGTTTGTTTACTATGTTGCACTGCAATTTGTTATTTTCAAGCATCCTTGCTATTTTGTTTAATACACCCCAATGCACCGAAACTCTCTGAACCACAATTTGAAAGTCAGTAGTTACAAAAGTAAATATTGTTGGCATTAGGTTTCTGTTCATACATACTGTATATGTTGCCATAGCTGTCTTCTATTTTGTTATTTCTAATTAAACAACATCTCAAGTATTATGTGTGTCTGGTCACATTTCAAGAAATATTACCCTTTTTTTTTATTCTTGCCATCACCTTTTTCTTTCAATTATGGTGGATGAGCTTGTTTGACTGCAGTATCTGCAATCCAGCATCAGGAGGTGCTGTTCTTCCTTTGAAGATTGAGGGTAGCTGAAGTATATTATTTTAAAAAAGTCAGAGCTGAGTTCTATAATTAGGTTTAGACTGGCATGAACATGAATGTTTTCTTTTTTTATTTTCTTGTTTTGTGACATTAGTATGAAGATGAGTGAGCACAGCAAACATCATTAGAGCTGGTGCTTTATGCATTATCTTGGTCCATAAAAATTGAAAAATAACGTCAGGTAAGGTAAATGTACTTCATTTAATTCAAACTCAACTCATTTAATAAAATAAGTACTGTAATCAACATCTTTCTGTTCATGTACAGTCAGATATGAGTTGAATAGAGAGTCCAGTCAATGTCATAATTCAGCTTTAAGGCTTTTATCCATCATGATCATGACACGTAGCAAGCAGTTGGTTCCCCATAAACACTGTGATGTCAGTGTAATTCTTCTGTGTCCATCGTCTGTGTTAGTATGACAGGTCACTCTTATTAACATGGTCGTCTGCTAGAAACATAATATGTATTAAAATGAATTTGTAAAGAGTCACAGAAAACCCTTCCTAACCAAAATCAGTCTAATCAGGTTCACACTCACATTTGTACAGTCATACACTTTGCCGGATAATGCCAGCGCTGCAGTCCAACAAATCTTGTCAAATCCTGTCTGGGTATTAGTCATCTCTGCTCCTCCCAGATAGGCAGTCTCTGGCCGCGAGGCTTTCATCACTGTTCAACACTGGATCTCACTATGAATTGTTGTATTTTCTCCTGTGACCTCTGCTGTGTTTCCATGACTCCACAGCTACTCGCAGTGTGTCTGGCCTATCAAACAGTCAGGTGGTCCACTTCCATCAGCCAGTATGTGTGTGTGTGGGTGTGTGTGTGTGTGTGTGTGTGTGTGTCTGTTCCCCACAGAGCACTCACTGAACAATTGTCCTGCTGGACCAGGCATGAGTGACCTTTTCAGATCATCATCTGGGGAGGTATTCCCGTGGAAGTCCACTAAAGTTCCTGCTCTGCAGAGCCTGGTCAACAGTATGGATAAAGGAGTCAATCATGTGTTTCATGTCAGGGGTGAAAGGGTCATAGGAGGGCTGCTGGGTCCCCGTGCGTTTGAAATGCCCGTCCTGGTTGCTCTGGGCACAAAGCAGCCTCTCCTCAGTCATAGTGACATTTAGGAAAGCAGTGATGAGACGGAGCTGAGGGAGAAGAGCTCTCTGCAGCTCCTCGTAATGCACCACCATTAGACGACGTCCAAATTTCAGCCAGCTCAGTGCGTGGGACGCCCACCAGGGGGCATAGCTGGAGACAAATTCTGGCCAGTCTGCAGGTGAAAGAGAGCAACATTTGTTTAAGTGTACATTGTTCGACAGGGTCACAGTAATTCTTTCTGGAATACATTATGTATAATTAATGTCAAAGATCAGTGCTATATTAATCTAGAAATAAAATCTAATAGTGTTAAATGCTAACTAGTTTCATAACACACTAATTTAATTAAAGCTTGAGTTCATAATTTGATTTTAAAACACTTTTAATCTTATGTTGCTGAAATCTTATTCATATCCTAATAGCTTAAAGTGGTGGTGGTGTCTGTAGCTTTTGCAGTGCTTTAATAAAAATGATCTGGTCAGGACCCACAGAGGAGATTCTTGTGAGGAGGGTCACCAAATGCAAAATATTGTAAAGCCTTTTACTTACTATTCATTAAATAAGACATTCATTCATCACAAGTCTGCTGAAAATATCAATTTAATCGATTAATATTACATGACTAAAATGTTATAGATGCTGATTTTTGTGTTTAAGAACCTGTTACAGCACATGGTATAAAAGTTGTAAGCTCAGTGCAGGCTTCACATAAATACCCTGAGGTCCACTATAGCTGTGATATCAGGAGCAGGACATTATTCAGCAATAAGTACAGCATCTGATGCAGAGCCGTAAAGCACTCAACCATTATTTCTGTGTCAACTGGACTGCGGTACCTTTACTTTTCCACTGTGTATCTGTGGCGTGTCCTAAGTGTCCGGCACACTTGCGATTGAATTCAGCCATGAGGGAGCGATAAGGGTTTCGAATCAGCAGGATGCCAGAGTCGAACATCTCAATCTCTTTCTGACCGCTCTCATGGGTCTTTACGCAGATGCTGCGACCACTCTTCCAATAGTCCTTCTCACCTTTGAAGCCTGGCACCAATAAATAAATACAGTAAATGGATATAGTGTCAGCTGCACCACTCAAACCCTCATTTTTAGTGAGTATTTCACTGCACCCCAGTCTCTAGGATCATACATTCCACTTTAAAGTTTGTGCAAACCACATATATGTTTGAGGTCACATTTTTGAACCAAAGTGACACTCACTCACTCACTCACTCACTCACTCACTCACTCACTCACTCACTCACTCACTCACTCACTCACTCACTCATTCATTTTCTACCGCTTTATCCGCTAAGGGTCCAAAGTGACACAACTTCTTTAAACATTTACAGACATGCATATCAACATGGTTGTGTTTAACCACTTGCGGCTAAAAAGAGGAAATGAGGACGACAGATTCAGACACACAAAGCATCTCCATGGGGCTACAAAAAGATTGCAACCAGCAAAGTTGCCCTCTGGTGGAAACCTGAAGGCTGCCTCTGTTTATTACAACCTGGTCTGACACTGTGGTCTGCTGCTTTCTCACAGATGTCTTGCTAATGTATGTTACACGCTGCCATATAGTATAGAAGTGTGTATAAGACACTTAATTAACACTGTAATTCTGCCAGTCTGCAACGTGCAAATTTTTCATCTGTACAGAATGTAACAGTTGTCATGGTTTTCAGAAATGAATAATGGCAATGTTTTTCTATAAAACCAGGCTGTGCAGTGCCCTTCACAGCTCACCTCTGTTGTACAGCATGCCATCGAAATAGAAGCTGCCAGTGTAGTAGCCAGTCACAAGCTCGATTAGGTGCCGCACCCAGGTGTTGCCTGCACCAGGAAAACTGGAAAGAGCCACCAGGGAGCTGGATCGCTGAGGCAGAAACATTCTCTCTTTGCACCTAGAGTCTAGAGAGACAACGTTTTTCCTGTCAGTTTCGGTTACATATTAACACGAGATCAGAATTATCACAGTGTGGGCTCATTTTTGGGTAACACAGACCTAAAGGAGAGGATCAGAGGATAAGAGTTGAGATAGTGACAGTCCGATCTAAGTCTTAGATGAACACTGCTTACAAGGCAATTTCATCCTCAGTCATGCACTAAGTCCTCTTCCTCGCTAGAAAATGGCACAGGATTCACTGACAGTGTCAGGGAATTGAATCATTTAGAGTATGTTGTTTTTACAGGCCATTTTACAGGAGACAAGAGAGGCTGCAACTTTAACTGCAGTGTGCGTGTGTGATCTGAAAAAATTCCTGACAAAGCAGAATGGGATCTGATTAAAACAGAGGCACGGTCTGGTAATTATTACACTATCAGAATGAGACATGATTAGAGTTTTAAACATGGCCGTCACATAAAGATGATTAACACAGGGTCTTACCAAGAACAGGTGTGTGATACACCTGGTAGTGGTCGTGCTCAGTGGATGCACCGGGTGTGGAGTTGCTGGTGTAGTTCAGAGCAGGGTTGAGAGTGAACACAGGTGACATCCATGTACAGAAACAGTGTGGCTTCTTGAACACAGCCAGTGGAAGCTCCTGCAAACCAAAAGAACAAAGTCTTTTATACAAGTCCCCTCACTTCATTTTTTTGTCCCTTTTCCACTTTATAGAAGGTCAGAATGCTCAATGTGAAAGCACAAGTACGAATATCGCAGTGGAAAAGATTACGAAAAGTTATGCATAGTCACTCAGACATAAAGTACACAAGCACACATGGCAATGTGAAAATTAATTACATTGCGGTTGCCACCATATGATTCAACATTTCTACCAGCCATTTCTCTTTTTAGAAGAGACACAGCTGCTTCAGTTAGGTCTGAGTGCAGCATTCGGACTACTTCTAATTAGAGGCACATTAAACTTTAAATATTCAGCAAAATTCAAGGAGCTCTGTGAACCCACGTGTGGTCTCCTGGGAGTATAGGAGGAGAGCCACAGATTGTGCAATATTCTGATGATCTGCTCTGTAATTTCAGAGAAGTAATTCAAACCTTATCAGTGCAGGTCTCGATGCAGGACTGCGTTGTTAGGTTGGGCTGAAAGGAGTAGACGGGGAAGGTGTCAACTGTGCTCTTTAGAAACTTGAAGCAGCCACGGTAGTGAACATTTCTGACTGGAGAGAGAAAAATAAATAAGGGAATAGCTGAAAAGATAATTAGTAAATTTGGTAGGATCATCCTAATTGGTCTGCTTATTATGTCAAAAATGTCTTATTTAGTAACAAATGGTCAGATTTAAAAAAAAAAAATGCATTATGGTTTCAATAACAAGCCAGTCTTGAGTATTTCAGCCTATTATATATTCATTCACTTGACTGAATTCAGGTACATAATGCATTCAGAATTCAGCTGCAAACCCCCTGAGACACACAAAACCATCCAATCATGAATATTAATACCATATATGAAATAAAGTCCCTCTATAATAGATTTGACCTTGCCAACAACAAGAATGGAATGCATATGAAAACAGCTTCGCATGAGAAAATGTCCATGGATAGTCAGGGTTTCCATGATGAAATTGCAAGAGAAAAACTGAAATAATAAAATAAATAATGGAATTCAAATGGCATAGCCGTAAAACAGACTACATCATTAAAATATCTATACATAAAATATACTTCAAGATAAAATATAGAGTATATTGAAGCGTGGCACATCATAATCTCTTTTCTTTGTGTAAAAGGAAAAAGCAGGCATTGTGTATCCTCCGAAACACAAGGGAAACACTCCACAGTCACTGCCTCAGATTATTCTTGACTGAAAAATGTTTCAACAAATGTCATATATCAAATAGAAGGCTACACTAAGCGTGGTTTTATGCAAATGTATGCATTCTTAGTCAATCAATAAACCATGCAGAATTCTTTTTTAACATGTTTATATATCATATGCAGTATACAAACACACACACAGGAGCGTGCATATAATGTACATGTCTATCTGTGTATTTATGAAGATTCCACAATGGAGGAACTGTTGACCGCAACCTGGTTTCTTCATCTTCATTCCATTAAATTTAACTGATATAATGACATTTACATTTATAAGACATTTACATTAACTACATTTTCCTGTTACATTAAAAAAAAAAAAAAAGAATCTCTGTTAATATTGCAGTTATGCAGCAGTTGCCTGCTGATGCCAGCTCACATTTCTTTGACTTTTTCCCTTCTGAAGTTTTTTGATGGAAAAGTTAGTGCTAACAAATCAAACTCTCAACACAGACTGAGGTGATTAAAATAAAGCCAAATTAGACTGATTGGTTAAAACTATTTCTGTTAGTTAAGTTAGTGGAGAATATTTTTTCTTAGCTTTACCTTAGTATCTAACAGCAAATCTGAAATCCATCCATCCCTTCTCTAGAATTAGAATTACTTGTTTTTTTGCACACACAGTGTGTTTACAAACCAGAAGTGCACACACACAAGCTTGCTCCCCCACCCATTGACCTGTCCTCATATTTGAACTGGCAACCCTCTGGTTAAAATCTTAATTCCTTTCCTCTTGGCCACAGGGTGGCCCACATGTTACCATGAATTAATAACTGTTACCATGAATTAACACAACAGGGATGAATAATAACAATTGACAAATTAATGCTATGTTTTTAAATAGACTTTCTGTAGTGATAGTGTATGTATGTAGGACTGTGTCATAATAAACTGCTAGGTCCTGGATCATATTAATGAAAGAACATTCTTGTGTGAGGTTATAATGGAATTATGGCTCAGTGACACCAAAAGTTATGAGCAATGCAGATTTGTTACTTTTTTCTGTGTGTGTGGGGGGGGGGGGGTGAAGTTATTCCTCCAGAGGAAAACAATCTCATTTATTCTCCCTAGGGACACTGACTTACATTTTCTATGACCTGGCAGCTGCTCCTCCACCTTGTAAATGGAAAGTCGACCCACGCCTCCACATGGAGACCCTCTGTCACCCCGACACACCAGACTACAATCCTCCTCAGGAGCCCGTGCACTACTGATGCGGTTCCCACAGTGGCATTCAGCTCCAAACTCCAGACCTGCAAACTGGTAACCACTAACACACACACACACAGACAGTAATTGCTGTAGCCACGGGCAGTCCATAACCTGAAGCTATTGCCTCAGGCTAAACCATCCCACCGGACATCCGTTAACATTTCAATTTTTATCAATTAGCACCAACTTCCCAGCATTTAATCAACAGAATGGTCCATCCCCCTGTGATATTTGTCAGTACTACCCTCTGCACTCATCTGACCATGTAATGCCTTTTCCCAGCTGAACTGCAGTCACCTCTGATCTGTACTTTACATATCAAAGCTGATGTGACTCATCCCTCTCTTCCTCTGTCTCTTTGGAAAAGATAGAGACCTCATCAAAATTGACCTTTTCATACATGTCCTTTTGAAGCTTCCTCATAAATTGCCTTGACTTTTAACTTTTTTCTCATTGCTGTAATTGGCCCACTCAGGTAACGAGCACGACTGATTTTCATGTGGATGTGGGGGGGGGCGGGTATCCGGGTGTGTGTGACTTCCAGTCCGACTGCATCCGTCTGTCCTCTGCTGCTCTGCTTCAGTGGGGCTACACTGTTTTTTTTTTTGCCGCTAACATACAATAATTCAAGTGGATGAGTTTGCACTCAACAGTCCACCTGCCTGTCCACAGCCACATCGTCTGGCAGGTTTAAAGAGTCATGTCAATGCTGCTAACTCAGCTCACACTCTTAACCCAATAAGAGATTATCACACTGCAGCCACAGGGAAGCACACATTTAGCCACTGATTTATTCAGCAACTGCTGTAGTCAGCTCATTAGGCTTTCTGACACACAGACCCACCTCTCCCTCCTTCCTTCTTCTGCAACAGATCAAGCCTTCTGTCCAGGCCTGCTCCTCACTCTCCTCTCCCCCCCCCCTCCATCTCATCTTTTACTGTCATCCAGCCACCTGGCTTTCCACTGCCTCCAAACACGGGAGGCATTCATGGAGGAGACTGAGATCCAAAGCATTTACTCAAACAGCAGGCCTTCTGTGGTCCCTTCACAGACATGCCACAAACGCATTACCTTTCTGAGCAGGTGTCCTGACACAGAGAACTGGTCATTTTGCGCAGGTCATAAAGCATGGTTCCTCCAAGGGCTCGATCACTGGCATTGTGCAGAAAGCAGCCCATGTAGGTTCCTACGCGTGTCAAAGAAAAGAAAGCAGTGAGTTTAAAAATATCATTTCATTTGTTTTTATGGATTGATCAGAAATTAAAGTTAGTGATTGTAGCCCATTACATGGTCATCCCAAATAATAAGGTTGGTTTTTTCAGGCTAAGATTATTTACATTTTCCTCAAAAATAAAAGATTGAATATAATTTTAAAAAACACTAAAATAAATTAGATGAAGTTATGGACATGCACATGCGTGAGAATAAAATTAGCAGCTATATCCCGATTTGTGAACCTGGGTAAAAGAGGCAATTAACACTATTCCCATTTCCATCCCAGTGGCTGTTCTGCCCTGTGGTGCTTTTTACATCCCTGCTGACTCCTGCATGGAATGTGACGGGACATGTGCGACAGAAACAAAATGTGTTGGAAGAAGAGGAAAACAACAACACCATGGGTCTCTGTGACAATGTTACGGTGGTTACTTTTTGTATCTTTCACTTCAGTCCCTATTGCATTCAATCTTTCAGTTGATCCCAGTGATGAATTAAAAAATATTGAGCACTGTCCCAAGTTGTATCCTAAGTTGAAATAGTTTGCTACAAGTATTTGTTGCTTTTATGTTGTGCCGGAAATGGTGCAGGAATTTGTTATGCTGCCAAAAATGAAGAAGATGAAGAAGAAATTTGCCTCTTTTATTAAGATCTTGCTTTTCCTCCAGTGGTGATAAAAACCCACATGTATTGCAGAGTCATTAGACCTGGGAGCGAATGCTTTTTAAACACAGTTCGAGCCGTTAAGAAAAACAGTGGGGATGCTTAATTTGCCATATGAACGTTGACACAGTCAACTTTAACTACATGACTATACACACCAGAATGTATTGTACGTTATCCACCTAATTAATGACATGACCAGTTCCTAATTTATCATTTAACATAAAATATTTTGTATTCCCGTGACCCTATTTACCTGCACAACAATAAAAATCACCTCCATGTAATTTATAATAGACTCCAACAGACTATTATGATGTGCTGACAAGATTAAGGCTCCCATATAAAATGCTGCCCAAATTCAATGTTTGATGTTATCCCGGTCTTTGCCACACTGCCACATCAAAGCCTGCTCAGCTGTCACACAACAGTCTCCTTTATACCGTTTAGAAATATCTGTATGGAGAGGAGCATATGCATTTCTTTTGTATGCTAGCTTCATTTACATCTTCGCCCTTGATTCTGTGACAGGATTACTTTGAGATTATACTGTATGCTGCATGTTTCATTGTTAAAGTTTGGTTTAGCTCATGACGATGTGTCTACAGCTAAAACATCAGCTTTAAGGTTTATTTCACTAACTCTGGTATGACTTTGCATTCATGGTTGTTTTGAAGGTCTCAAGGACACTGAGGACTCAAGCCTGTGTTTTCTTAAAAGCTTAAAAATAGCCAGTAGGTCAAAGAGAGGATTTAAAGTGAATCATTAGGACTGAAAAGGCGTGTCAGCAATGTTCACAGAACGCAATAGAAATAAAAGTTTCTATCAGGTCAAGCACCACCATATTGAATTCATGATTCAATAAGTCTGCTTTGTCCTGTGAAGCTCATCCAGGCTGTTGTGCTGAGATGAGGCTGGTCTTGGCAAGACTGATGCCAGAGAGTATCAACCACTGCCTGAACGCTTTAACTGAACGCTCAAGAGGCATCACCTATAGCAGATCCCCTGCCCCCTTTACAGAGCAAGGCAGGTCATTGCTTTAATCACAGTGAAGGAGAAGCCCCAGGCAGGAGCAGTTGAGTGTTAATGGAGGGAAAGAGCTTGAATTCCCATACGTGATTGAAATGACTGCACTATGGTTTAACAGTGTGTGGCCTTCTTTAACACTAAGACATATGACTGTGCTGGAGCTCATTCTTTCCCACAGGACTGGATGGACAAGTCTAATGATGGAGAAGGTATGAGGACATGTGTCAGTGCCGCAGTCAAGATATGCACCCCTGTGTATGTTAAAAAATGGGCTGAGGGAGGTTCATGTGCTGTGGCTTAATTGAGGAGCTGCTTCTTCTGAGAAGGTGTTGTGTACATGACCAAAAAAGTTGCTTGCCATTTAGTCTGTGATGGTGCAGCAAAAACATTACATTAGAACTGTCTCTTACGAACAGAACTGCAGCTCTGGTCGGCAGTTTTATTTTTTCGACATTGGTACTGTTGGCAATAGTTGAGTTAAAGCCATGGTGCTTGTATTTAAATGCACTGTATGTAATACCGTTTGCTAGGGGTCAAATACAGCCTCTGCTGTATTTTAAGTGTTTTAAGTGAAGCATTTTTGCACCATAAAAATCAAAAGAAATTAATCATTTTTATCCTGTTTAGACGGAGCCATTTGGGGAGACACATCGGCTTAATACTATTTGCTATACTAGATCCAGCATGTATCTGAATTAAGACTGAGAAAAAAAGGACAAAAAATAAGTAATAAATTATTAAATCCAGAAGAAGGCATTAGCACAACCATACAGATACCAACTGCTGCCAAACAACAACACCTGTGAATCATATGCAGAACTAAATCTGAACTAAACACCTGCACCTGATCAAAATCAAGTGTTCTGAAATACCAACACAGAGAGTGAGGATCCCACAACGTCTGTAATATTATTTTTATATATTTAAAAATCTCTGCACACCATTTACTGCAGCAGACACAAATAATTATGCATCTCCCGCTTTTATAATAAAATGTTTAAATGGCAGGTTCTTCTTGTTACTTTGTAATGTTACTAATATGTGCCGTGTAAGAGATAAATTGGTGACTAAAGACAGAGTGAAGAGCAAGAAAACAAAATAGGGAAAAATAAAGATTTAATGACAAAATGTAGACATCAGGATACTACAAGCCCAGTGAAGAGGACTAAAATCGTGAATGTAATGTAATGATAAATAACATTTGCGTCAACCAATTATCATTGTATAAAGGTAAGGAAGGTAGGAAACATTGTTGCCATTCATTTACTAGCGCTGACAAGTTTATTTTTACACAGTAAAATGTGGGGCATTTTTAAAATTCAAATATCACATGTATCTGCGTCACACATCTGTTATCTGTTGGACTCCACTCAGAGGCAATGTTGTGTTGGATTAATTAGTGCTGTTTAGTGACTGCAACCCTATTATATTGTCCTGATTGTCCCATTTTCTCTCCACTCCTCTACCTTTGTTCCACTGAGTAAGAAAGAGCATCTCGAACCATTTTTGAAAGAATGAAACATGTGACATTAGTGTAATACTAAAATTATAGCTGCAGCCAAAGATAGTTTTGTTAAACTCATTCATCCAAAACATAAGGCAGTCCAATTTAAATTTACATAAAACGCAGAATGGGAAAAAAAATATGTTCAAATTTGAGAAGCTGTGACCAATAGATTGAGTAATTTAGTAAATTAGACCTAAAATAATGGGTTGACATTTGGGGAAATATAATTATTCTCTGTTCTGAGATAATTTGATGTGATTCTCATACTTCTGTAGCTTAAATACAAAGCTGCAGCCAGCTGATGCTCAGCGCAGCATAAAAACTGAAAACAAGGAACCATTGGAAATGATCTTTCTGTGCTTTTTCTCTGAAACCTTCCATTTCTTTCTCCTGTACACGTGACACAACAGAGCTGGAGATTTAATTCTATGTCTTGGCTAATACTTTTCAACAGGAACCTTTGCCAGATGGCTGCTACTGAAACTGATCCCGTTCCTGGCTCCAACATTTTTCATCTTTATTGCCCTGCTTAGTGACTGAGTGGTTATGTAGTGTCTGTTTAAAAAAAGGATTAAGAGCTCTTACAGGACACTTTTCAAAAATGAGCTGTTAGAACAAATGTCCCACTGAAAGTGATTCCACTGTATTTATTATTTCAACAAAACAGCAAAAGAACTGACAGACTCCATTAAACAACTAAGTGCATCTCCAGGGAAATCTCAAAGCAGTCATTTCATGATAAGGGCTCTTTAACAAAGAAGACACATCAGGGATTGTATTATTTCTATCATCATGATCATTTATTTTCTAGAAACTTCGTCTTTGTCTGCCTGCCTTTTTACTCTCTGATTTTGAGAGTATCAGAGAGTACTCTCCCTCACCTAGATCTGAAGCACTCACTCATAAAATGTCATATAAATGTGTAATGAAGCTCCTCTAACTATGCTAAGGTCATGCTCGTTGGTTTGTAAAAGTAGAATAACACCCGATGTGACTGTGCTGCTGAGGATCTGCACAGCCAGAGTGTGTTACCTCACCTCCAGGCCCTCTGGACAAAAAATGTAAATCACAGAATAGAAAATAAACTTGTATCTGTGCTTTTTTCATATATTATTAACAAGGAAAGCCCCAGTCACATCTTCACCAGGATATTTCTGCCTTGCATATCCTCTTCCTCAGGTCCGTAAGATATTGTCAGAGCTGAGAGTTTTTTCATTGACTCTGCAGTGATATCTGCTGCAGTTTAACAGCGAGACGGGTGCCCAACCTTGGCTGCAGATACACAGAGGCGGTTAATTATTAGCAAAACCACATTAGCTCCTGTGAGCAGACCACAGGCCTCTCAGTTTTGTGGTCGTGTGAAGGGTCATGCATTTAGTAAAGTCACTGAACAAATTAATTCAGAACCTCGTGAGAATTATCAGGACTTTGTTTTTGTGCTGTTTGGTGGGCAATAATAATTATTATTGGCAATCATAATTTGGTTGGGCTGAATAATTAGACATTTTTCTGACTTATTTGTGATTTGATTTGTGATATGTCTTTTTCAAGTCCAGCTACAGAACATTATTTACTGTTTTGTGGCATTTGAATCAAAAACGTAAAGATAAGAACTCTGTCATTTATGTGTTGCTTTTTAAATTGGCATTGAACAATGACAAAACGGAATGACTGAACTGCAGCACTAGTACCCAGTTAACTATCACATCCATGTTGGTACTATGACTCTAATGAATGTAATTAGGACACTCAGCGCCCAGTGGTCACATGTTACATTAACACTTGTGGCCGTGTTTTGTTTGCCTGCTGGCTGGTTGGCTCTAAGAGAAGCTCCAGTAGTGCTTATGAAACCACAACCCTGAATAATTGAGAGTAGAGAGCTGGACTAAATATACTGACCATTCATTTTACGTGCATTAAAAGGGGTGTAAGAAGATATCGCTACACTAAACTACCATGATATTTCATGGTGTGATACTGTATTGATTCTTTGAAGCAGTCTTGATATGGAATTATGCTTCACAGTGCTTTTCTGACAGTGGATTAGTGTTTTATTTTAGCCACTGAACACAGTTGGCAGCAGGCTTTAGGCCTTATAACCCTCTCCCCTCTCCCCCTCCTATCACTCTTCTCACTAGACAAAGAAAAATGTACTTTGCATAAGCAAAGTACTTTTTTTTTTTTTGTTTTGCATAAGAAAAGAAGCATCACTACCAGAGTACTGACCTTAATAATTGTGAATTAAATACCTGTGTCGATTTAATGGTATAAGCAAAGTACTCATAACATTGTTATTCTTATTATGTCATTTTATGGGAGGTAAAATAGTTCAATATAATGCCTTGTTAATAGTATCCTGATTTATCCCAATATATTGTATTGTCAGCCATGCATATGTATCATATCGCCATATTCTTGCCAATACACAACTCTATGCATTAATATGCATAGAGCATGAACAGCAAAAAGCTCATATAATTATTTACCCTTGTGCCTGCTGCTCCTGTGGAGAGAGATTCTCTGCTCTGGACTCTCTGGCAGTAAACTGTGAAACCAGCGGCGGTGCAAGTGTTGGGCCCCTGGGCTCCAGGAAGCGGGCCAGTGTCCCCCTGCCTTGGCTCCACCACCAGAGACGGACTGAAGGGTGGCCCATCTGGAGCGTGCCCTCACAGCCAGTCCTGCAGTTCTGAGGGCCGTAGGAGGTGCGGAGAGGGACATCGTGGGCGGCAGGCTGCCGGCGAGGTGTGGCTGGGTGAGTCTGATGCTTGAGCGCTGCAGGAGCAGGATGCTGCCTGCCATCAGATAAGCGATGCCCAGGCAGAGCAGCAGCATCTGAGCACGCTTCAGGAGACATTGCAGCCTGTAGAGCGGCGCCACCATTCCCACACTCTACGGTCACTGACCTCAGTGGAAGGCCTTTATGGATTAGAAGCAAGAAGATGGATATGTAACCTACTTACATCAACATGATTTTTCATGTTTCAGTCTGGCAGCATGTGGTAATGCTGTAGACTCTAAGTCCTGATTCTTCACTGCCACACAACCAACAGCAGCAGAGGAATGGTGAATATATTAGGACAGAGATGGGTGGAATATCCAGGCTGTGGTCACTGGCTCCAGGATGATCCGTGAGGAAAAGCTAAAGCACAAAATCAGAGAAAGACAAATGTAGTTGTATTTACAGAGCAATAATTCTCTGTGTGTTTGTGCAATCAAAGGGTAAGAGAATATGCCAGTATGTATATGCCTGGCATATTAGACACACAGCTCATGTTAATATATGGTGCTGTATTTTTGTCTTTCTGTCTTGCAGCACCTTGAAATGAATCCCTTGCTGTGTGCTGCTTCACTGCTTATATCTGTACCATGTGTTTTAATTCAAACCCTGCCTGGAGTTGTGTTCAGCAATTCCTGTTTATACAGTGTGATGCAATTTTGTTCACCTCTAATGCTAATGCCATTTTCAAAATTAAGAAATAACATTAACTTTTATTAAAAAATTGACTTAAAAAAAGAAAACGGTTTCCCTTTCAGATTTCATTTGGCCCTAATTATTGCACTGTTGGATTAGATTTGATTTAACACTGGCAATATCTCACAGCTTCACAATTTGAATCTCAGTTATCACAGTGAAATGACATGATGTGATAAAAAAAATTGTCAGGGGATCGCATTAGGGCTGCTTGTGAAATGGGGGATTATCATAGCAGCATGGAGACTCATCTGTGGAGAGATTGATATGTGGTGGATAAAATAAGAACGTGCTAGGATTTCAGAATAATTAGGGTGTAAAAGATCCTGATGATCAGGGTGACATGAAGCCTGACAGAGGGACAGTAAAGTGTAGCTCAGACCTGTTTACTGCCTGTGTCTCTGTCTGTTTTCTTTAATGTCATGGTCTGTGATACAGCTTATATGAGTTCCCATGTAGCACCAGTCTAATCTGTATGTATACATCCTCCATTAGATCCCTCACACACTCAGTCTTTCCACTGATGCCTCGTCGTGTCGGTGGTCGTCACACACAGTCTTTGCCCTTCAGCGCTACTTCCATCAGGCCTGTCTTGGGAAATTGACTCTACACCTCAACTCTCTCACCCTTTAAAAACTCATAGTATGGGTACGGTATAGAGCTCAGGAGGATCGAAGCAACAGTTTGCACAGTGGTCAAGTCCGAGTGCTCACTTTATGCTCAACTCCAAACATTTTTACGCGCGGAATAACTAAAATACTGCGTGTTGAGGTGACACACAGAGCGGGGGTCGAAAGATAAACGAACAAACGGCGAGAGTGAATATGCTTCACCTATTCAAGAAGCCGAGGTCTTCCATCTTAAACCCCCCACCCCACCCACACCAAACTCACCTCCACCATTTACAGTACAGAGGAGGCAGCAGGATCGAGAGGATCTTACCTTCAGCAGCGGAGAACCGAGCACCGCATCCCCGCGACTGTGCGATCACTCTTCGGCTTATGGCCGAATGTGAGCCCTGTTTTCTTCGCTTGTTATCCGGCAAACCTGTCCCCGCGGCTCTTCAGCGTTTTTTCCCAGAGCTTCCGTTATATAAGCTCTCTCTCTCTCTCTCTCTCTCTCTCTCTCTCTCTCTGCCAGTGTCGTCGCTCTGAAAGACTGGCTCGACGGTATAAAGAGAACAGGCTGTGTTTTGTGCGTGTGTGTGTGAGCGCTTGCGCGCGCATGTGTGTGTGTATGAGAGAGAGTAAGTGGTGGTGGTGGGGGGGGGGGGGGGGGGGGGGGTGTGGGGGGGGGGGGGGGGGGGGGGGGGGGGGGGGGGGGGGGGGGGGGGGGGGGGGGGGGGGGGTCGTCAGTCTCATTTGCATTGGTGATCATAACGCGTTACAGCTCCTCCTCAGTGCAGACGGGAGAATAGTGACCACCAGTCCACAGCTTATCATATGCCTCACAAACAAACACAGAAATAAAACCGTCTTAACATGTACATGGGCTTAACTGTGACAAATCACCTATCAGTCGTTTTAGGAACTTGTTTGGTAAAAATAAATAAATAAACGTCATGCTTATATATATATATATATATATATATATATATATATATATATATATATATATATATCTTTGAACCCATTATCCACAGTTCAAACTATGTGTCACTGGTTTGAGTTGTTGTCTGCTTTGACGTCCCTGCGTTTTCAGGACCACGAACAGCTCCTCACTCTCTTCTGTGCGGTGCCTGATGCAAAAATGTGGTTCCGAACTACTTTTTGACTATTTATGTCACTTTGTCCATATTAAGCTAATCTTCCTGTGATTTGAGTCAGAAATTAATGTGAAAAACATGTTATATATGACTGGTGTCAATGGTCATAAGAAGAAAAATAATTGTTAAATGCTTAATTAGAATTTTAAATTTAGATGTCCATTCTAAAGGGTTTATTCAATTGTAAATATTTAATTGTAATGCTAAATATAAATCTAAACATTAAATCCAAATGACAAATCACAATTTTATATCTAAGTCCAAATGTTAAATCTAAATGTTTGTTAAATTTAAATCTAGATGTTGATGAGCTAAATGTACAAATCTATATTGGTTACCAAGTGTTAAGCTAAATATTAAAAAAGGAGCCAATGATGCCAACACTTTAGACCACACCCCTTAGAGTACACTCAGCTCACACTGTAGATTTAGCTTTAGATTCAATATTTAGACTTGACACCAACATGAATTTCTGAAACAAATAACAGGAAAATTAGATAAATATGAACAAAATGGGGGAAATTGTTAACAATTAGTAGCAATAACACTCAAACCAGATATTCTGACACCTCTGCAGCAAATGTGACAACATGCAACAAAGTAATGGACCAAAGCATTGGTGTTTTCAAGGGTGCACAGATTCTTTTTTATTTAGTGAAGAGACTTAAATGTGAATCTGTGCAGGAGTCTCAAAGTTAAAAATAAAAGAAGATGTTCTGTTTCATTAAACATCAGAAGGGAATCTGGGAAATCTTTGAAACACACTCACTCTTTTATTCTAGTGCCTGTGACGTGCTTTGAAGAATGTGTCTAAATGTGTGGAAGGTACATAAAACATACTCAAACATACAGCACACAAATGGATGTGACACAGAACTTTCTTCATTCGTTTTTTTCTTTTTCTTCCCTCCATGTGAATGCCCTCCAGTCCTTCATATGGGCTACCTTTTATGTTATGAGTGGTTTAATTGTAGATGCCAAGAAGAAATGTAGAGAAATGTGCAACCTGGTGTTCCAACAAGTAGAGCATAGCAAATGTTTACTTTTAGCAATGTCATGAATGTGATCTTAAAATATTACATCAACTTTGGCTTTTTATTTTTACAGAAAAAAGGAAGATGGATTTTGCCACTACCAGATGGATTTTGTCACTGTCACTACCAGAGTACTGACCTTAATAATTGTGAATTAAATGTGAGTTAATGGAAATAGATAGTTTTGCCACATGTGTGGATTCACATTTTATGTATTTATTTATTTATATATGTTGTTCCACTACCCTCTAACCCTCTTTGATCAGTTGCTTATTTACTGTGACTGAGATGTCTTCACAAATATCATCTTGTCAGTGTTCAAGGACAGATCAGAATAAGCTGGACCCAGAGTATCTGGTAATGTGTTAGCTCTTCCACATTTATAAAATGTGGATTTTTTTTCCCCTTCTGTGCTCACTTGCTCATCTCTTTTGCTTGGTTGTGCTTGGCTGTGCTGTGATTCTGCCCGCAGGCACTGGATTTGAGTTACAGAAAGACCAGATTTGGGTTTGCTCTTTATTCAGACAGGAATAGCCAACACAGACTCTGTGTTTCTGCATAATCACTCATGCGAGGAAACATCTGGAACTCAGGGCTGAAGTAGATTGTGCGCTGTGCATGGGGGCCAGACGGCTCTGGAGTGGGCACCGGTCATCAATGTGATCCAGCAAACCAGGTGGCGTGATGACACAGTCCCTTAGGTTTGTAAGAATTTAGGGTAGGCCTGTAGGAAATGATTGTTGTGCTGAGACAGACAGGCAGTTCTTGTACTGCTGTAGAATCCAAGATTCTTGCCCTGTTAAATCTAATTCTTTTTTTAGCTGCAATGTTATGTATAACTCATTTGTTACTATGGTAAATTTGCTGCTTGTTTTAGGTTTTTAAATAGAAGCTGATAACAAATCAATTACTGAAGCGAGAGAGAGAGAGAGTACAAAGAGCACCAAGAGATACAAAAAATGTTTTTTTAAAGGTTAACTCACTATTTCAGTAATAATTCAATGACAAGAGAATATACAGAATAATAATAATAATACAAATGGTCTGCATATTTCATGACATGCCTGATCTCACAGCAGCTGTTCAATGGTTAGTTAGTTCTAGTGTTTAACATTTGCTTAAATGACAATTTTCTTAGGAGTGCCACAAGGTTCAATACTTGTACTATTGGCTTTTTTATGTTTAGTTACCTAATGGGTCTAATAGACTGGTAAACATTCATATGTAATAACAAAGACAGTAGGGATAAAGTATTTTATATAAAAATCATGTTATCACTTTTAATTTGACTGAAATTGCGATTGAGATATAGTATGACATGAGAGGGAATAGTTCTATCTACATACTCTCAGTTATTTTCATTTTAATAACATAATTAAATGGTTCCTGTGTGATGTTTGTGCAGATCTGTGACAAACAAAGATCTTTTCTTTGGTCTGTAGAATATGAGGACAATATTTAATAATTTGTCACATGCTTTGGATTTACAAAATATTGCACTTCCTGCGATTTGAAAAATGCAGTAGGCTCTGTTGAGATTTTGATAAATTTTCAATTAATTGTTCGGCCTGAAAAGACAGGAATCATGAAGTATGTCAGTTAGGAACCTCTCTCCTGCTTGGGTTAAAGTCCAGAATCCCCCTGTTTCTTTTATTTTTAGTCCCCTGATTAACATTTCAAACGTTAGACAACACTTTTGCCTGCATTCTTCCCAGTTCTGTTCTAAACAAACAACAGGGCGCCTTCAGATCATTCACAATGTAGAGTCTTTATATACCCAGACAGAAACCAGCACATTAGCCCACTTCTTAAATCACCTAATTGGCTGCAATTGTAATATAGTTCTACTTATAGCCTTTAATTACTGAATGGTTTGGCTTCCCACTGCACATCTGTACTGCACAATGATGACACCCCCCTACTTACTCTCTGCAGTCATCCATGCTGTACCCATATTCAATAAAATGTTGGCAAAAAGTGATCTCAGCAGATGACCACACAGTGCAGCAATTTTCTATTTCTGTACTACACAGATAATTAACAGAAAGCAACATCTTTGTTGCTGAAGGATACACACCAAGGTCAACAATATTTCTACCTGTTTAATTTGGAGGAATTGTAGGAGCCATGTTTCCATATATGATCAAAATACAGATTGTTCCAGATCAGTATTTCCACAGTTACAGTCATGACACCTGCTGACTGGTATTTCCATGGTAACAAGCAGTGACACCTGCTGACCAGTGACACCTCTTAGCCAGCAGCTTGCTAACAATGTTGTGGAGTGAGTAATGCACGAGTAAAGTGTAGTAATCTGTCAGTGGTTTTCATTGTCTGGTCTGACTGGTGTGTTAGCAGCAGCACAGGCATATTTTCTGCTGCAGGTCTGTGCTGCACTGTGATCCTGGAAGTGCTTTGTGTTGTCACTTGTTACTAGATTCCTGGCAAAATATTCTGTTGCTGTGGAATTCTTTCAAGGGGGAAGTTACTTACTTAATCACATGTAGTGTTTTTACTTGATTTCATACTGCAGCTGCTTCCTGTTTCCTAAGAACAATACAATAAAACCATTTTGAATGACTTGTTTTACTTTTGCAACACCTAGACAGTTCAGTTGACATGTCAGAAGTAATATATACCTTCTATAAAATGGAATTAAAAAATCACGGAAGCACACAGCGTTTCGGCTGCCTACAAGCTCAGCATACAAGTGGATGCAAGTTCCTTGGATTTCAACTAAACTCAAAGATAACTGAAATTTCCATGTTATGTTTTTTATTATAATGTATTTCTGTTGTAGCATTTATTTCTGTTAAAGGCAAGCTATGTTTCAGAAGTAGACACTGGAAAATTTAGGGAAAATGAGGATAATAGCATTGTGCAAGAGATGAATTTTAACAACTACCCAAAACTGTGTGCTGTGATTTTAAGTGTTGTTCCTTAAAATTGTTTTTGACATAGCGCTTGTTCCTCAAATGCAAAGCACAGTAAATTTTCTTCTAATGAAATCTACCATAGAAATAAAATTCCTTCTCCTTGCTTAAAAATATTGCAAGCTGCCTGGGCTCGGTGTGCTGCCATGTGGGAGTAAGCTGCAATTGGCTGTTACCTTGCTGTCATCCTCACTTGACAGATCCCATGCTTTAGGTTTGTTTCACATTCAGTTTATAAAGAGTGACATTGCCATCTTCACTAGATTTAAGGCCTCTCTTATTAAAGTACTCACCATGATATCACTTGTTTTTCTTGGCTTTTTGTGTGAAATGGCCTCTTTCCACAACACTGCAGCTAATCCAGTGAAGTCCTCTGAGAGAGAAAGAGAGAGGACAAAGTAGATCCTCACCAGTTTGCCTATTTGCTTTTATTACTTTTTCCTTCACAGCATCCTCATCTGTCTTTCTCTGTCAACCTTTGCTTGCCTTTTCAGAAGACATGGGAGTTGGGGGGGGGGCTTCTGTCCCCAACAAAACCATCACTTCAACCTTTAAGGCCGGCTGGCACTCAGACCATAGTGACAGGATGCTGGAAGATCAGTGTTTACATGCATTCAATCCTGGGTCAAATGACTGCAATGCATGTTTGTGGACAAAACAAGACCTTTGCAAATATGTTTAATCAACATTTTTTTTTAATCATTTTCTGACATTTTATCAACAGAAACAGAAACTTATGAAGACAAATGTCAGCTAATAAAATGATGACGACACTTTTAAGTGGAAAATAATATTTTTCTTCTTCTATTTCTGGGAGATATATTTTAAAATAGTTATTAAACAAATCAACATGTTATTGATTATTTCCTTATTTCATGTTTCATGCCGGGTTTCATGTCTCTACTCTATGTATTAATTAATCATTTACTACACTTTTTTAAAATAATTAAAACATGTTTCTCAGATTTTTCAGCTTCTCGAATATGAATATGTTCTGGTTTCTTTGCTCCATATAACAAAGAAACCATTCAAATTAATTAACTGTGGATTGTAGACAAAACATGACATTTGAGAACATCATCATTTCCAAGTCAATATTTTCTGTCATTTTATGGACCAAACAATTACCCGATATATCAAGAAAATAATCGACAGCTTAATCGATTATGAAAATGTTTATTTCATCAACTGGTTCAATGGAATGATCGATGGAGTAAGGGACTCAAAAATACAAAAAAAAACTACCTTAACATTGTCAATGAGCTTGATATATATATATATGTATATATTTTGGGGGGGGGGAAATGTCCACTGTAGGAGAGACACCTGTGCTGTAGCTACCTTATACTGTGTCTGCATTGTTTGCTCATTAAAGTGTAATTCATCTCTTCAGGGATATAAAGTCCTGCCCTTACACTGTCACTTACAGTACCTTCCCAGGCTGAAGTCCCACTGCTGCTCCTTCACTCTGTTACAGCATCCCAGAGGTTTCTCTACCTAAACCTTTTCTCCAATCGACACACACACACGCACGCACGCATGCGCGCACACACACACACATCTCTGCTCACATGACATCTGCAGCTGCTTGTCTTGCCCACCACATCAATCTCAGCATTTTTCATTCTTTGTCTGCCATCCCTGCCTTTAGTAGAAGCCCTTGGTCTCACTGACTGGCTGCTGCTCATGCTACCAAGAATCTTGATATCATTGCACACAGTGCAACCACCTGCTCCTCTTTTCTTGTCCAAATTCTAGTCATCTCTTGCTTGCTGTGCTACCACAACACTCTCCTGGCTGGACTCCCAGCAGACCTTTCTCTCGCCTCCACTACTCCACTACTAGGCCTGTCTTATTGTCATCCACCTAAATTCTCTAATTTCATCCCATTCTTACCAGCTTTCCAGGACCTCATTTTGAATTCAATGCCTCGGCTCTCTTCTCCCTGTGTTCCCAGTGGTGCGATGACCTTCTCACTCCTGACAGGACTTACACAGTCTTTCTCTGTCTCCAAGACTGAAGCAAAAACTCTGTCCAATCAAAACATTTCACATCCACATTGCCCACATCCTTTGTGATTTCATCTGACCCTCCTCTTTTGACTACAAAAAACTATTCCTGTAGGACCTATTTTTTGCATTTCTTGTATGAACATTTCACATTTCATATATGAATATTATTGCATGTCTTGACTTGTAGCATTATACTAGTTTCTAGAGGAGGCAGATTGTTTGAAACAAGCACACTTCAGTAAATTGAGTATAGATTTGTTTGTTTGCTATTTAACTGCAAATTAATGCCCTTAATGTTTGTCACTATGCAAGTCATTCAGTAGAAAAAACAATTCATTGACAATATACAGTCTTTTGATTAAAAGAACTGAGTAGTAGTTGTTTTCAGAAATGTTATCATTTAAATTATGTTGCTTTTTTGTAATGATCCCAGTATCATTTCAGTTGGGGTGCACACATGGTGCTGCATGCTGAGGCCAGCATTCATTTACTGAATGTTTGGTGAGGCCTAGTTTATTCTGAGTTGCATCCATCCATCCGTCCCCCCTTCAGGGGCCTCACACTTGTTGCAGCAGGGATTAAAAGGTAGTGAAGCCTGAAACAACAAGAGGTAATGAATAGTGAAGGGCCAAGCTTTTAAAGCTGTGGACTAATAGTAGAAAAAAATTACCCATTGCCAATACCTCAGCTAGATACCCAAGAAAAGACTTAGTTTACTTAATGGACTGCATGAAATAACAGGCAATCATTTTCCAGAAACTGTTTTTTTGCTCTTTTCTTATGATAAACACATGAGCTTATGTTAAGATGGTTTGTTCTCTCACTGTATCAGAAAAGACAATCTCACAACTCCTATTAGAGTGCAGACAGAGCAATAAACTTGCAGTGGCAATGAATTTTATGTCCCCACCCATTTGCCACCTCATTTGAACCTCTCTGCTGCAACTTGCTTTGGCATTCTCGTGTGTGGGCAGAATGTGCCTCTGTAAAGCAGAAGGGGCTTTGGCAAGTTCTTCATGCAGATGACTCTCCCATCTTTACACTGTTCACTGTGTCTGTTAAATATTCCAAGAGCTTTTCCTTCCTTTGACTTAGAACTAGTCACCAAAGATGGAATGCATTTTAATTGTATTATTAATTTATTTATTTTATATTTTATTTATATTTTATTAATAAATGAATAGGCTCAGGTAACAATTCTGATTTCACTTTTGGTAAAATGAAGACACTGAGATGTAATGTTGTTTGTAGAGATTAAATTGGCCTTGAATTTTATCCCTCACCCTCATCCATACTATATCACAGTTTTAGTTCCTTATTGAGCACCTGTGTACATACATGTGTTTAATATTTTATTGAGTACTTAATTAACTCAATTAACCTCGTCTAATCTGAAAGAATAACTCTATTTTATTATTATTACCATTATTATTTACATTTATATCTAATATAGCATGGCTGTAGACTCTCAAAGCCTCTGCCTTTTATCTGTGTCGCAAAATAAACGGCATGGAACTGTGAATAATTCAGGAGCAAATATTGAGGCGCCAACATATTTCACATTAAGTGTGATGCGACTAAGCGAGGAAATTGTATGTTTGGTCACTGTTGTAAAGATGCAGACGTACTATAGCAAGATAATGGTAAAGACACCAATGCCTTTCCTCAGAGTCAGTGAACATAATAATACATAATAATGAGTGTCCCAAAATAGTGATACAATAAAATATTATGATATTTCATAGCCTATTAAAGGAATAGATTCTTGGAAGCACTGTATCAATATGGAAATATTCTTTATAAGGCTTTTGTTTTGTATTCAAGCCCCGACTGTTCAGATTTTGTCTATTTGACCCTGTCCCCTTCCTTCCACTCCTGCATAAAAGATTGCTATTTTCCTTAAAATATAAATTATTTTCTTTTCTTTGGGTTTAGCTTTGTCAGTGCACTGTGTGAAAACGGGATTAATGGAACCACTATAAAGATAGTCTTCTATTCTAGCTTTAAGACATAGGAGGCAGAAAATGTTAGCGCTCCAGTGTCAGTTTTGATGTGTCAAACAGCTCCACAACAATTAATACATTCATTTATATGTTCTGCTGTTACTAATTGGCTGCTGTTTGTTTTTTTTTATCTGTATCCATTTGCTGTCTGAAAGCACTGCAGTCAGGCTGCTCCTCTCTGCCCACCTCCAGATTTAATCTGCAGGTTTTAACTTTTAATCAGGGAGGTTTTTTTTTTTCCTTAGGTGGCCATCTCTTTGTACCGGCTCTGCCAAACAATGGTCTGAGCTAACCAGGCACTCTTTATTATTTGCTTGCTCAAGGTCACTCAACAATCAAGAGATTGCCTATGAGAACGCTTGCTGTCTCTGACTCAAGGGGATAAACTGGATTATGGTATTGGGAGGGCTGCACAGTTAAAGCGTTCGAGAAGGCAAACACAATCAGAATGCTTCTACATGCCTCACCTCATTCACAAGCAATCATGGCACAAACAGAAACCCACAATCTCTTTGCATACAATGATGTAGAAACAACAGCAGAAGATATCATTGTTGTATTGTAAGGCCTCATGTGCATCTGTGTGACGATCTGCTCAGCTCAATTTGCATGATATGTAATAGATACATGTATGTACGAACATCAGACGCTCAGTAAGTATAATTATAGTATTCTAATACCCCAGTTTCATTTTTTTATTGGTGGGGCGATGTGTTTAATCGGACCATAAACATATCATTAAAGTTTGTTTAAAACTTGGGACAGTGCTCAATTTCATCAGTAAAGAAAAAATTGTCATTTCGTAACATTATCACTGAGTGCTTTGGAGATGTTTTCTCACTTGTGTTTATGTTGTGATCATGACAGTATGTACAGGCAAAAATAGACCACAGGGCAAAACAGCCACTCGCAATGGGAATGGTGTTAATTGCCTTTTTTAGTGGCTTCACCTGCTAATTTTCTTGTGGAAGAGGATAAAATAGCTTAAATCTTGTGGATTGCATAAAAAGGCTTAAAATCCTACTTTCGTTGCTGTCTTACAGTTTCACAGATGTGGAATATTTAAATCACTACATTATCCAATGTTGAGGGGAAAATGTAATTATGTTGCTTTTCTTATTCCTCTGAATCCTTCTTAAAATGCAGATTTAAATATTTAATTAGAAGTGATACATTTTGTTGGGAATCCAAATAAGATGAGTGATGGTAATTGAGGTACATTTAATGAAAACATGTCTGAGCTGTAAAAGCCTATTTAAATTTCATTTCCATGATGATATGTGCTGTTGCAGTATTTACTTCTACTTTATATAGGCAACACATCCAATTCCTTGGCCGGGAATAGCCTAACTATCTAACTTGTCTACTTGTAATTAGCTTGTAATTTGTCAAGGAGAAATCCACTTTGGTTTGCTCACCAAGTATAAAACATCAAAGTGCAGATCGGACCAGAGTTAGGTCCAGGAGCAAGCAGTAGCAGAAAGGGTAAACTGTTGAAACCCAGGCTCAACACAGGCCAGTGAGGCCATCCATGATGATTACTTACCTTTTAATCCACAACAACTCAAAGTAATTCTCACTGGTGTGAGAAGTGTTGGTAATAACTCATAAGGTGTGTATCTGTGCATGCATGTCTTCATTGGATGAATAGTCACTTCTGCCTAGAGATAACGATAACATTTATTGTTTGCTATAACCTAAAATAAAGGCTAATAACCACCTCTTCAGTTTACTCTTAACTGTGACTGGCTCCGTCAAAACATGTCGGGTTCGGGTTGAGTTTGCTCAATATTCTCTTGAGTTGGATCGGGTTCAGACAGAAAAATGCCATCCAAGCCATGCTCTTTTTCAGAGTGGAATAGCTCATTATGTTTGATACAAACATCCATGGTCATCACAGGATCTCCTGTCTTATAACAAAATCTAGATGTTGACATTTGTGGGTTTTATTTTCCAGAAAATTGATTAACATTGATTAACAACATTTTCATTAACACCAGTTGTGTTTTGGGTAGATCAAAGCCTAAATGTAAATTCTAGTGGTTAGCACTATTGCCTTTGCAGGAAGAAGACCCGGTTTTGCGACCTGGTCGGAACAAGTGCCTCTCTGCTTAGAGTTTGCATGTTCACCCCGTGTGTGTGGGGGGGTTTTCTCCAGGTTCTCCATTTTCCTCCCACAGTCCAGTGACATGCAGATTTGGGGATTAGGCCAGTTGGACAATCTAAATTGCCTGTAGGTATAAATGTAAGAGTGGATGGTTGTTTGTTTCTATGTGGCCCTGTGATGGACTGGCGACCTGTCCAGGGTGTACCCCGCCTCTCGCTCTATGTCAGCTGGGATTACTCCCCCCCCCCCCCCCAAACCCTGTCTGTCCCTATGTACCTTTTGGGCAGACATCTAATAATACTGCTGTCATCTCACATTCAATATTTTTAATTTCAAGTGGACACAAATGCTGAGCCATGAACACACTTAAAAAAAACAGTTCTGGCTTCAGTGCAGAGTTTCAACAATAGTTTGCTGTTTCAATGGTATGATTATTACCATTTTGGGAATATTGATACTCTCTACCAAAGCAAACCCAGGGTCATAATCTCCTTGTAATAAATCTTAAACACTGTGGATAAAAATAAACAGGAAGCATTTATAGACGTGGGCCTTAGTGAGCCACACCATTTTAATTTTGAGTTTCATTATCTTTATTATCCCTAAAGGAAGCAATTCATGGACCATCTCTGCAAATTGCATGGATAATTGATCAGTCCATTTTGCTGCACAAAGTGTTGGTTGTATACAGAACTTACTGTATTGAAATGGCCTTTGTGGGACAATGACAGAGCGACCTGTTTGGCTTTCAGAGTCATGCTTTCACCTCTTGAGATAAATCTAAAGGGACATGTTGTGAAGTTGAAAATATGAACTTTCATCTCTCTGTAAGGCCTTTGCTCTTTTATCTTTGCCTCACTCTCCTCCTCAGCCCAAGCTGCAACGACAGCCTCCAGTGTTTACGAATTATTCTGCATGACTTATACATGCTCTTTATTCATCTTCTGGACTCCCACTGTCTGTATTACCAACCGTATCATTTCAGCTGTTCTCTCTTCTCTTGTACCTCTTGGACTTTGTACTGTGTCTTTGAACTTGTGAGATGAGTGAAAAGAAATAAACTCAAATATGTACTCAAATGTATGTAGCCTGGCCATAAGATTCTTTCTATTTTTTTTTTTTTTTAAATCAACAATTTTTATTGATTTTCCAATAAATCAACCATACAAAAATAAAAGGCAGCTGCTTAATCCAAATGATTACACTTATCAGAAAAACCCAAACCACCCCAAAACCTTCTCAAACCATCCCACTCAACCTCACAGTCTATTAATGTCCATTATTGCCCATTCCAGAATTACAAGAGTATTAGGGAGTATATACTGTATATGTAGGACAATAAATCATCCGGGGTAAAGAACCTGCACAAAGAAAAGGAGACAAAACTGAACAAAACAAAATAAGATAAAATTAAATAATAAATAAATAAATAGGATAATTAGTATCCTATTCCTCTTTCCAGGAGAGAAGAATGAGACGTCTTGCAATCAAGTGAAAGCTATAACTACACTGGTTTTACGCTTAAGGAAATTCTTTCTATTTTTTCTTTAAGTTTTGTTTTTGTTGTTGCCACTGTCTCAACAAATTGTCAACTGGATTATCGTGGAGCTTTGAAGGTCCTTAGAAGATGAATCCTACTGATCTTTGCAATTTCCTGACTTTTCCCCTTGAATCACCATGATGCTGACATTTGCTCTGAGTGACATGATGTATTTTAATCAAAAGATGAGACGTTTGTGTCTCAGGATGAACCGTAATGACTTTTTGATCTTATGACCTTTCATCTCAGGCCTTCATCATCTATTGTTCGGAACTGAATAATTATAGTTAATATCACTTTGTGTGAAGTACTCAAGCACCCAGTCTCAGCATGCTAATATGATGAATTAAAGCCATTTTCAGACATGACTAAATGGATAATGTCTGGAGAATCAGGTGTATATTATGCGTTCACAACAGGCAGGACACTGACTGTGTTCTCGTGCTATGTTCTCACATCAGCTCATTCAGACAGTATCAGGAGATTTAACTCTGGAGGAGGCAGGAGAATTTGGGAGAATGTCCCAAGCGTCATCTATGGATATTTTTTTCCTCATATAAAGCCCATCTGGACAATCTCTGGACTTCTGTATGTGTATGAAAGTTATAGTGGTAAACATCAATAGCAGACTGAACTTACAGTGTAAACTTTTGAACATAAACATTTCGTTTTAAAATATTGCCTGTTTACTTGTTTGTCTGTCTCCTCCCCAGGCAAATGATTAATATCCAATACACTGCACACAGAAATGATTTTCACTTTTAGCCACCAGCTTTCCATTATAAAGGACTTTAGACTTCTGATGAATCTCTTTCCCTTGGATCATTAACTCAGTTTTGTTCTTTTTCATGAAGTCATTGCAGTAATTTTCCTCCAGTCTAATGTTGTGTTTCTGTGCACACTTATTAAATTTACTCTTAAATTGTGAAATTTTATGTCACTTATCCAGCTTTCTGGGATGAAATCGAGCAAAACAGAAATTAGATGCATTGTAATTTTTGTTCACATTCTGCCAATTTCCTGCTCCAATACACACACAATTGTGTGTATATGCAAGAATATACTGGCAGTTCAGGGTTGATAGTTTGCAAGTCTTGATACTTTGGTGCCAACTCAATTTGAGTTTCCAGTTTATTGTTATTCGATAAGTACTGCGATTAGAATGGATAATTGCACTTTTCTTTTTCCTCCTTAAACACAAAACATTGTTTCCTGAAACAGACATATTTCCAAAGTCAGTGATCATCTCATGTTAGTCAGTCAGGCTGACCTTTATCTAAATTGAATGGGAAACAACGTGTACAACAGAATGATGTTGATGTTTACCGCTACATTTAAATTAAATGCAGTCAGGCCAAGAAGAAAAAAAGAACTAGTGTTCACAGAACTAGTGCTGCCAGATACTAAAATAAAATGCTGGACCAAAATAAATAGAGCATCTCAAAACATGCCACAGCACAACATTTAGTCTTTAAATTAACATGCTTCATGTGGTCGGCGTGGTGGGTCACCTCGTGGTGGGTCACCTCGTGGTGGGTCACCTCTGGAGTGGGTACACTGTTCCCCGTCTTCCTCTTCTTCTTTGTTAAATGAGCTCTGGCCTTAACTGCACACCTCGACAGTCAAAGATGAGCAATGTTTGATTTTGGTTGAGTAGCACACTGCTTGCTTATTTTCTCACTGAAGCTGATTAGATTAACTCATTAGGTATCATATAGTAGATATAGAATGACAGCACAGCACATTTTTTGATATTTCAGACCACAAAGGAGGTTAAATATGATAACCAGCTCAATCTGCCGGAAGCATCACTCTTAAACATCTAGATGTTAGACAGTGTTGTAGTTAGAATTATAAGCTAATTGGATGAGTAGCATGATGTGGATTAAGCGTGATGTTTTTTAGATAATGAGAGAGAATCTGTCCTGAATTTCAGCCCTTTAGACAACTAACAGACAAGCACTGTGATCACAGTTGGTAAAAAAGAAATCATGCCACTACCCTGCTGCTTTAATGAGCATGTGGTCGAATAAAGAGCATGGTGATGGTCAGCTGAAAATGTTTCAGTGTTCAATGTTTCAAAAGTGTCTCACAAGACCGCTGATGCAGCAAACATTAGAACTTCATTCAGCTTCAAATAGGGATGCAACAATTAAACTACATAATGTAGTTGATGATGTTGATTATTAGAATTCATCAAGGCAGAACTTTTTATTGTCGGGTGTCGTCAACCTGTTTATTTATAACACCACCTCTGGCAAACTGCATTTAATAACTGCAATGCACTACAGGAAGTGGTGGGGGCAGTAGAATTAGAATTTGGTTTTATTTGCGCACACACACACACACCAATTGACCTCAGCATTTAACCCATCATTTTTAATGCATCACACACAAACTGGGCACTGGAGCAGCTTTACAAGTATGGGCGGCTGCAGGTTTTAAAAAATGGGCTCGTGCAGGACTCTGGTCTCTTATACAGAAATAACAGGCTGCTGAATGTCTCTATTTATGTATTTACCAATTACAAATATTGAACCAAGACATGCAGTTTTTATTTATGATATTAACGTTGTGTATTCTAAATAAACATAAGAAATAATCGTGACTAATTGACTAATGCAAAAAAAATTATTGGCTGATAGCTGACTACCAAAATAATTGTTAGTTGCAGCCTTAATGTCGAAATTAAAAAGTAACTATCCAAGTGCAAAAATGCATGTTTGCCCCAGAGTCTCATTTCCTGATGCTCTGCAGTTATTTGTGATAAAGTGACAGCACTGTCAGTGCTGAGATGAGGAGTCTCATCCCAGCTCAGAAAGATGATAGCTCTGTATTAAAGTGCCCATGAAAAACAGAGATTGAATTTTTCTTGATGTGTAGGGAGCAAGTGGGCTTAAAATGTACTCCATTTTTATGTCACTTTTATGACTATTTGTCAGTATGTGTCCTCATGTGAATTGCTTCCACAACTGTGTGTAGAGCCCATGTATGATGTAAGCATTTTATTTGCAGCTTTCTTGGAATTAGTACCATGGTGGTACCATGGCTGAACATGGGAGGGGTTGTAGAGATCTCCTGTATCTGTAATCAGTTCCACTTCTATGGTAAGAAGCACAGCGCTGATGGTGATGATTTAAATTAGATTTTTATCTGCATTTGTTAAAGCTGTAGTGAATTACTTCTAAATACAGACAAATGCTGCAAAATACTGTTAGATGACTTCACACAATGCTGTTTAAGCCTGTCAGTTCCATGCGGCTCACTCTGTATTTCTCGGCATAGCCGTGTTGAGATACAGTATCTTGTTGCCCAGCAACATTCCCGCGCTGCAGACAGACACTGATTTGTTTTATATCAAGACAAGACGGAGCAGCAACATGATAGTATTGCTTGACAGAGCTTCTTTTCAGATAAAGAATATAAAATAATGTTACATCTTTCATGTTCACGAAGGACAAACAGATGCAGAATAATAACCTCAACAACAAAAAACATCAAATGTTACACACTGCAGCCTTGGATTTACATTTCCTCTAAATTTTGAATAGGTGTAGTGTGCCAGTCATAACGATTGGTATCCATGCCAATTCAGCCCTGCTGTAATATATAATTCTAGCTAAATTAAAATATATATATATATATATTAATAATTTCCCCAATGTGTTCAGTGAACAGTACCTTTCCCACAAATCCCTTGTATATTTCTTGGTCAAAAACAGCTGCTCATTATAGCTGGTTGACTGTCACTCTTATCAAAAACCACTGGTGGCAAGCCATATCAGCAGCTGCTCATTAATGTGAGTTTCTTTACTTGATGACAGCACCAAGTGAAATGTGTGTGTGTGCGTGTGTGTTTTCATCATGTCCTTAACGTTTGCAGGATGAGAAGCAGATGTTGAACAAATTCTTTTAAAAGAAACAATTTGCTCTTAGTGTGTAACACAAGTGTAATATATCGTGTAGGAGCTAGATTGTATGGTTGACATGATGACAAGTGAATTAAAATGTTTCAGAAACAGTGACGCTCATGAGCTGAAATGAGAGCAGGTTTTCCGTTCTTTTATTTTGACACCATTGGCACCTGAAAATGGCCGTTATGTTTCCTTTTGTTTGAATGGCAAATAAGCCTCCGAAGTTTTAAGAGGAACAGTAACAGTAACTGCCATGGGGACACAAAGGTCTATTTATTTCCTGTCTGCTTTTATAACCCAAACAAGATTTTATAACTGTTGCTAAATCAGCCCATCATCTGGGTCTACAGCAGCTTTTTACTTCAATAGACATTTCAATTAATCAGGCAGGCTCCAGTGCACATGGGGCAGTGTTCAGCGAGGTGCTCACTTTTGTTTAAGTACTTTTGTTTAAGTACTTTTGAGTATCAGATATAAACTGGTATCTACCAGAATTGGCACCTGGTGTAGGTTTGCTGTGCTTTCGTCATGATCACATCACAGCAGATGCATGATTCGTGTGAGTTGACTCAGTGGAGGCTGAATAATTTCATTTTGATGGTTCCATTCTTGCTACTGTGGGTACTGTCAGGAAGAAAAGACCTTGATGGTATTCACAGACAGCTCTTTCATCTATTCAACCAGTGTTTTTTCCATCCTTGGGCTGAAGCTGCCTGTGCAAATACATTGTATTACTTGTCATTCAAGGGTGCAATGACTCACCATTCATTGTTCCTTCAGGCAGCATCAAAGCTCCCCACCACCACCACCACCATCATTACTAACATCACACTAACTCATCGGAATACAAAGACTTCAGAAAAACCAATCTTGTCGGTTCTCTGTGGCACCCTTTAATAGTTTACATTTTAAAGCTTTAACATCAGTGCCTGTGCCCACAATCTAGTCCTTGGTTACTGAACCACAATAACCAGTCCAAACAGGGCTAAGTGTGCCATATTTTAGGACCCAATATATGGCAATGTATAAGGATTCAGATCATAGGATTTAATGGAATCTGCATAAAAGAATACACTTCTCCAAAAACCTTCCCTTTCCAGGAATCTGCCTTTTGACAAGACATGACATGGAGGCAGTGTTTTTTTTTTATTATTTTAATTCTGTGCTACTGACACTGTAATGTAACAATAGACACTATATAAAAAAGTCTCTTAGTCTGAAGATTAAAGCAAATGTGGAAGTGCCTGAAACCTGTAATCTCTTGAATGGCCACCAGACGGTGACTCATGCCCACTTTTCACTTAATATATAATATGTGAAAAAAAAAATCTTTTGAAGATTTCATTGTGTCAGTCATTAGTTTCATTAGTTTAAGGTCTTGTTCAAGAGAGCATGGTGTGTTTAAAGGCTCCAAAAAAAAAAAAAATCACAGCATTTATTTGGGATGTGGAAAGTGTGAGTCACAGTGAGTACTGTCCAGTGGGTGTCTGAATGTAGGTGCAGTGGACGAGCTCTCAGTCACACACACCCCCTCTTGTTAAATATGGTTTCTTCTGGTTAAGACAAAAAAAAAAAAGTAACATGGCACTGGACAAATTAAAAAACCACAAGGCTTCAAAAATGGAAATACATAAAACACTGAGTGATGTCACAGTGGGTTGCCATTTGAGTGCAACATGACAGACTGTGAAAGAGGAGCCTCTCCTGACCTCACTCTAAAATGGGAGATCTTGTTTTGCAACTGCATGTAGACAAGCAGCTACATCAGCAACATGCTAGTATGCACATACTTGCTGATGTATTATGCATTTCACTGGATACTAAGAGGGTACACCAGAGATCTTAGACTCCAGGACTACCAGATTTACACAATGTAAAAATGGTGGCACGTAACTGCTGTAATATTTTGTAGTCACGGTGAGCTTGGTTGACTGATAACTGGTAGAGAAAAAAAATTACATTGGCACCATCCACATCATCCAACATGACTTGTTCACATTCATTTTTGCAGGTTTGCACATCAACTTTTGTGGTAATGCTCATCTGTCACCAGCTAACATGTCAGTGATGATGGCTATAACCTTAACTGCCTCTGCATCGCCCCCTTCTGTTCATGTCCACAATGCATCCCATGAGGCAGCATTAATTTCCAGATCTTAATTTACTGTATGTCTACTTTTGTATCATGTGCACAACCAATGCACTAAATGGATGCAGGATACGCAAGACAACCACGATTTCTACAGGTATCTCTGACCGAAAGTATAATAAAATGTGATTGCCACTAATTAAAACATCATTATGAATATAATAGTCAACTTCTGCCAGTAGAACCTTTTAAATCCTACACTCTGATCCTTTAATACGTTGATAGTAGGGAAGCATTAACTCGGTAAATTAATTCCAGGGTCATTCTATTTCCAGTTTGCAGTTATTGATGTTCTGATATGTGGAGGAAAAAAAATGGTGGTAATGGCAGATCCCTGAGGCAGGCAATTTGGAGGTTGACTGCTCTTGAACCATGATGGAAGTGTGGGGTGCTTCAAAGTGATGTTTTTCGCACAGTGAAATATGGCTGGACTAAAGCACCAATCACCTCTTTCTGAATTATTATGGAATGTTCTACACTTTAAGTCATGATAATTTCCTTTTTACGGCTCCTTTTACAAACTCTTTGAGCTGGCCTGTGTCAATAATTGTCACATAGCGATGGCAGTGAATGCAACATTGCACTGCTGAATCTGCCTTTCTACCCGCCAGCAACAAAGATGAGTCACAGAGGGCCAGCTCAGAGATGGAGTCCCACAGGCTATATGTGTATCTATTTGAGTGCTGTCAACTTGTGTTCAAATTACACAATTGGTTCATCTCTCCCAGTCCCACCCTGCCTTCTGTGTTGTCATAAAAGATGACCAAACACTACACCCAGACATTAGATAAGAAAGACAATGATTTTGTCCTTTTAAGCAGCAGTCATGAGTCCAGCTCTTAGAACACCTTCTCTGCATCTCATGTTTATTTGCACTCTCCCAGTTCCACATTTTGTAATGTCTTGTTTCATTCCTACATCAATCACTCAGCTCTCCCTTTCCTTTGGCATCGCCTACAGATTGATTACCTTGCTGGAGTTCAGTGTAATGACAGGAGGCCAAGCTAATTTCTGAAGTGATAAATGGTGAGCTAAGTGAGTGCAATCCACTGGGAGGCAAATGGTCCTGAGCCTGCTCTGTGGCCTCAGCCATGTTTTAATGGAATTTCCTGACAATGTTAAACACATGGAAAGATAAAGACAGTCACTGACTATACATCCAAGAAACAAAAAGATTAAATCAGCCTGAATCTAATTACTGCCACTTATCTTTTCAAGGTTTACTTTTTTAAACCTGTAAATCCCAATGTATAATGGCAGAGCAGTGAATGCTAATGTACCTTAGACCCGTTGTTAAAAACTTAATGAGGAAGAGAATCCATGAAACTTGCTATGAGTGTGACCTAAAGTTCTACAAATGAAATCATTTACTGGGAAATCTGTGTTTAGAAGCTACAACTAGAAGGGCTCGTTGTACATGCATGAACTTTGTTCTTTGGCTGAAGGTAAAAATACCCTATAGCATACTTCATATCCCAGAATTCCACACCTAACTATCCACAAAGCTTCACATTGTCTAGCTTTCACCAGGGGCGGCTACTGAAACCTGGTGTTAAACAGGCCCCAGGGCTAAATTTTAAAACACTGTAGTCCCTGAATGCATCAATAACTGCCCTTGGTTCTTGTCTGCCAATAGAAACCTGTGACTAAGGTCAGGTTGTTCACTCTACCTAAGGCTCTGCTGTGCATGAGGCCAACTTTAGCTCTTATTCTTTGTGATGTTTTTTAAGGCTTGGTGGGGGGGAGGGTTCACATTTTTGGTATATTTTGATTCTGTATTGTTTCTTATGTACTTGGAACAGTCACAGAAAGAAAACAATATATTTTGAGATTGTTTATATTAATTTTGCAATGATTTGATACAAAACAAGTCATCATAGTCAATTAATACAAAAAATGTTGATTTGCTCAAAACATTTTTATAATTAATAGTTTTGTTATTATTTTTTTGTTTTTTGTTTTTAAATAAAAAAGGCAAATAGCCATACATTCTCAGCTTTTTGTCTTTTTATAACGATGACATCCCTTTTGATAAAGTAATAAAAGAAATTTTTCAAGACCAAACCAGTAATTACTTGGTAAATATTAAAATTCTGACAGAGACGACATGGTTGACATAGCAGTTCATTCAGTTAAACCATGAACGTATTGTAAAATTGATTTCCGTCCTGTATTATTTTTTACTAACAAATACAATTACATCACTTGCAAATGTCAAAGCTTTCACAAACTACAAATGGCTTGAATTACAACCTGCCAACAGGGAGCACAGATGTGTGACATTTATATTAAAATGTACTGTTTGAAGAGTGAAGTAGGCAAATGTCTCATTCATAAACAGAGGTGTGACATGAATAAAATGGGTTGTTATCTATATTGATGGTTGAAGCTGTTGTCATGGATAACTCCCACCAATGATGCTCTGTTCCAGTGAAAGCATAAGTGTATTAGGAGCAAATTAAATATATTAGCTGCAGTTCCACCCACTTTATATGCCATACTCTGCCTCTGCTTCTGCTCCATGATAAGAATCACTAGATAGGGTAACATGCCTAATTTTCCAGCAAGCAATCAATTATGAAACCTATCCTCTAATGAAGGTTGTTGTATGGCTTAACTAAATTAATGCACAGGCTCTTAGACAGCACTCAGCACAGTCACTTAGGATACAGGCAGGCAATGCAGGACTACAGCGCATTCTTTGTGCCCTCAGCACACAAAATTAGCTCCTCTCAATGCTGTTGTCATCAATAACATTAATGGTTCTCGTGTTATTTAATAAAACACATCTGATTATGTAGGAAGAAGAGTTCTTTAAAGCTGTTTTTCTTTAAGATGCTTTTTGATTTTAATGTGCTCCTTGTTTCAGGATGTGAGACAGGTGCCATTATCCCTTCTCCTGCTCTTGGCCATTTTCCTCTTCTCATGACTGCACAAGGGCATTTCAGCATGTTTTCTCCCAACGGTGCCTTGTTTGAATAGAGGAGAGACTCGATATAAATAGAGTAACCTACGATTACTGAGGTTCAACCACTTTCAGCATTGTGAGGAGCTGCAGCCTCCAATGAGTATGTACATTCATCTGACAAGCACATGTGATAAATGTAAATGTCAACCTCAAGGTGTTTTGACATTGGTGGTAAACAATGATAATTTTAGATATCATATCTGTGTTCTACAACACAAAGTACTTAGTGCTTAGTATTTATACTGACTCAGCTCATTCAATTATCAATAAGTGAGTCAGTTTGAACAAAGCTTTGGATGCGGAAGAAGTTTGATGCTTCTGATCGATCTGTAAAGGATTTAAATATTCTCTGTGTCATGTTCGGTCAAAGTCACAGTAAAACCTTGAAACTTTTCCAAATTCCTCACCTTTATGAGAAATGAAGTCATGAATTTTTAGTCCTGATGAGTGATCAATCTCTAAATTAACATTAAAACCTATTCAGTGTTACTGACGTCTATTAGATTTGCATCCAACATCATTCAGGCATGACATTAGAGAAGCTCAAAAGTGTCTCAGCCCATTAAGCTTTTCTCAATCATTCACACTTTCTTTAATGCTTTATTGGTGATCGAAAATGACAAACAGGAAGAGACAGAGGCTGCTGACCGTGTGTTTTGGATGAGTGAGCAAGAGCATTGAAGTAATCATATGTTGAAATTGAGCATTGTGAGCATGTATAACCTTGGTTGAACGCCATGCTGAATAGTTGGGTTGTGTCATGTGAAGAATTGTATAAAGAATCCGATGAGTTTCCATGACATAGAGCCATGATTCTCAAACTGTGGTACATGTACCACCAGTGGCACACAATTTTCCTCTGGTGGTACTTCGAGGAAAATCTGAAATATTGTTATAATAATAATAATAATAATAATAATTAAAGTTGCATTATCTCTTGCTCCATCTTAATCTAAGTTTGCTATGCCAGTGTCTGAAGTAAAAATGATCATATTGGGAATAAATCCGCCTCCTGTGAAAAGTCTGTAGCTGACTTTGCTCAGCCTGTTTACACCGCTGTATTTTAACGTTGGTGATAAAGGTGTTACTTCAAGAGCTCAACATTTCTCAGGTGGAACTTGCAACTGGGACAATACTAGCTTTCAGTGACATGTCGTCATGGTTTCTTCTGAATGGGATTATATTTTTAACATCATGCCCAATTGAAGAATACCTAAAACTAGTAATTCAGAGCATTAACAGTTCAGGGACATTTTTACTGATGTTATAAATCAAGTGAGAAATATGCTTATTTTCTTAACGGGTATCACCCAACGTTACCTCCCGGTTAGAGTTGCCCTGCAAACTGAGGACTATGCCCACTTCCAATTTATGGATCGACATGACAACTGCATACCTCTCCCTTTACTTTGTGTTGCCTGTGCTCGGTGAAGCATACTTGATATTTGGAGTTCACAGATCATATCAATTTAACTTTTTTTTCTTTTTCAGCAATTTTTGTTCAGCCTTGTTTTTATTACATAGTATGTTTTTTTTCAGTTTGAATCATTCTAATTCAAAATACAGGGCAGGGCTGTAATTTTTGAAATTGATGTTTTTCCTTATGATTTCTCATAAGGATAGGGATATCCAGGTATTGGTAATTGCAGTGATCTGGTATATAATGTTCTTTTTTAATTCCGTGGAAGGTTGAAGGACCAGGCTGTCATTGAGCTGTCTTAGGCTGGTTACTCCTCTCCCTATCCAGGCTAAGAAATTAATGGTTTTATTATTGATCGAAAAGATTATTCTGAGGAGTAGGAGTATGAGAGGATGGTGAAAGACTGTAATTCCATCTGATTTTCACCAGGCAGTTAAAGTATAATATTGTTTTTGTGTAGGTGTGAGTTTTTATGGGTTTTTCTAATAATGGGAGGAGTTTGATGCTCAGTCTATGAGTTATTTTCAATTTAAAACCGTGGTGGATTGGTGTTTTTCCAGTGATGGGTGGACAATAATTGTGCATGGGGCATGGAAGTAAAAAAAGGAACTTAGAGCCAGAGTCCTCCATGGTTTTTTTCTTTTTGTGGAAGGTGGATAGTTAGATTTTGCAGAGCAGAGCAACCCTCCACACTTGTTCTATTTATGTACCAAGACCTCCTGTGGAAACTAGCTGTCACGCTGCTCACTGCCTGCAATCAGTGCTGTATTCACATGTGGTGCCACACACAAATGTCTGTTTAATTAAAGCCCTTAGTAGTATTTATTTCAAGAAGTGCAACACAAATGACATAGCAAGTCCATCCAAGATTTTTGGAACCTATGTTTTTGGCCAAATGTATATCTTGAGGGGGAAAAAAATGCAAATGAATGCCCGCTTTAATCCTCTCATCTTGTAAATATTTGAAGTTGTTTCATGGGGGCAAACCATTTTTGGTACTTATAGTCTTCTGGGAAGTCAATAAAGCACAAGAAGAGCACACATTGAGATGACTTCATTAAAAGATCTACGTTCACATTTTCAGATGATGAGTAACTTCACCAAACACATCAGATGGTTTCATCTGCTGCTGTTTGTCATCTCATCAGGGGAGCAAAAGCTTCAGTCAATGTTTAAGTCACACATGTCATGTTTTACTCACTCATCTGCCGTATTTTGCAAAAAGCATGCCGTCCCTCTAGTTTATCAGGCCAGCTAGATTGTTAGACTGGGTAATGGTATACTTGAAATAACTCTATGTCTGTTTTACATTATCTGACAGGGCTCAAATGTCATGGAATATTCATTATGTAATGGCATCTGTATTTAACAAATCATGTTGCTAGTGTTAATCTTGCTTATGAATCTTACTGTGGCCATTGCTGTGGGCTGAAATACTGAAGTACTCATTCAGTTAGTGACCGTGTGGATTCAATATTGTCAATATTGTCAGTTCACTTGGTGTAGTATTTGTTGCTTTGTGTGGTGAACAGTGATTCAGTGCTGGGTATTTACGTTTCCTAGTGTAGTGGGTATTGACCTTACAGAATGTGCTTCATTTTTATGGTTTTGTTTTAAAGCAAAAAAACAAGGTCTGTGATTTCAGCTTGTTGAGTGTGAATATTTTCTGGTTTCTGTGTTCCTCTATGACGGTAAACGTAATCATTTTTGGTTTGTGGGTAAAATCGAAAAATAATTTTGACAATGAAGATCATTGTTAGTCGCAGCCTTGTAGTTGCTAGATGCAAGAAGACTGTTTAGTGTGTGCTGCTGAATAAAGCTAATGTCTAAGGGTGTCTAAGCATATCAGGCCCTCCCCAATTGTTTGTTCACTTGGCACTAAAGTGAACAGAATGCATGCTAAAATTATACACTGGATTCTATAAATAGCTTAAACCCAACATGTTTACTTCTGAAAACCTTCAGAATGACTTTCTAAACTTTTTTTCTTGACAATGCAGCCACCCATAACTAATAGATTAAATAGATTTCACTTCTATCTGTGACTGTATCAGTCAAAGTAAGTTTCTAATGATGGATAATTGAATTCTTTTTGCCTGTCTAGTTGATAATATTCTTATTGATATTTTTTTTTTCGTCTTTGGTTCGTTAAAACCATAAATTAAAATCATTCTGTCTAATATTATGTAATTATATGTTGTAGATTAGTATTGGACACTTTGTTTGGCATGAGAAGACAGTGTTGTTCTGAACAGTGGGGTCATTAAAAAGTCTGTTTTCAGAGCCAGCGCCTCAGAGATTTTGTCCACGTTTAATTTATAACAGGCTTTATAAAAGGGCACTTGAGTTGTGCAGGCCTGTGGGGGTTGGCAGTCACTTTAGCGTGGCAGGTTCTGTCCCTTCTGGCCCTGCCTATGAGGCTCTTCACTGAGTGCAATGACTTGTGTGTCATGGCTTTTACCATGTGCCACATTAGCCCGCAGTTTTTTTTCTGTCTGCATATTAAGTAGCAATAATGAAGCTTGGAGGACATTCACATTAAGACAAGCCTTTGGGTCTATTCATCTTTGTAGAAGCACCCAACCCCCCACCCCGCTGCTATTCTGCAGCAGCTCTTCTAAGATCAACTGCTCGGCTGTCACACACCTTTACTGCTACATACAGTAGATGCATGTACAGGCTGATAGAGGCCAATTTCATCCTCTGGCAGCTGGTCAGACTTTGTAGGCTTTGAAGGCTAACTCGCTGTGGCCTAAAATGACAACAAATCCTTCTTTGCTGCTGATGCTGTCTGTTTCACTTTGGCTAACATCCTTGAAACAGAATGGCTCCGGGGCGTCAGACTTTAAGGATGATATTTAGTCCATAGCCAGCACATTCGGAAGTCTTTAGGGAACTTCAGTTTGAACCACAGCTCTCAAACACTTGAAGGAGTTGTTCCTTTTAAAATGAAATTTTAATCTGTTTCATAGCCAGAGGACACTCCATAATTTAAAAGCTATGACAAATTATTTATTAATTATTATTGTTAATTGCAGTCTGAGTGGAAGAGAGCTATAGCTAAATTCTGGTTCTAGTTCACCTCCGCCAGGCTTATTTCAGTAAATTAGGCCCTTTTTTCTGAAAGCATGACCCGAGTTCACACAGGCTTATAATGTATTACGTCATCAGCTTTGCCTTGTTCTGCTGATAACTCTATGGTTCAGACTGGCTTCACACCTACTGTAATAAGTAGGTCTTGACATACATGCTTTTTGTGCTTGTGGAACAGTTTCATCTGTAATCAGTTAGTTAGTCCCATTTTAAGGTACAGTAGGCATAACATGTTGCCAGTATTGATCAGTAATCCATTAATATTTTTTTAGTACAATGTAAAGTGACCTATGAGATGGAACAACACTTTTGCACCTTGTCTGGGCTGTTTACAGTCCCAGCAGATTTTGACCAATCACAAGGTAGTTCAGAGAGAGATTGGCCTCTCCTATTGAGTCTTCTGCTTCACCTACATTACCTGCAGGTCCCTTCGGTGGAATGTGTGCCACACCAGCACCGGTAACAACACAGCAACTCTGCAAAGAATAGGGTCAGACAGTAAATCCACTTAAACCAATGTCAACATCAGCAGGGTGTTTCAGAGATGGAGAGGTCACCCAGAGTCATTTGTAGTATATGAGTCAAGTGAGTCTGTCCATATTCATCTGATAAATATGGACACATCTGCAGCTCCTGACACTCAGGAGCTGCAATAACATTGGTATTTTAATAACCTGCAGATTACATTTCTAGTAGTCCTTCCTACTGCAGCACTAAGAGAGGCTTTTCACAATGAGCTGTTTCAACCTTAGCCATGTGTATGAAAAACCACGCTGGTAATGTAATAAATTGGACCCGTGAGGACAAACTCTATATGCAGTCATACATTTTGGTCCAAATTAAGCTGATACTGCTTAAGGAACCACAACACCAACTGTTTCAACAGTTCCACAGATGTCCTAATGCTGTGACACTGACAATCTGACCCGCACTGATTGTTGTTTCAAAAGCCTGTCAATTGACTTGTCAAAGTTTATTCATACGTGAAAGTACACAGAATTAATCAAAGTCACTGCCTCTGCTTTGTCCCACTCTCTGATTTGACATTCTCTCATCAAACAAATCAGTCATGATAGTGCAGCCGCATGTGTGCTGGGATATCTGACATTTCATTTATTGGACTAACTACAAGATTAATCTCCTCAAAGCAGCCCTGAGAACCCTTTTTTCTTCTGCAGCTGAGAAAAACAACAGAGAGAAAAGTCTGAATGATTTGACCTTTTGATACACTATTCATGAAGCGTTTGTGCATGCACCGTAGGTTCAGAGGAACATAGACTATTAGAGGGAAAGAGGGAAATCATGATTTTTGTTTTACAAGTTGCCCATCCATCCGTCCAATTGTTATAAACACAACAGCTCAGGAACACTAAGAGAAAATGTCTTCAAATTATGTACATGCATCCTCTGCTTTTTTGAGGCTGCACTGTCTTGTTCCACCAGTCAAAACAAAGTTACGTTTTTGTCAACATTTTTTTTTTCTTGGTATTTATCACCACAGTATAAAATATAACATCAGACTAACCCTAACCCTCACTCACTCACTCGTTTTCTGCCGCTTTATCCACTAGGGGTCGCGGGGGTCGCTGGTGCCTATCTCCAGCTGACATAGGGCGAGAGGCAGGGTACACCCTGGACAGGTCGCCAGGCCATCACAGGGCGACATAGAGACAGACAACCATTCACTCTCACATTCATACCTACGGGCAATTTAGAGTCTCCAATTAACCTAGTCCCCAAATCTGCATGTTTTTGGACTGTGGGAGGAAGCCGGAGTACCCGGTGAGGACCCACGCACCACGGGGAGAACATGCAAACTCCTTGCAGAAGGCCCCTTGTTCCAACCGGGTTGTGAACCCGGGACCTCTTGCTGCAAAGGCAAGAGTGCTCAGACTCATCTTAGTTATCAAAAAAATACTATTGACAAATATACAGTATTTTTTAGTTTTTGTTAAAATGTTATTAACAAGTCTCAGTTAGGACACTCCGCTCTTCAAATATGATTAGCAGCTCAGTGTAAGAAAGGGTTAATGTTTATTTAAAAAGTGCAGAGTCAGTCATTCCTTGTCTTCTGGTATTACATTTCAGCAGCACTGTTGACACCACATACATCTTGTGTCATCTCTGGTGTGATCCTTAGGCCTTGTCCAGGTCCTTCCTCCTGAATCACTGAGCAATCCATCTAAATATTGATCAACTTATTTGCAAACCTATCCAAAATAGTTTGTTCTCTTCTCTCTTGAGATTTGACAGATTTCTCAGTACATGCAGCTGGCTGCCTGTTGACCTGCTCAACTAATGTGCCTCACAGTGATTCAGTTTCAGACATTTGTCAGTGTGTCACTTTGCTGACAGAGTTAATGTGCTATTTTAAGCTAGATGAAGCTTGCAGAAGCTGATAAGATAGTAAATTGCCCTTGTCTTAATGAGCCAGTTATGCGCTTTGTTGTCAAGAACAATCTGTTATCTATAAAGGGTCCAGCTTTCTAATTGGTGTGTCATGCTTTGTGTAGCATTAATCAGACTGAATATACACATAACAGAGTTATTGCAGGAGCTTCTTTACCCTCCACATCATAGTCTTTATGTGTAATCATAGGCTGTGTATAAAAAATGGATGTACTGCTGTTCCCCCCACTTTTTCAATATGGTTTCTTTAGATTCAGAAAAATTAAAAAAAAAACAGTAAATAATGCCACTGATACATACTCAAAATGAGAACTAAACTCAACACTGGACATCACAAAGCAATAATTGTAATAATAACCCACAATGGGTTGCCATTTGCTCTGAGGATATGAGAGGACACTTTATGCACATGCTGGTGTTTTTATTTGTTTTTGCAGAGTACCCTTCAGAAATGTGTAACTGGGGTGCACCACTGGTCATAAAAGCCTGCCACTGGTTTAAGACTAAATGAACATTTTCACTGTCACAACTGACCTCTGCTCTGCTGCAAATGTCTGCTTTTATTTGCTTCCCTTCAGTTGTCATATAAAGGTTTTAAGAGGCTAATTGCCCTCTGGGTGAGAGCTCTTCAGTTCTATGTCTACATTCAAGCATTATAATTACGCCAGCACTTGCGCTCAGACAGTGGTTATTGAGTGTTTGTGTGTACATTTCCAGTTTAAAATATACATTATTATTTGTCAGTACAATTTAAAGTGATATTCCACATCTCTTTGTTTACTATCCTACAGCTCTCCTTTTACTAAGCAATCCGTCTGATTTGCCTTTCAGGGTCACTGACTGACAATAGTATGTTGAGAGAGTGTCTCTCAAGGAAACACTTTCATTCGAATCAAGCAAGCAAAGCACATTAGCTCTGCAGTGTGTTTGCTTTCAGAAACAATTACGGAACGGCAGAGGTGGCGAAAAAGTGAAGCGATAGAACAGGAAATCTTTTCCATTTGAAATGTATTGTTGAAGGTTTGCTGTTCAGTGACTCGAGGGAATGTAGCTCTGTTGTCAACTAAAAGCACATGCAGCGATTGTAATTCCAATGCACAAGTGCAGCAAATGAGAATAACAAAACATGTTCATGTCACTTTATCTCAGAGCATAGTTTGAGTTCAGTGGGAGAAGTGGTGCTCCTTTCACAACAGACTGAGTGCAGGGTTGCGTTCGTTTGGTCTGCTTCCATCATCTTAGCAGACATTTAGAAGTGTCACAGCAGGAACAGCACACTTGTAATTACATTAATGTTGGGTCTGCTCCATTTAAATATCCCAGCAGGACAACACTGGCACACCTGCATGGAATTTGGCCATTAATCATGTGCAGCTGTCTTTGACAGGTCAGGATGACTGTTGACAGAAAGGTCTATAAACAGATCTTCATGACGAATTGAGCCGGTTGTATTTGGGTTCATATTTAAGTGTAAAAAAGACACAATAACACAAAAAGACAATTTGGCTTTTCACGGTTGGGGTAATGCAGGTGGACTTTACGTTAATATGAATGATGACTGAGTGTCATTGAGCTGTTTAAGCTTCAGGTTCCTTCAGAGAGTTTGGACTTGTTTTAGTGGCATTTCCTATGACATTTAAAATGGCTCTGTTCCAGTTAGACCTCTCAGTATGCCTTGCCAGTAAGCCAAGATGTAGAACACAAGGACCTTGAGCTTACACACCTTGTAATGTTATTAGTAACATCCATGCTTTCTCCACCAAAACAATTCAAAATATCTGTAATGGAACGGGAAATTAAAAGACCATACATACTGAGCAACTGAATTACCAACTCCTACTTCTATGGATCCAGTGACATTGATGTTTGACATTTGACTACCACATTCTGATAAGTTCATGCTTGAGTCCAAGTGGACATAATGTGTGAAGTGTAAAAGCATGACATTAATGAGTTCATTAATGTGAGAATGTGTTAATGATGTGATGTCATTGTAAATTTGACCTAACCTTAAAATTGAATTGATAGCTTTTTATTGGCATTTTAAATGTGCTTATTAAAAAGAAAAAGTCCCAAAATAAAAAAAAATTAAAAAGAAAAAAAACAAAACAAAAAAAAAACAAGATAAATGCAAATAATTACCATGTAAAAAGATTCAGCAAATGAAGGGTGGCGTTTAGAAATCACATGATGGGAACCTCACTCCCCATTTTACTGCACTGGAAAAATGGCCAAAACTGTGAATTAAAGGAGAAATGTGAGAAACTGATGAAGAAACTACAAATCTTAATTAATTTCAGGAAATTGTGAGAATATTTTATGAGCTGACTGTCCACCTATTGCTTATCTCTGTAGACTAATTCTGAATATTTGCTAAACAGCAGTAGATGGCAACACACATAAATGTGCCTTTTCTTGAGCAGAATTTTTAAAAATTCATTTGAAGACATTTCCTTGAATTTACTGAGAGATCACACATAGGAGAATGAGACAGAAGGACAAACCCTGGTTGAATAGCTATGGAGAGAAACAAAAAAAGATATTTTAGTATAGAGATCCAAAGGTCATGATGCAGCATAGTAACAATAAAACAAAATACTGTACACTTGTTTCTTGTACATGATGTAGATTTGGAATTTGTTGCAAGTTGACACATATAGGAATTCAAATGAGGCAAATCTGTCTGAAAATACAGTTGTAAAATGACTGGTCATTTATATTATAGTATCACCAAGGGGTAAGACACTAGCCCATCAGATCAATTTATTTACTGAGGATTTCAACAAAGAAACCAACATCTGTCTCTGGCTTTAATAGGCTGATAAGTCCTCCATCATTGCAGAAACATTGGAAAATCTTTTTTTTTTTTTTTTGTTAATTCTTAAAATGTTTAAATGTGAATGCAACTAAAAACTTAACTTGGTTATTATTTGTTAAATTGTGAGCTAATAATGTTTTATGCATTGCTGAAATGATATATGCTGATTTTGGCACGCTAGAATTAGCCAATAACAAAGTACTGTTCTCAGCATTTCAAAAAGTAAGGTTTCTCCCTTTTTTACATTAAAATAGACAAATGTATGATGATACAACTGCTCGGTTTAATGGTGATTGGAAAAAAAAAGACACCATCCATGTTCATACCGACCACTTATAGGCCCTGCTTTCACTATGGTATTGGTTTGGCCACCAGGACAAGCTTTTCATGAAAAAATGGCATCTTGATTTATGGCCTGTAGGGACTGCACTAGTCCACAACTAAAATGATGAAGAGAACTGTTTTTGCATGCAGGGCTACTTATTATGAAACAACACATCACTGACTCTGAAAAACTAACAGTGTCTTAACTGGCGCCTTGCTCCTGCTGCGTCTTTAAAACAAACAGCTTGGGACGTGTCTGTTGTCTCTTTTTAAATAAATAAATGTCATGTCAAAAATGTGGGGGGGGAAACTAAACAACAACCGAAACAATAAAATAAAAAAATTAAAAAAAAGTATGGTTTTATCAGTAGCAGTTTAGCTAGAATTACTTTCATTCTGCAAAAACTTAAGATAAAATACTTTATGTGTGCATAATCACCTGATTGAATTGAGGCTTTTATATTTACAGCATGTAAATTCATATCAGGAGCTGCCTCAGTTGTGCATCAACATTTTGTACCACCATGTTTTTTCAGTAGTAATTTAGAGTTGTGAAGGCTCCAACACACTTGGAAGTGAAGGACAAGGTGAGGGATATTCAGCTGTAGTAAATGTTGCTACGTATTACACAATGCACCTTCAATTTAAATTAGGAAATCAGGCCTTTTAAAAGTAATGTTTTTGAAAAAGGCATTATTATGTGTATTTGTATAAGTTGAGTTCGCATTCGCTTCATGTGAAAGTTTATTTATATAGCCCATAATGACTTCACTGACTGGCTGACACGCTATCACGGACCATTTCCCTGTAGAGTGCAGCAGCTCTGTGCATTTAGGCTAAATCAAAGCTTGATATTATGATGTTTGGGCTTCATTTTCTTGTACCGCAATGTAAATATGAAGCCTGTGTGACGTCCTTAACAAAATAAACTTAATCCATCTTATGTTGACAGTTGGTGCTCAATTCTTTTAATGTAACTAGTTTTCCCCTTCAGTAATAGCCTTTTCTTTGTGTTTCTCAGGCTCAGAAAAGGGAATTGATTAAATTGTGAGTCTGCAGCTGCATAGTCGGAAAAAAACCAAAACCTTGGTTGGAGAAAAATACAGTAAAGCCCCAGAGGCCAAGTGAGCCTGGCTGGCATGTCATGTATCTTTATCTGTGACTAATGACACACCTTCTTTGGTATTCTCATTACGGCTGCGCCCTTTTGCCATCTCTCCCGGAGGACCCTGATTTGAATGAGATTAACTGTGTATGAAAATATATGTTAGTCTGGAAGGCATCAGTTCAGGTCTCATATTCATGTTATCTGGGGCTGTTGAAGTTCACTCACTAATGTTAATGTTCTTTCTCGCGACTGATGAAAAGCTTTCAAATGAATGGTTAGAGGGGGGGACTCATGGAATACAAGCAGCTGTAATTGCTTGGTGAGCCTGTGAGGGCACAAACATGAATTTCAGCTCCACTCCTCACTGGCACTTTTCTTCAAAACTCTCCACTCTGCAGCTCACCACCCTCTCATCTGACTCTCCACACTCTGAGGTTTTATAAACCAATTTCCCAGGGAAACAAAATCAATCCATTAGACTTGTAACACAGAGGAAGGGAAAATTAAATAAGTATGGTGCAACAGTGAAAATCGCTGCTGAAATTAGCCTGTCCAAGCACTTAACAAGGTGTTGTTTTATATTCCTGAGAGGTGGCCCAGTGTTGGAGTGCAGATAACCCTCTAAAAGACCAATTTACTTTTCACAATTAGTTAGACCCACTCTATTAACTAAATTACCAACTTTAGTGATCTAGACTCGGCACCCTTCAGACTAAAAGCTGCACAGCATACCAATGGGTTTACTGTTGAGAGGACACATTGGGAAACTGCCCAACCATTAATCAACTCAAACTTTGAAGTGAATAAGAATTTTTTTTTTTCCCAAATATACTCTCAAACAAAAAAATTCCACTGTAAAACACACTGAGGTTCATTGAACACACAAAATTGCCCATAGATGTGACTGTTGGAGGAAATGTTTGCTCATCTCTGTATGTTGACCCTGCGATGAACTGGCATCCTGTCCACGGTGTACTCCGACCTTGGCCCTAAGTCAGCTGGGTTTGGCACCAGCACCAGCACCCTCACGTGGAGGATAAAATGGTAGATAATAAATGAATGAATGAAAAAGAAAGTGAACAAATACAGAACAATGGCATCTGTCGTACACAGATTGTTAGAAAACTAAAAGCTTTTTATTGAAAATGCCAGTAGCTGACAGCAACCATGGGAGTGAATTTATTGACCTTAACTAGCAGTGGACTGCATGAGAAAGAGACAAAAGTGTCTGCATGTGGAAGAGGTTAGTTTGCACAGTGAAAGCTCTTCTCAATTTGTTTGATTCTTATTAAAGCCTGCGTAGCATTTTGTTCCCACCACAACACACAAAAAAAAACCAATCATTAGAGAAGCAGTCACAGGGGGACTGTGTTGCAATAGAACTCATTTAAGGAACTTTTCTTTACTCAGGTGCCAGACAAGTTACCATCTATGGCTCCTGGAACAGAAGATGGCTATGTTGTTGATGGCCTCTCATCTCTGCCTGGAATCCTTACTTATGATCCTAGTGACTGTCTGGAAAAATGACTTGAAATTTGAGGTGAGGTGGAAAATATCTGAAATCATCCTCCTTTGTGTTTAATCTGTGTCCGTACGTGTCTATAGGCCAAGTAGAGACTGTGTGCCAAACTTGCCAACACATCCATATACTACTATTACATATACTATTAATAGTATACTACATATACTACTATCCATATACTACTATTACAACTACTGCCACTACTACTAAGTATACAACATGAAATGAAAGAAAAACAAAATTTCCTCTGCCACTGTACAACTGTTACTAGTACTGCTACATTTACAGTTACAGCTGTAGTAGTACTACTACTACTGCTATAACTAATTCTGCAACTACTTTTGCTACTACTCCTGCTACCACTACCGTGACTATACAACTATATGATACTATTACTATTATGACTAGTACTCTTACAACTAATACTACTACTACAAATATACTGCTACTACTGATAATAAAACTAATAATAAAATACTTATAATCATGCTCCTTTTTCTATTTATTTGAAGCCATGCAAGTGAACATGAGCAGTGACATCACACCACCAACAGTTTTCAGAGTCAGACAAGTGAGAATTTATTTTTCACCAGCAAAGTCACATGGACACACACAACAACAACAACAGCAGCAGCAGCAGCAGCCTCTCTCGCATTAATAGACTCCTTCAGAACAGCGATCACTCAGTAGAACCAATCGGGGAGTTTTCAGTCACAGGCCCACAGGCTGTCTTCCTCTGATATGTGACTCTGCCAGAGAAACTGCATTTCCACACTGACGCGCTGCACTCAGTGTGAACAGCACAGATACTGTGTTGCACATTGGCCCTCAAAACTAAACAGACTGCAGCTTGCAGACGACGAAGCATAATCAAAGAGCAAAATATGGTCACCCATTTGACACCACGCCACATACTGAGTGCATCATAACAACATATTCTGTGCAAATGTAGACAGTACAACCAAACACAAAGAAAATACAAGCAAACAGAGGAGTTACAGGGTAACACAGAAACCCTGCAATTCTTCTGCAGACAATAACAGTTCATTTCTCTATTTGTGCATATGGCTCTGTTTTTTGTTTGCTACTTTTGATTTTTGCTGCACATGTTTTGCCTTAGTAGTGAAGCTTTATTTGTCTCTCATTTTTTTGTGTTTTCTTTCTCACTCTTTACACGGCTCAGTGTATCCTTTACATTAACTTCTGTGAAGAGCACATTTCTCATACAGTGTACAGCGTTTACAGTGTTTGCTGATAGAGCTGAACACAGAGATCTGAGAAGCTTCAGTCTGGATGCAGACATTTTGAAAGATGCCTCAGACGTAGTAGTATTTTTTTTGTTTGTTTTTCTTTTTATTTGGCAGGTTCTCTCCATTCATTTATGACACAGGCTTAATTAGAACAGACTGTCCTCAGAGCGCAATTTGAAGAAAAATCAATGGGCAAGTTGAGGGCAGCAAGGGAGTGAAGGACAATACAAAAAATTTGTTTTCATGCTGCCTGACCAAACATAATGACACTTTTCTATGTCTTTATGTGTGCATGAGAGAGAGAGAGAGAGAGAGAGAGAGACGGAGAGAGGAGGAGAAATAGATAAAATAGTAAATGACACATTTTTATGCCTGCTTTTCCTCATTTCCTGCTGTATATCAACAGATAATAGCTTTTTTTGCCCATCGCAGATTAGATGTTGATACAGTATATGTTTGCACTATTTTGTTTGTTCTATTTTGAACGTCCATGCAATTATATTCAGTACTGTGCATAGCATTGCCTGAATGACCACAAATGTTATGGAATACAGTCGGAAAATATGGGAAACATGTATGAAAAATTCTAAATCTGAACTCCCCTACACATGAACAATGGCAGAACTGAGTGAATGGAATCGTAATTAATGTTATTAGTAACATAATAATTTGTCCTTCTATTTCAGGTCAAAAAACTTTTGTGAAAAAGGTCTGTTATGCCAGATTTATTCAATACATTCATTGCTTGCACATATTTTATGAGTTTAACTCAATAGAAGCTTTAAACAATGGGGCTTTTGTGTATCTGATGCCCATACTGGTATCTTAAACTTGAGTATCTACCAATACTGATATTAGTCAAAGACAGTCATTTTAGACCATTTATGAACTATGATGCTGTTAACAACACATATGTGCTGAATCATTTCAAAGACAAAATTCCAACTGTGTAACAAATATTGTTCTCACTAAAAGAAGAAAAAAAAACAGCCCACACATGACTCAGCTAAAATGCTTTTGCTGGTTTTTATTTCCATCTTTTACAGTCTGTGTATAGTGAAGCATGCCATATACAAGATTTTTGGATTGTATTTAATTTTACATTTTTATCTGTCCAATATCCGATCCAGTGATTTGGCCAGTATCGGACCGATACCGATAATGATAATGACCAACTCCCATCCATAGTTAATATACTGTATGTACATTATTCCGTTCAAAGTACTTAAAGGTCACAGAATATGACAGACCTGACATTATATTTTTGCATCAGTAAAGCCTCTCTGAAAGGGAAATAACTTTTAGCTAGTGGTAGATTAAGACTTTTGCACAATACTGTATCTGTGTCATATATTTTCTCCCTCACTGTGTCTGTAAAAAACAAGCACATCTGTGCAATAATCCTGTACCACTGCACTTTTCATGCCACATTCTTTCGTGCAGGGTCATTGGGGTGTTTATTCTATTTCCATTTTGTTTGTATTCTTATTTTTTTTTCTTTTTTCTTTTTATAAATAGTTTATTCATATTTTATACTAGACTTGTTTACTTCTGACCTTTATGGCTGCTGTAATAAGTGATTTCCCCCAATGTGGGGAAAGTAAAGTCAAATCTAATCTACAAACCTCATTTCAAAATATAATTAATAATTCATTTTAAATTTATTCAATAGACAAAGAGCCAAAAAAGATTTTCAGTGTTTTGTCAGACGTAAACAAATTTAGGAACAAATGCCTGCAACATACTCAAAAGGAAGTGGGACACAGCCAAATTTTCCACTGGGTCATATGACCTTCTCTTTTAATTACATTTCTTATTCTTTTAAGAATTGAATATATAATTGTTTGAGTTTTGCAGGCTGAAAGTTTGTCCATTCTTGCTGCAAACAAGTCTTGATTCTCCTTTTCTTAATGTACTATACAGGCTGGCCAGTCAAGCACACACTGAGTCCTGATGAAATAGAGTTCCTGGAAAAAGACATTGTCTTGATAGGTTCTTGTGCCTTCAAAATTCTAGTATAAGCCTTTGCATTATTTGTACCTTCACATATAGTTCACATATATACACATTACAGTACACTGATTTTCCACAGTACGTCACACATGCTGGTTTTTGCATCTTTTCTTGCAGTTTGGATGGTCTTTCTCAATTTGGGGATGTACACATATATATAAACCAAAGGCCTCTTTACCCTGATGCTAAATTCAGCCTCATGAATCCCAGCCCCAGCTCTGCCACCTTCTGTCCTGTATCTATAACCTCAGTGTCAGCCAAGCAGGTTATCCACAGTGGAGTGGCAGATGTGTCATCTTGTCAGATTGTCACCTTTGTGCTCTCTTGCAACAGTCTGCTGCTGTAGTTCTGTCTGAAGCAGCCCCAGGTCACCAGGTCCACCATTTTCATTATTCAATTTTCCACATCTTTATCAAGGTTTTGAAGATATAATAACATAATTGCTTTTAATGTTAAATGGAGTCTATGTGATAATACAGTGGACTGACAATGAAGCGATGTTTTTAACATCAAACCTTCACTTCAAAGTCACTGTAATCCTTTGGTACTTTAACATGAACCTTAGAACCCAGTGTGTCGCCCATAATGAGCCCCAGTCTTAGAAGTTAGTATCAAAAACCGCTGCAGTCCCCAGTTGTCTTTTACTTTATTATGCCACAGTATCTCCAGCACATCTAGAAATAGGTAGTAGTCTTGCTCTTTCTCTCTTTTTCAGAGTAACCCTTTTTGATTTTGGTCCATATTTAATTTAACAAATGTTTTAAACATGTCTGTCGATATTCTTTGAGCATCTAAATCTTTTGTGTTCATGTCCACAACCAAATATGACTCTTCTGTCTTCCTGCAACCCAACAGCCAGGATCATACAGTATGTTGCTGTTATGCATCTCTGCAAACCGCAGATATGTTTTATTAACACATCAGTCACGCATATCATTATGACTGTTTTAATGATTTGTGGTGTTTTTTACTGAAATTAGAAAATGAGGGTGTTGGTAACCATTTCCTGCTTATGAAAAGCACACTGTACTTCAGTATAAAACACAACTGACTTTTTATTTGAAAGTGGTACCGAGCTGTGGTTTGCTGCTTGCTGAATGTTGTCACCCCACCACCAACCACTCCACCTCCACGTGAGATATTAGTCTCACATTTTTGAGAAGGACGTCACCTTAGAAATGAAGCATAAAACATTGTGCATAAAATGTACAAATCTAACTTTCCCTGTTGTTGCAAAAGCCAGCCTTTTCTTCTGGGAGACAAGGCTGCTAACTGGCATGTCTTTTTTTTCCTTTTTCATAGATGTACAGAAGCAGCACCATTATTTAATGTTGGCTTGCAGTGCAGGTGCTGTGCACATTTTAAATATTGGAGGGCCTGTTCAGTCAACAAGGGCTCTACTTGGTCAGTAAGAGTGGATGATGGTGGTGTAGTTCAGCAGCAAGAAGTCCACCATGAGCAGCAGTCAGCAAAGCTGTGGCCGGAAAGACAACAGTGACATACTCTGTAGCCTGCCTTTACGATGTAGAGTTGCCAACAGCTAGGAGGATTAAATGATAATTAGATAATGGGGCTTGACATAATCAGACTAAATATGGATTTTGACTTATTTTGATTTTGCAATGATTAATGTGATACTTGTCATGGGGGCAGGGGCAAATAATCAAATGTTTAACAAGCATAATAGTAGAAGAGTGATGTGAGTCCAGATGTCCTTCATAGACCTTGAACACTTAAAAGGACAATATTTTGTTTAAAAGTCAAATTAGAAACACTCTGCCTCTCACCCCAGGTCATCTGGATTGGCTCCAGCCCCCCACGGCCCTCATGTGGAGGATGAAGAGGTACAAAATTAATGGCTGAATGTATTTTGCACTTGTTTTTGTACATACATACTGTATATACAATATATGTATGCATATTTACATGTATAATATATATTCTATTTTAGCCCATCATCATGCAATATAATCTCAGTGTTTTTGTTTTGTCTTTTGTAATTTTCAGTCTGTGACAGAAGGAGAACTGAACAGTCAGGTAAATGATCTGACATGTACCATCACAGGAATCCCGAGAGAACAGAACAAAACCCTAAATCCCCTGAAACTAAACAGGATGTGAGTAATAGGCAGCAGTGTTGTCGCATGCCCACTATCAGTATTGCACCATCAAATAAGCTTTTGAAACCTTGAGCACTTAAATCTCTGCAGGAGACACATTTATTTGCAACCTAACATAAAGCTGAAGGATGCATTCAGTCGTGGTATTTTATTTATGACAATGAATTTACCCACACAACACCCAGATCTTTATAATCTTCATAATTACTATATAAATTGTAATTTTTTGTCTCTGTCTTCTGGTTAAATTCAAAGGTTTTCACTGTTCCTATCATTTATTCAGTGTCTTCTGGAGCTCAGGTCCCTTATTGTGAACTTAGTGGAGAGTATAGCAGCATTATCTGTAATCCTGTCTCCATCTAGTGGTCTTTGTTGAAACTGCTCATTGCTCTGCTGAGCCAAACAAATCTATAAAACAAGCTGCATCTTGTCCCATTTGTCAAGATAAAAGAGCAGAGATAACACTTCCTGAGTGGGTACGAGTTTTAAATAAGGACAAGAGTCTGATAAATAATCAAAGAATGAGGTGAGTTAATTATAAAAGAGCATATAACAAATAAATAAAATGTGAAAGACATTTTTATTTACTGATGCAGCAACTTTTCAAAGGAACGATGAAACCCAGAGACATCAATTGCATTTTCTGGATTACTATTGAAGGATATTTCATGACATTGCAATTATCTCATAGGTTTATTTCTCAAACTGGTATATGTTTGTTGGTATTTATCATTACTTGACCTCCAGCTGTAAACAATATAATGAGACCATGTGTTTTATTTGCTTGTTGTAAAGAGATAAAATGTGCATGATTGATTTTATTGCAAACACACATATGGCTGTGTCAAATGACAAGTATATTTTGTCACTAGACATAGTTTATCAGAATAAACCACAGTTAGTGACTCAACTGCTTCATGTCATTTGATTTAATGTCCTGCCACTACATTTCACAGACAGTGTGTAATAAACACACTATATAATGTGTTTGTGCATGTTACGGGAACAAACTGTGGCACATCATGCCTTCTGGCACCTTCATTAGTGATGTCATTTCACTGTAGTGTGCGTGTGTGTGGACATACTGTAGTATATGCAGCGCGTCAACAAGCATCTTGAGTCTGAAGGGATGACTCATCCCCATATATCAACCAAACACACCCTCATGTCTTGGCATCATTTCTCTCATGTTTTCTTGTTTTCTTTTCCATCAGTTTGGCAGCAGAGTGTGTCGAGGAGGCAGAGCAATCTGAAAGAATGCATCACTGACAGGCTCACATTTCGGTGAAGTGAGGTAAATCCTAAGGTGAGTCACAATTGAAAAAAAGTTGGCTCGTTTAAATGCTTTCTGCTCTAGACACAGTTGCCGTTCGCACTACACATTCTGATAAATAAACATTTTAAATCAATTCATGGTCCATTTCTAATAATATTTTAAGCAAAATGTTACAATACTTGTCTATCATTGCTGGATCTCCATGCATAGTTAAAGTTCTCTTTGTTCTGTCATGTTGAAACCACAAAGATATTCATTTCACAGTCATAATAGAAAATAGTGCCTATTTAAAGCTTTCCAATACCAGATAAGCCCACTGTGGGTAGCTCAGGACATCAAGCAGGCCATCCTCTGACAAGAAGCTTGGTGGTTAGATCGCCAGGTCCTCCAGTCTGTGTGCCAAAGTGTCCTTAAGAAAAACACTGACCCCCCAAAAAGATAAAGCATTGAATATGAGTGTGAATGGCAAAATTGTGTAAACTGTTTCACTCTAACTTAACAGTAGTTAAGTTAGAGTGAAAGCCTTGAAAATCCTATATTTAAAGATTCCTAATAAATTATTAATCAGCTTCAAATGCAGCACTTTCTTATGTGATATACAGATTTTAGTCTTTAACACCAGTTTAAACACTAAGAAAAACATTTCTATTGAAATGGTGCATGTCACTGATCGGTCTTGGCAAGTTAAGGTAACTCTGAAAATACAACTTCATCTTTTCATATGAATAGAATGATCCTGCTGCTGCTGAGCAGCTTGCATGCCACAGCGTGATGTTATACTGTACACCAGTACACACACTCTCAATTGTGGAGCTGTAGAAGGTCACCAGGACCTCTTTCTTCAGGTCTGATTTCCTTTCTTAGGAAATGGACCTGCTGCTGTGCCTTTTTAATGGTCACCGTGGTGTTTGCTGACCAGGACAGGGTTTTCTCTGATATGGGTCCCAGAAACTTAAAAGCAGAGACCCTCACCACAGAGTTCCCTCTGATGGAAAGTGGGGCTAGTTTCATTTTGTATCTTCTGAAGTGGATCACCACTTCTTCAGTTTTGTTGGTACTGAGGAGTATGTTACCGCTGCGCTGTCCGTTTACAGCAATAAAGAGGCGTTTTGCTCTCTCATGTGTCTGATGTGGAAATTTAAGAACCAGGAAGATAATGTAGTGTCAGTGTCATTGCACAGTCCTATCAGCCCACTTTCACTCAGGAGTCTGTAGATGAGTAGAAAAACTGTCTGTAACAAGTGGAGATCTGTGTTTGTGCCAGAAAGGGAGGAGAGAGAGACATTCCGTCACCAAGGACTGTCAACCACACTCACTGGTGAGTCAAGGTTTCCCACTGATTCACGTCTGTGTAGAAGCTTAGTGACAGGCTCACTCTCCCCCTTTTTTTTAACACCTATACCCTCCTCTTCCGATTATTTCACTCTTCCTCTGTGTTCATCTCTTTGTCTAAATCCCATTTCCATCCTACCCGCTAATTGTTGTTGTACCACACCATTTATTTCTCCACCCAGCCTGCAGTGCTTCTCCGCAAGCCAGCTCTTTTCAGCAGCATCTTCAGGCCCTTGTTGTTAGACCTCCAGGATGTTCAAAAAAACCCTCTCCCGCATTGCACCTGCGGGCCAGTGCAGCTCAACAGGGGATTTCACCGCGCTGATGACGGGGCATACTCTTCCTTCCTGAGCCCACATAAATCTGTCGGTGAGCTCTGTCCTATAGTCTGATATTAGAGCTGTTTTCCATTACATGCTGTTCAGTGGGGGATGGTAAGCTGTTGTTGACCTACATGAGTTGCTAGGAGAAGAGGTTATGGTTAGAAGTTACTTTTAATTGATTGCCATCTGACCTATTTACCCTGTAGTAATGTTGTTGCAGAGCAGTCATTTTCACCCCTATGCAGTAAAGCAAGAAAATGCAGGAATGCATTGTGTGCATAGTTTACTACATGCGCTTGTCATACCCTGCGCTGTTTGCAATTTTTTGTATTCATGTAGGAAAAAAAAAGAGTGTCAGTCTTTTATTTTGCGTTGCATAAATTGCACCTTGACTGATCTTCTCCTGGAACAATGACAAGAATGGACTTGTGAGGACGTTTTTACAATGAGTGAAGGACCTCTGTCATCTCATACTCAGAGAGGTTGTGGCTGCTGACCTCGGGCTATAATCAAACACATAGATTTCATGAAAGGAAACGTAAAACAGGAATGGTACCATTTTCGCATTTAATCCGAAAGTTTACAAAATTATGTATTATAGTACAATTAATTTTACATACAGCCATGACTTTAATAAATACATTTACAGATGTTGAACTTTTGGTTGGATTCTTAATCACATTTCCTTTAAATCCACGTTTCACTACTTGAAAACACAGTGTAGGAATAAGTAACGATAATATTGCACTTCTCAGTGCTTTCCATGGTCTTATCACACTTTTAGTGATGCAGCATTTTGTACACTGAGTTAGCATTTGCACCATCAACAAACAGAACAGCATTTAGTGGGATAATAGTACAACATTCTTTAAGGTTAACATTTTGAAATGCAAAATCGAAATACATTTTCAACTATTTACAACATTCTGCAGTCTATATTACCATTGCACTTTTATTTTTCATTTGTTTCATTTAGATGTTCTTGTTTTGTAGTAATACTGGGTCAATTTGTGACAGCAGGAAACACAAATCCACTTGTCAGTTTTCTCCCTGAGACCAATGATGTGATGATCAAGGTCCTCAGGGCTCACAGTGGTCAATGTACCTGTTACAGTATGTCAGAGCACAGAGACAGGCTGTGCTCTGGCTCTTGCTTGTAGCTCACTTGCCACGGGAGCCCCAGAGCAGGAGGCGGCTCTGCAAAAGCGTCCATGTATCCCTGAGTACAGGAGGCCCACATCCCTGGCTGGTACCCTAACCCCTCAGCCACCTGAGGGTATCGCAGCGGACTGGGTGGGTGGTTGTGTGGGCTGCTGCAGTGTCCATGTGAGGCATAAAGCTGTCCTTCAGTGGGATAACAAGGATAGTGTGGGGACGGGGGACATGAAGACATGGTGTTATCCATGTAGACATGTGGCTCTGTGGGCAGTCTGTGCGTATGACGAGGTTGTTGTGGCTGCATCTGGTGAGAGATGGAAGCCTGCCAGGGTAGGTAACTCTGATGCTCCAAGTGAGGAACCGTTACTCTTGTTTGGTCGGGTCGGGGTGTTCCTGTCCCTGCTGGCCCCACAGATGCCCTGTTGCACTCCCGGTGGGTGCAGGGTTTGCTGGGGGGGTTGGTGTTCAGGAAAACTGAGAGAGCAGAGATGCGGTTAATGGCCCTCTGCAGTGTGGCAATCTTGGACAGCCTTTTTCCACTGAGGTCATGGTTCAGAGCAATGCGTAGGGCATTGAAGGCCTGGTTGTAGTCCATGATGCGTTTTCGCTCTCTGACATTTGCAGCCATTCGCCGAGCTTTTGAGCGGACTGGTCGATTGCGTTTCTTGGTCTGACCTTCCTCTGGGTCACTTGGGCTGCTGGTTGCACTCTCACTGTCTTGGAAAGATGGCTTGGCACGTCCCTCATCCTCTTCCGGGCCCAGAACACCAAGCTCCAGCTCTTCCTCAGAAAATTCGGAACCTGTAACACTGCTGCAGCTCATTGTGCCAATAATAGTAGAAACTGGATAGGTCTAAGTTAAGTTTTGGTACTTGTAGTGAATACAGCTGCTGTGTGTCAGCCTGCAAATGCCTCCTGAGTGTTCAGCTCCGTGGGGCTGTCGGTATTTGCTGCTGTGCCGACAGCCCAGGTATTCTCCTCCTCTGACTCCTCTGGTGCCTTGTGATTACTTGTACTTTGACAAGACAGGTTGGCCTGCTTTTAAAAGCTCTTGAAGTCACATGGCCCAGTCACCTTTGAGGAATGGTGCTCTCTCCCCTTCTCTCTCTCTCTCTCTCTCTCTCTCTCCTTCTACAGGTTTATGGGTGCCCTGGAGGCAAATGGCACTGTCACCTCCTCCTCCTCCTACTCTGACTCTCCCTCACATCTCTAACAGGATCTTACAAAACTTTTTTCACACTCCACATCAGTGTGAAAACACATGAGCAAAACAGACCAATTATTAGTGGGGGGGGAAAAAGCAGCATTTTACCCTTCCTTTGTAAGGGATTTAATTTGAGTGAATCCTTAAAACCAGTTGAAGAATTACTTGGCACATCATATAACATTGTAATTTCTTTCTTTGCAAAGATAAATGCTGCATCAGACTTAACAACCAACACCATTCTTCCTATGTAATATTTCATTTGTACAAGGGTCTGCTAGAAAGTGTTATTTGACAAATAGCGTCATCCAAGTGCATGCTATTGCATATGATGAAGAGAGGAACCTCCTTATCCACTATATTTGGCCTTGCAATTAGCTTACAATTAAGAGTGGTGGTTCTCCTTCTCTCTCTCCATCTCTCTCTCTCCTCAGGTTTAAGGGCCATGTAATTTAGAGTAGCTTCCCTGGAACCCATCCCCATAAATCAGGCCTGGGCAGCACCTGAGGACAAGAGCAGAGTGAGCTTTAGACTTCAAAGAGAGGGAAAAAACAAGGGCAAAAATTTTACAATTAGAGCCTGCAATTAGTTCTGACTTAGGCTATCGATCTTTCATCGTCTTTTCCTTCTCTTTTTTAAAATAAAATATTAAAATTCTTTAAAACTTTCTTTTTTATGAATTACACTACAAGTTGAAAAGTTGCATGAAACTGTCATCACATTTTTTTAGCTGCAGAATAGAAGTAGCTTGTCCATTTGTTTCGTTTAAACTTCTTAGTTATCTTTGGCTAAACTGGTGTGGAACACTGGAATGAAGGGAAACCTATATCTGTGTGCAAGATCTATGTATCAGATATTGGAGTGGACAGTGAAAGGTGATTGCACTCACCTTTAGCTAAGCTTCTGGCCAAGTGCAACGGGTCAGGTAACTAAAGGGTAGGGCCTCAGACACTGAACTGGGGGTCGTTGAGGAGCATTGCTTCCTTCCTGCTCTCTTGGTTTTATTATAAGTGTTGCAGCTCTGAGACGCCAACCTTTAAAGCAATTACAGCCCAGAATTTTAGTTCCTAAAGCAGCTATTGATTTGAGGTGGGAACATTCAGTCTGGCTGTTTTACTGTTGTGTCCAAGATATTGGTGGAGACTTTTCTCATTATAATTTATAATTTCATTTGCTTACCCCAATGCATATAGAAATATGTGAGTTTAAGATATGTCCTGAGGTCTTGCACAATATTTAATTGCAATAAATACATTGCATGTTTTAATTATTTGAGATTTTTGCTTTGTATTTGCTATCACACTGATAATTAGATAAATCGCTTTATTTTGTGAAAAATCGCCTCTTTGAAACTTGAAGACCTCGACCCCCAAAGCCATTCATAAGTCAAACTTGCATACCATACAGTGGTCTTGGTTTCTGAATTTCAAAACTGCCAGCACCATTAAAGCAGAGTTTGGTACAAGCCTTTTTTTTAAATTTATTTATTAAAAGCTCCAGATGTAATCTGAATGTGAGACAGTGTTTTTAATCAAGTATTTCTCACAAAAAGTAGTTTGGATTTCATACAGTTTAATTGATATCACATTGTGGATAAAGCAGTTGAAGCGCAACGATGACGTTTAAGGTTTCACTCATTTTTAAATGTCTTGTTTTGTGCCCACCCTTGCCTACCCTTCTTTAGACGGTACGTCACCTTTTGAATAACCCTGCTGATCTACTACATACATAAGAGTTTAAAATATTCTGCCTACACTGCTCAGATCTGAGGACTGTGCAGCAGGCTTTATCACAGGATGTGATTTATGGTTTCACAAACATGTCAGATTTACTGCTGTGGTGCAAAGAGCATGAAGACTACAGCCTCGGACTCTCCCCGTCCATTCATTTTTGACAGGTGACAAGACACCAGTAATTATCAGCCGCCAGGAATAAATCACAAGATTTTATCACACCGCTGGCCTTGCCCTTGATGGAATAACCATTTTCAAGTGGGGGAAACCTGTCCAACACCCCCGAACCTTAGATTTGTAAATCTCCCGCTCAAGCCCCCATAATGACTGGTTGTTAGTCGTTTGTTATTAGAGGTCTGTGTGCCAAACATTATAGATATTTCCAGAGGGGTAGTTAGGGGTAATAAGTGAGTAAAGTCCAGGTTTGCTAACCTTGGCTTTGCAGTGGTATGTTAATGCATGTTTTTGGTGTCTGACATGGAATTTTCTCACCTTAATAAAAAACCTCCAGTCACAAAAAAAAAGAAAAAGTTGCACCACTGTTTGTTGGACCACAATCCCATAGGAATAGTTAATGTCTAGAAAAATCTGCGTTATCAAGTGTAAACTGCCAATCTTTGGTCATGTCATGTTATTTGTCATAGTCTAATCTGTTTTATTGCAAAGACATTGTTTCCCTTTAGTCAAATGGATTTTTTTATAACATTTTACTTTTTTTATTTTTGAGTAATTGTTACATTTCCATGTACTTGACCAGAAATGACAGTATATATCTTCAGTCTCTTTGGTTCTTGGTGTATCGCATGCACCTTGAGTTCACTGGATAATCAAAGCCTTTTTTTATATCAAATCAAAAATAGCATTATCACTTTGTAAAACTACTGCCCTGAATTACTCTTCTTCTTCAGTGAAACGACGGCATAGTATCAAGAATATGAACTTAAAATATCTAAATAAAACTACGTTTGAGCAGAAGGGTAAAATGTAGGACTGAAAACACAAATAGTGCCCACAAACAATATTGGAACGAAGAAGTAAGATCTTTTCCCCACACTTAACATTCAAACCAGTAGAAGCTCACCCTGGTGGCTATTCATTATATTGGTACTTCCTGATTGTCTTCACAGAGGGAACTAAAAACTAGAAACTAGAAGATTCATCTTTTATATTTGGTGTATAGTGTACACACAAACATTCCCACAGTCAAGTGTGATAGTATTGCTTGACAGAGCCCATTGTCAGATGAAATAATCTCACATCATTTCGGTTCATGAAGACCAACCAGACGCAGAATAACAATATCAATAACAACGGAATTAACCAAAATTTACACACTGCAGCTTTAAGTACTTGAATATACTCGGCTACTGATCATGTAGCAGATTGTGCTGTTTTTCTGTAAACATGCTCCCTAAAGCATGTACAAATACAGGGGCTCCATCAGTGGGCTGTGGGGTGCGATCAATCATTTTTGATCGTTACTGTCAGAACGAGCCTTCAGTGAAGGAGATTCTCCGTTCTCTCTGAGTCACACTTCACTACTCTGTGATGAGACATGAAACTTTATGTAAAGCCCAACAAAAATCAAGTTGTCAAATTGTCCTGAGTTATAGTCGGGTTTAGTGAGAGCTGTTGTAATCATCTGTCAGCATGTGCTGCAGAGACATACTTGAGTGAAGCACACCTCCTAAGTTTTGGTGACTTGGTGAGAGAGTGTCTGCGTCGCAGATCTTGTCCAGCATTAAAAACAAAAGTTGCTGGGAGCAATTCCACTGACACAACAATTGTGAATCATTCTGTCTGAAATTACTGGCTCTTGCGTGTAGCTGGCTGCTGTCATCAGATTTCAGAGTGCACAGCAGCTATAAAACCTCAGTTGTTGGCTGTAAACGATGCCCCAGGTCTTTCAGCAGGCGCAGCTCGGCATCAGAAGTGTTATTCACAGAATGTCTGTCACTATTAATCACAGCAGTGTGTGGACGTGTGTTCTGCAGCATTGGTGAGGTTTCCAATGCTGTGACTTGTATAAGGAAAAAATAGTGAAATAACAGTGTTCTTAGAATAAGTAGGGTATATTTTAATTAAGGCTTAGAAATACTGCATGTCATCAAAGCGTAAAGGATACTCATTTTGCCATAAAAGCACAATTGAGATTAATTCAGTGTCTATTTATATATCAAGATCATATTTCTTGACATGTAATGTAAGTCAGATTTATTTTGAAATATGTTTTTCATTCACACTCCTATAGATTATAGATTACTATTTGATGCATGCTCTATATTGGTAACTTGCGTGAATATTGTGGATTAAAGGTGTTACTTCATCCATCATACCTATTCCAGTCTGTTATGAAAACAGTCAAGTAAAATAATGTATAAATTAAATTACTTTTGAGTCCAAAACAGAATGGCTAGCTCTGAGTAAATTTGGAGCCCTTTTGTGTTTTGTAGAGCTCTTAGTCATGAATATAATTCCAGATTTGAATTCATGCTGTTTTTTTTCTCTCTCACTTTATCTGAAGTGTTTTAGCCAAAGAAAAACTTTGAAGAGATTTGCCTTGTGCTTGACAAGTTGAATAGATTTTTTTACAATCTAAAAGAAAGCTGTGATATATTTATCAAACTTATCTCTTGAAAATGACTGATTTATATCCACTGTATGCAATTGTATTTTTTTCAACAGTAATTTTGCTGTAAATTTTTCTTTACAATAAAACATAGTTTGAAAACCTAATCCTCTCTTTAGTTGTAACCAGTTGATTAATGAGACTATTTTCAGTTGGGCCATAAAAGAGAGTTGGTTGCTATGCAGGGAACTTAATGTTTGGGTCACTAGAAAATCCTATGCTCTCTAATTTAGCCAAAAGCAGAACATTACTATAACCTGGTGATTTATACCTTGTAACATACAAATCTGTCAGTACCGATTTCATGACATGTCTTTCCACATAGGAATGTCAGTACATATCCTTTTATGTCCTAAATACTTGAATCTGAATATAAATCGTTGTTTTTACAAAATCATATGAACTGAAAAGTAAAGGCATCGCTGAGAAGAAGGGCATATATTGCACACTGCAGTGGGAAGGCAGTAACTTTTACTGTGTGCGATGCAAAACACCGAGATCAATACATGTCATTTTCTGCACATGACAAAAATATGCAGTGAGCCTCCAAAAAAAAAAAAAAATCAGAAAAGGCAGGAGGGTATACTCGTAGTGCATTCCTTTCAAAGAGAAGACAGTCATTACTCTGGGTTGTCATTAAAGGGTCCATTTGGAGTGTTGGAACATGTGGTCAAGGTTAACAGTCCGTAGGCTAGTTCCCACACAACCCACAGCAGTTACAGTGATGCCCTCTGACCAGAGGAGTGGTAACACAGCATTACACCAATGCTCTGCTTAAATGAATCAAATTAGTTTACGGCACCCCCTTTAATTAGTGTGTGTGAAATATTTCCTCCCAAGAATAGAGATTGATTGACAGTTAAGTGAACAGTTTTTATAGAGTTAATGAGAGAACACAAACCTGCTCAAAGGCTGCTCAGTTTTCCAGTGACAATCCCTATCCCCAAAGGTTAACAGTTCTTTAACAAATCCACCTTATATTTTTTTGAGTCATGCTGCTCACAGACAAATGGTAGAAATCGTTACCTCCATTTAGATTTAAATAAAAATGTGTGATAACTGGCTGGTTGACAATGACCATATGTTTAAGTGCAAAGGAAAGTTATAAGCAGATTTAGGAATCTTGTCATGACGGTTGCTAATTGTGGCTTTGTGCTTCATGTCAGTCATAACCTTGTCTTGCCTCTGGCCTTTAACCTCAGTGAGAAAAAAGATACCCATTTCATTAAATGGAGTTTACAGGAGTGAAAGTCTCTCCAATTAGGGCTGGACAGTATGGCCAAAAGGTTATCATGATAGAAACTTTCAAATCAGTTGACAAGGATTGAAGCTGCTGTCAGTAAATGAAGTTGAAAATCTGTGTTAAAAACTATAATGCACCACTTTTAAATATAAACAGATGTCTGTGAGTATCAAACTATTGGCAGGTTAAGATATATTATGGAATGCAATGGATACTTTTTTCCTAAATAAAATTAATTGATTTACACATGGCATCAGCCTCAGAGGGGCTACATATCAACAGTGGACCACTGTTTCAAAGTTGCACACATACAGTTGGAGTACTCACAAAATAACTATATAACATGGAATCGTCTGGGCTGAATACAATTGTATTGCTTCGTTTACAGTTTGTCTTCTTTTTCCCGCCCACTCCTGTCATGCTGCTGCAGACACACAAATCTTCCCTCAGTCAGATCCATGACTGAGCTCGTTTTGAAGCTCCCAGATTTGTCATTTAGCTGGTGCCATGTTGACGTTTTGCAAATGGAAGTTCACAGACATCACCTTCAAACAGGCTCCCATTGGATGAGTAGTATAGACGCATGTTCCCATGCACTTCCATTCAAACTGAGTTCTTTTTGCAACCAGCAAAGTTGCAACCTAGTTGCTCTTCATTATATTGCTACTTCCTGATTGATTTGCTGAGAAAACTAGAAGACGTTGGCCATTTTGTTTTAAAATAATAACATCACCAGTAACAAAAAATCACCAAAGTTTATACACTGTAGCTTAAAATAGATCTACATTCTTTACATCACTGACCTAGAGTATTTGGCTCGTGTGCATGAGCCTCTCATTCTCTGGTCTGTGTAGATCTAACACAAAAGTTAGGCTGCAAAGAACAAGACATTGGCTTAAAGTAAGCCACATGATATTATCACTGACAGCAGATTTAACCTTTTCTATGCAGTTAAGTGTGGTTTTTAACTTAACACTTAAATCTGATGTTGCACCTCGTAAAATGAGCTATGTCTTTTTTGTGCAAATATTTATTAAGATGTCAGATTATTGAGACTAGACAGATTATTGTTTTAGTCACATATGAAAAGGCTTCCGGGGGGATCTATGCTCTGTATTAAGAGTGGGAATGATTGGAATAATTTGAGCTATTGATTGAATGATTGAATGATTAGATTATTTGCACCTGGCTGTTGTTTCAAAGCCGGCTTGTCTTTTATTCAAATCCATTTTGTCTGTGTCATTATACCAAATTGCTAGAAATTATCTAGACCAAAATTTTTCCTGCTATAACTTACATCTACAGTAGAAGTTATCATGAGCTTTTAAATACAAATAAATGTAATTTATTTGTTATAATTTATTTGCAATAAATGTAATTTATTTGTGTTTAATTCAATGAAGGCTGTACCACTCTGCAAGTTAAACAAAATCCCACTGATTATTTCATCATTTGATGAAGTGGAAACGAGAGACAGTGAATCATTTGTGGTGAATTGTTGCTCATGAAAGTGACTACGACTGATGTCAATCAAAGAAGTGGAGCTCATTTCCCAGGCTTCACCTCTGTTAGAGTTCTCATACATAGAGAGAACATGTTTATTTTATTTAAAGAGGACATCACCTCTCTGCTTTTAGTTCCTATATAATTATCAGTTGTACAGACAATAGACAAAAGTAAGAACCCTATTACACTCTCTGTTTCTACATTACAAAAAAATGCTGTGCGTCTCAGATATTGTGACACAAGTAAATGCATTAAAGAATCCAGCTCCATCTCAGAGGACAGTAAATGTTTTATACATGTATTTGTCCATCGTTTTTATACAGTTTATACATTAAAAGGGCTTCTATTATTCTATTAGTATTACTGACGGCCAAGGCAATAAAACAGTGTTGCCCTCTAGTGGTAATAAGATCCTAACCTGTGATTGAAGTCTTACTTTATTATTGGATTTACTAGATTTGTCAGCCTTTTTCCAATTATTTACAGTCAGTGCACTAAATTAAAAAAAATGTTGGTTTTGCAAAATATAGAAAATAAAAAACTTGTTTGTTTGTTTACTTAATTAATACTTACTTACTGAATAGAATAGAATAGAATAGAATAGAATAGAATAGAATAGAATAGAATAGAATAGAATAGAATAGAATAGTCTCACCATGAAATACATATACATACACATGATTAAGAGCAATAAGTAATCCAACTAAATAAAAAGTCTGCCAACAGTGCATTCATGTCAACACATATTTAATAATCTGACAAACACAGCACAAATATGATAAAAGTATTAAAACAGGACAAGAAAAGTAATAGTGTTGTAATGATATTGGAATGTATGTATGGGGATTTTCAAATCTGATTCACAAATATTTTGATGTGAAGCTATTACACTAATTGTAACTAATACTAATCCTCATTACCAAGCTTATTATCCAGCTATTACTATATGTAAGTAACATTGTGTTACTGTAGTATTATGTTCTTATTACCACAACCTTGCTATTACCAAGCTTGAAACTGCATCAGAAATAACACAGTATTATTAGACAAAATTGTTGCACTATTATCACGTTACTGTATTTTAATGTAAGGTGTTACTGTTCTGGTATGTGAGAGTAAGAGGTAACGTAAAAGAAAAGAGCTGATTTGAAAGATGAATTATGATTGAATGATTACAAGGTGACCAAATCGCACTCTGTACTTTACTGCTGATATTTGAAGTATGCAATCTGAGTATTATGAAGAAAGGTAAGGCTTTTTTAAAAAAAAAAAAAAAAAAGTGTGTGATCAGTACATTCATTGCTGTAATCAATTTTGTTTCACACATAAATTTCACACATATCTTTCATCTGCTCCAGAGGCTTCCCAGATGTTGAGCAGATGTTTCAGCAAGAGACTGTTATTAAATTATTGAGTAGGTGTTGCCCACAAACATTAGTGCTAGACTTATGGATAAGTGTACAATACGACAATAACTACATAACTGAAATTGCACTATAGCGGTGTATGAAATCCTTCATGGGCAGCCACAAAATGAGTTGGCCTGAATGTCTCTGTGTGGACACTCATGGACACTGGTTTCTATGACTTCGGAGGACATTGCATTGACTTACATTAATTTCCTTGTGACTTACCCTACTGCCCTAATCCTAACCTCCTCCTACCTTTAAAACATGTCTTCACCTTAAAATACAATAATTTATGCTATCAGGGCTTGATTTTTGTCCCCATAAGAAAGAAAAGTCCTCATAATGTGACTGTGTAAACAGATTTAGGTCCCCGCAACATAAGGAATACCAGATACACACACTGTAAAAACTCAGCATGTATTACTTATGTCAACCACCAGGGGAACTAGTGAAGCAAGATGAGTCACTTGTGTTCTTATGAGAACAATCAATTAAATACCTGATTCTTAGTGCCAGTAGAGTTTGGATATATATCTGTTTGATACACAGTATATTGATTTGGAATGACTAAATAATAGAATCAGAATATCTTCATTGTCATTGTAACGTGTGCAACGGAAATCAAGTGCAATCCTCATCAGTGCAAGGAACCAACAATAAATAATAAATAATTCTATATATAGTAAAAAGAACATAAATTAAAGGGACAACTGCATCTAACTAAAAACATTACACAGAACCTTTATTACAAACGATAAAAAGCATGAACACTTGAAGCAGGTTAGTGAACATGACCCTGATGTTCTGCTGCATTTACAGCTCTCACAGCAGAAGCTGTTCTTGAGTCTGTTAGTTCTTGTATTTAATGGTCCAATACTGTCTGTAGCAGCTCAAACAGCAATGACTGGGGTAAGATGTGTCCTTTAATACTGTCAATGTATAGATATGTCTGTTAATGACTTTAATATAAAATACAATATATGTTTTCGGTGAATTTAATTTGACTCCCTCTCAAGCTCTGAGCACCTTCTTGCTTGCAATGGTGATGGACAGGTTGACAGATGAGGTCAGGCAGGAGTCTCTGTGGACTGTGGTGTTTGAAGATGATGTCTGTAGAGAAAGAGGTGAAGAGGAGAGTGCAGGCAGGGTGGAGTGTGTGACGAGTGTCAGGGGTGATGAGTGACAGAAGGAGAGGGAAGGTCTACTAGGTGGTAGTGGGACCTATTATGATGTATAGCTTGAAGACAGTGGCGCCGTCTAAAAGACAGGAGGCGCTGGAGCTGGATGGACAGGATAATACATAAGCATACTAGAGGGACAGTGCAGGCTGAACTATTTTAATTGAGATGGTTTGGTCACCTGCAGAGGAAGGATAGCAATTATTATTATTATTTTGGACCACAGAGAAGGTTCAAGGATGTTGTTTAGGGGGACATGAGGACAGTTGGTGGAATAGAAGAGGACACAAAGGAGAGGGCAGGTTGGTCCAATGTGACGACTCCTAAAGAGAGAAGAAAAAGATAACATAAAGTATATTTCTTTACATTGTTGGATAAATGTAGGTTAGTCTCCCTTTCTGTATTCAACACAGGTAGAGGTAATACACCACTGAGTCTGTGCCACAGTGTAAAGCACAGCCCGTCCATCAATCATCCATTGATTAAATGGGTTAATTCAACAGCTGTTACGAGTTAATGCGCTTGAACCCATGAATTTTTTTTATTTATTTATTTATTTATTCGCTTTACTTGGTTTTCCTACTTTGGTTTTCAAGATATATCAAGCCTTGTTATATTAACGTGATGTCTTGGTATAACATGTACAGTAAAGCTCCCTGTAACAATATGTGCTACATTTTATCATAGAAATGTGTTGTGATACTTCAGATCTAGGGTCATGTGAATTGAATGAATACACAGTGCATTGATATACACAGTACAAATGTTACTACCCATGTAGTTATTACAAGCAACTGTCTTAACTGGCAGCATCCTGGGTATAAGTAAACATGGAGTGAGAAGCCAGAAAAGTGTTGAAAATGTTTGTCATCTTGTCTAAGGATTGGTGGAAGTGCTCTCTCTTCCCTGTAGGTGGTGTGAGTAAGCTGTATTTGCTTTCTGTTAGACTTCAGTTGTTCTTTAAAATGAAGGAACTGTTATTAGGGGAAGAGTGGCAAACATAATGATAAATTTAGTACATAAATTAAAACTTGTACAACATACTGCAGCCAGACTTTGTACCAACACCAAAAAAGCAGCACATATCACTCACATTTTAGGTTGTGTTCATTGGCTCTTCTTAAAATTAAAATTGTGTTAAATTTGACTTCACTGGGCTGTAAATTACACTGTCAGCAAGGGTGACTGAGTGTTTTTTTTTTGTTAGTGACCACAGGTAACCTCAGATATGTCTATTGATTTTAAAACCTCCTTCTTTCTTTCTTTTTTTCTCTTGTTCACACAGTCACTCACCCACCCACTCACTTGGAGCCAATCCCAGCCAACATAGGCCGAAAAGTGGGCTACACCCTGGACAGGTCCATCGCAGAGCAAAAGTACACTGACAAACAACCATTCGCTCTCACATTCACACCTACAGTCAATTCAGAGTGTCTATTTATAATAATCTGCATATTGTTTGACTCTGGGGAGGAAACCAAAGTTCTTGGAAAACATGCAAACTCACAGGAAGGCCTTATGGGGCAAACTGACAATCTTCCTGCTATGAGGCAACAATGCACCACTGTGCTGTGAGTATTCATTATTTAAATTATTTCAAAAATATTTTATTTGACAAATCTTGAAGCACTTTTGCCTTGAAAACTAACAGAGTGATACCATCAGGTAATTAATGCATGCATGGCAATTTTAATTCTACAGAAACTGACGGAGGAAAAAAATCTAGTGACTATTGAAGTGGGTTCAGTGTTGTGCTCACTTAATCCTCCACATGAGGGTCATAGTGGTTGGAGCCAACCCCAGCTGACATAAGGTGAAAGGTGGAGTACACCCTGGACAGGTCAGTTGTTGTTTTGTTTTTTAATTTAGTCACTTAAGTGACATCTGCATTCACGTCTGTACAAATTGTCAATAAACAGGGTCAGAAATTGTGGTTGAAAGTACACATTTGATGACATGGTGCACACGTTTTCCAAACGATTAATGTGAAACTCTCACTTTCTGATGTGTCATTAATATCTCATATTAACACATTACTTGCATTGCAAAGAAAACGAAATGTACCTGCTTGAGTTACACCAAATGTGTATTGGGTCATCTTTGACCACAAAATTTGAATCTTATGTTCAGCTGAACATTTTTGGCAAATGTAATAAAATTAACTCTTTCTGATAAACACAACGACCACCACTAAAGCCTTGAGCCCAAGTGGGTTTTTTTGCCGGATACGATAAACTGTCCTCAGACATTCCTGAGATATTCTGTATTTGCTCATATTTACTAAATTACTACCGAAAATGTAATGAATTCAGTCACTGGCACAGGCACACAGGAACAAGAAGTAACACAGAAACAAAGTGTCCTAAGAAACACAGAGCTAATTATGAGCACTGACTGTAAAGATGAACACATCACCATTTTTTATCACTGTAGGAATGTGGATATCATTGACACAGGTGCGACCAGCAGGGAGACGTCCTAGACCTGTATTAACGGCACTAAAGCTAAAAGAGACAACTTTTTTTTTATCTTAAACTTGTCATTATGATTGTATTTGAATATTTCTGATCTTCTGAAGATTTCATATTTGTTTCAGGCTCAAATTATTAATATAACATAATCTGGATGGCTGCTAATGTTAACTGCTAGTTGATTTGATTTTCTTCTTGATTTCTCACCCGTTGGGAGGGTGTGACACTAAACTTTCTGGATGTGGCTCATCTCCTAATGGTTTTTAAAGACCCTTTTGGGACCATATGTTAGAAATAGCATGGTTATGAAATATTTGCATGTGAGCTATAAGAACATTGCTTATATTAATATTTAGAATTGTATTATTATTAGTAGTGATAGTAGTAAATTATGTATGTTTGGCAAAGATTTTTGACCTTCCTGATGCAACTCAGTGGGATCAATTTAGAGTGTCCACTTATCAATGTGAAATGCGGACTGGGTACCTTGCCAAGGGGTACCCCAGCCCTTGACCTCGCGTGGACTCAAACCGGTCACAAGCCCAGTTAATATTCCGAATATTAATATTTGGCACAAAATTATGAGGCAGCATCAGTGTAAGCTGTAGATGGGAGGAAGAAAAAAGGACAACACAGCCGTGACTACAGCGAAGAAAATGAACATGCAGTGGTTTCCAGAAAGGACAACCTTTTTGGTGATTGAAAGCTCACAGAAGCACAATGCAGTCTGCCATGTTCCCACTATTGTGTTTATTCATGCTCACATCCTGCATTGAGTAATGCCCACTGTTAATGACCTAGGGTTGTGGAACTTTGGTTCCAGTGTGAACATAGTCTGGTTCATTGAGAGCGCAGAGATTCCGACAGTATTTGCTGCCGGAGACATTTGAGTTTCGAAGTTCCTCCTCCATCTATGTGCTTATGGCCATGTTCAGACCTGGTATTAACTGTTCTTACTGATCCAATCTCAAATGAACAGTGCAAATAACAGGTCTGAACACCCCCAGTTTGTCCTGAATGCATCTTCAGATCTGATCATGTTTCCTCATTTTTTATATGCATGAACACAAGTTGTCCTCTGGACATATTAAAGACCACCTCCTCATCTGATGTCCTCTGACGGCATTGGAGTGCATTCATTTGAGTTCCTTTTCTTCATCAGCCTGCCTTTGTGTGTTTGTGTTTAGGTCCAGATATTGTTCAACTTCAACACTGGGTTAGCACAAGCAGCATTTCTAATTATAGTTAGATGAGCACCAAAATCTGATATAAATTATGAGGTAAATTCTAAATTATGAAATTAATTTAATATTTGAGATTGTTTGTTATTCACTTGGTTTGAGTTAGTTCTGATGGGGACTAATCACTGCCTCCTGTTTTTAATGCAATGGTGTATAATGTTAAAGGCAATGATAATGATAGCAATCTCAATTTTAAGACATTAACAAAGATGGATTAAAGTTCTGAAGTAGACATGTAAAACAAAAAAATCACAATCAGTCTGAAGAAAACAACAGAACCTGATTTTAAAGTAGTGCTCTGTCTTCTCATGAAACTTTTAATCATCTCTAGTGCTATGATGATTCAATTTCACATCCTTTTTTTTTTTTTTTTTTTAGAAAAACAAAATATAAATAAAACATTTTTTTTTTCACTGCTGCAGCATGAGCACAGACAAAAATACCACAATCAAATTCAGAGTTTCCATTTTGATGACAGGAAATGTTTTCTGTTTTAGTCACATTCAATGGAGCCGAATTAGCCGAAACACACAAATCCCGCATAGACCCTCTGTTCCCAAAAGACATATTTTCAGCAGGAGAATCACGTGCAGGTCGCCTTAAAGAGGGTGAGTGCACAGTAATTCAGTCAGCTTCGCTGTGGACCCTGTGTGCATGCATCCTCCTTCCCTCTCATTCAGCTGTTTTAAAAAAACCACAGCCCCCTCCCTTCCCAAATCCTGCTCCCGCTCCAAGTGCAGTCATTTCTAGTGCAGAGAAATGTCCCTGGTGACACTGAAGGATGACGCAGGCTCTCTCTTCCTTTCTGTGTTCCTCTACCCCCCCACCCTTACCATCTTTTCCTTTTTTTTTTTTGCACTCCTCTTCTTCTATTGCTCTGATGCTCCCCTTTTTCTCTATTCCCTCTCCCCTTCTACTCTTGCTGTCTCCTTCCCTTCTCCCATCCTTCTCTCTCTCTCTCTCTCTCTCCCTCCCTGCTCTAGCACTGCAGTGCTGATTGTGATTGCACACACACTCACACAAGCACACACACGCGCGCACACACACGCAGGAGCATAGCTGAGCGGCAAGGACTGCAGCAGCATGCACCAACCACGGCTGAGCTGTGCAGGGACATGAAGAAGGGGAGCTGAGGAGAGAAAATAGTCTGCTCTTTTCACACCAGCACACAGGCTGCTGTGCATCTGTGTGAGCATCTTTGCAGCAGTGGGGATGATGCATTTCAAGAGCGGATAGCTTATGTTATCCGGCCTGCTCTGCACTCTGCATCCCATTCACCCTGCTCCTCCCACTCCAACTCTTCCTCCTCCTCCTGTCTAAAGCGTCGTTAGACAGGACTACTGATTGACCAGGAGTGGAGAGTGGTGGATGGTCAGGTTTTACTCTGGCTGAAAGATTGCTCTGTGGTTATGCTACATCTACACCTCCACTGATGGCTGGATTGTAATTGACATTTGGAGCTTCAAAGACACCCACAGCCCTCAAGGAATCTTGGATGTGTGTCATTCTTTACCACTGTTGTCACTGGTGCATTTCCTCTTTTTTTTTGCTGGTTGCCTTTGCTTTTCTGTGAGACTGGCTAGCAGGCACTGCAGCATCAGGACTGCAAGACCCATGAAGTAGTAGGGCATAAGGACCCAGGGGTGACCCAGAGGAAGGGTTTGAGTGCTTCCATTGCTACCACTGCTGCTGAGGTGCTTATCTTGATTTTTTTTTTCCTTCAGAAAAGGGTGTCTGGTGGGGGTTGGGGAGGGTGGTGACAGCACAGGTACCCAGGCCCCTGCAGAGCAGAGCGGGTGGCTCTTGCGTAGAGGAGGCAGGCAGGACGTCCTGTGGGAAAGAAGGGCTGGCTCAAGCCTTGGGCTCCTGATGGTGGCTATTTTTGTCTCCCCTAGCTGAGTGATTGGGACAGCAGGTGGAAGAGAAGATGCTGATGGCCCGAGACACAGCGCGGGATGAGGCTCAGAAGCTACACAGGAAGTGGCTGAAGCACCAGGCCTTTATGGCAGAACTGGCCCGCAATAAAGAATGGCTGGCCAAGATAGAACAGGTGAGTGGAGGGGATCAGGGCAGAGATGATGGAGGGAGGGGGGGGGGGGGGAAAGGGGGGGCACAGAGGGGCAGAGGGGGGGGGGGTAAAGGGTGAGCACAGATGGGCAGAGCAGGTGAGTTTGGGGGGTATGGACCGTGCGAGAGAGATCACATGACTGAGAAACAGTGCTGATGTTGGGTGTGGTGCCAGTGAAACAGAATATGTGAAAGTAGGAAAGATGTCATCACCTAGTTTTCAGTTCATCCCTTTGCTCAGGGACATCCTGAATTACACTGTCAAGGTTATATTGTTGTCATGGCTATGTTGTCGTCAGGTGCAAAGGTGGTGTTGTCTCCTTGGTTCCTTGGTGTTTTTGCTCTGTTTACTGACCATCTGAATTCCCTTTTTTTAGTTACTGAGGTGGCAGTGAATCATATAGAGGACACGTGGACCAATGCAGTAATGAAGGCCCAACATACACATGCCTCTTGTTTTCCTTTATTTACCAAAGGTGCAGGAAACACAGAGCTGATATGAAGTCACTGTTAAAGTCAGTCACAGGAACACTCTCGGGTTTGCTTTTTGCCCTGATTTTCCATCATGCTTTGCTATTCTGATAGAGCAACATCCCATCCACGCAGAATGTTCTCTGTGCCCTCTGCCTCACTGAAGCTCAGGTGGTCTCTTAAGATGTAAGTGAGTCAGTGAGACTCAATTTCCGCGAATGGCACGTTGCATTTGACCGGTTTGTGTCACAAATATGTTGCTGTCAGAAAATGGATTCTCAGCTTAGGCAGGTGATGTAGAGGATATACAGTGAAAAATACGGGTATATTATATTGTGTTCTTAAAATGTAGATCAGTGTAGTTTATCTGTTTTTTTTCAGCAAATTGTTAAATCCAATCCAATTCAGTTTTTATATGTACACCACCAAATCATAGCACAGATGTCAAGGGATTTTACTTCACCTATTATAGAGAAACCCAAAGTTCCCAATTCCCAACAAGCACTTTACTTTGGAAGAGTGAGAAATAAAAACTGCTGTTGATGCTTTGGTACGCCAGCTGTTCATATTTCTAAACAGAATTGCTTTCTAGTTTGTAGTGATGATTCATAATGATTAGAAGAACTGATGTGGTTAATCCAGGAAGTGCTCTTTTGAATTTGGCTCTCGGCATCATAATAACATTTGAAAATGTCTGTCAGAAACCACATAATGTTGAGTTAATTTAGTTTTTGATTAGTTTTCACACTATATCCAATATTAAAACATTTGTATTTGTATAAGTCAAAAGCTGTGAATGAAATATAACCTCTTTATTTCTGTACTTAGTACTGGTCTATAATAGTTTAATTTCTGTATTGGTTATGCTCATCTTTATCCTCAGTAAATGTATTTACATCTCTGCTGATGTCCTGAGAGGTTTTGTTGACATTGTTTTAATTATTCATTTTCATAGAAGACATTAACAAATTCATTAGAGTGTATAGATTTAGCATGACCGTATATCACCTGAGAAAGAAACCCTCATGGAGCCATCCATGTGTGAAATGCATTTCAAGGCTTATGGTGCTATAGTCTAGAGCCAGCAGACACCTCGATTTAGTTCAGTCACGATGCAAAACAGCCAAAACATGACTTCTGTCAGGACTGTGTTGCATACTAATCAGTGTGTGCAGATAGGTTTGTGCTGGTGCAGGAGCTGGTGTTTTATTTATTTTCCTTTTTTTTTTAATTCACAGGTTTAGTGACAGAATATCTTTTTCTGTTCTTCACAGTGTGATGTCTATGGCTCTTAGAGCAGGATAGTGTGCTTGTTCCACTACTGCCAGTTAAACAGCACACTACAGAGTGTTTTATTCATGGGGCGAAGTTATTCTGCAATATTAAATGCACATAAGCTTATATATGGGAAGATTAATAATCAAATAAACTGTACTGCAGCAACAAAACTCACAAACAGATGGCAAACAGATACATGGTGTTGATCCATTATGAGTGGATCATACTTGATGTTTCACACATTTCTTACTCAACAGTAATGTTAGTTCATTTAAGTATGCACTGTATGTTGCAATACAGTGGTACAGCGACTAGCATTGTTGCCTTACCACAACACTTCAGTCCGAACGAGGGCCTTTCCGTGTGCAGTTTGCATGTTCTCTCCTTGTGTGCGTGGGTTTTTTCTGGGTCACTCTAAACTGACCGTCAGTGTGAAAGTGAGAGCAAATGGTTGTTTGTCTCTGTACGTTTGTCCTGCACTGGACCTGTCCCGGGTGTATCCCTGCACCTTTCGCGCTAATATGTCAGATGAGACTGACTCCAACCCTCATGTGGAGGATAAAGTAGTAGACAATGAGTGGGCTGCTTGTCTCTGTGTGTTTGCCCTGCAATGGACATGCTATACACAAGTGCACGTCGTAGCAAATGAATATAATATATGATTGTTTATGATGCGTATGACTTAAAGGATACAATAAGTACCCTGACACAACATTTCTCATTTGGGTTGGGATTTGCTGCTTATCTTGTTGAAAATTTAGTTTTCCATTGTTTGTCATAAAAAAAACAATATCAAGTTGAACAAACTTGGATTTAGAAAAATGTAATGACTGTTCAAAAGGTCCAGAAAATTAGTTTTCAATAATAAAAGTTGTTGTCGTGGTTTTCTCGATTTTTGTATGTCCAATACAAACACAAACTTCTCAACTTGCTACAAATCCCAAACCATTGCATAGAGTAATACATCAGGTCAGTGTTGTTTTTTTGTCACTTTCTTTTCCAAGTGCAACCTAACCAAGACAGGGTCCGTTAGCAACATCATACATACAAGTAAATACATACATACAAGTAAATGACCATCTCAACCACAATAGTAACATTAGAAAACAATAAATGCAAAATACTATAGTTTGTTCGGTGTGCAGCGTCAAAAAAGCATTTGAAGAAGTGGGAATCTAAGTTGGGATGTTAGCAAAAGTAATAATGCATGAGTTGCAAGAAAACTGGATGGAAGAGGTCAAGTGGTACATTGTCACATTTTTATAAGCCAATTTAACAAGGCCTGTGTAAAGATGGAAAAGATAATGTTGGGCAGAAAGTTGTCATTATGGTGTTAAAACTAATTGTACAGTGTAATGGTGCTAGGAAAAGGACACTTTATACCACCTTTTATATTCATTTACATCTCCTTTGAGTCTGGCTTTCACTATTTTTGAGGACTTGTTTTACATCAAAACTGGGGTTTTCTATATCAAAAGCAATGAAGATAATAGCGTCCTCCTTTTTTGTCTTCTTGTTTTCTTCCCCTTCTTGTTTTTTTCCTCTTGTCTTATTATGACAAAACACAACACTAGTTCTGAGGAGTTCTGAGCGCCTGTGTCCTTACCAATGACCAAACAAGGACAGCTAGAGATACAAATGTTGTCTGTTGCAGCTTTAAAAACACATTTGTGTTGTTCATCATTTTCTCCAACAAGGGGAAACAACAAATTTCCTCATTCAAAAGAAGTTGTACATGTATGTGACTTAACAACTTCTATTTAATAGTATCTTTAATTGTATATACACTCAACTTGGTGTATTTAACATTGTCAAATTTTTCTTTATGGAATTGGGAGCTATATTGTTATATGTTATATAACAGTCATAGACACATGTAGACTGGGAAAAGGAGCATTTGCTTCACAGCTATTTGGTATCCGTTGTATACCACATGGCAACCATGGCGCGTCGTAACACTTTAATAGATGTGAAAATTTCAATTTTCCTTCGAAATTTACTTTAATTTAAGAATTCGGCTGATGTGGCTCAGAGAGTCACAGAGAGGCCCTTGACCTAGAGGGATGTCTCAGCTTTGAGTGGAAATGGACTGAAATAAGCACTGCTTTCCTCTAATTCATCATCATATTTGTACAAGCTTTGATGCCAAAAACAGTGAAATAAGCTGAGAGGACTGACAGAGCACAGAAGATGGCTGCTCCACAGTGGATGTCTCCCCTGTGTTGTTTGGCATGATTTCCTAAAGCATTTCCTAAAGCTCCTGTGTCTGTAACTCTGTACACACACTTCCAAGAGACCATGTGTCCTCAAAGCTCTGCTGGCATTACTTAATCTACCCCCACCTCTCTATCCGTCGTTACCTGAGAGACTGAGAGAAAAGATGACTCCGCGTCCTGCCACAATCGGAGAACTCTGCGTCCTTTTGGAAGGGTTCCCGCTTCAGCCCCTCACCTCTCTTCTCTCTCAGTACTTACTCAGCATATGGAGCCAACTGCACAGCTCCAGACCGGCTCGTGTATGTGTAGGATCTGTAGATGCTTCTCTGTTACAGTGGGACGACTCACTGCTGACCTTGTGCCAGGACTCACCATCAGCTCTGCGGCTTTGAAAACCCACAGATGGGTCGCACATAGATCTGTGACAAACTACCAGACCCACACCACTCGTCATCAGTTTGTCACGTCTGACTTAATCAATGCGGGACCTCCAGCATTTTACGATGATCCAGGATCAACATGTTTCAATCAGTCTGCACTGACTCATCTTTCTCTCTTTATCTCCACATCCATCCATCCTTTGTGTGTGATTGATTAGACTGTAGTAAGGGAAATCAGCTGTAGGTAACATTACTTTATATGTCAGTGCACATTTGCCCTAACATTATTCAGTTTAACTTAAAGGTCCAGTGTGTAACAATTAGTGACATCTAATGAAGAGACTGCAGATTGTAACAAATGGAGGACTTCTCTTGCTGTCTCTTTACAGAGTCTTTGCCTACTTGCATACTTGAAAGTTGACTTCTGTCTTTGCACAATAAGCTTAAATTTGATAATCTGATAAGATTGTATAAGATTTCATGAATAATCATTTAACACTTATCTTTATTTAATATACTATCATATACTTTTATGTTTTATTACAGTACTTCCTACAGTAAACAAGATTGAGAATAAGTTGGACAATATGTTATTCAATTATCTCCGAAGTTATTACTAATATATTCTGTAATTTATATGCTACCAATACATTAAGAGGCAACATGATGAAACATGATCATTAAAGGCTCATTATATGGTTCTCTGGACATTTAATTTGTCCAGGTTAAAGTAAAGTACAGAAATACCACAAGTGAGTGAGAAAGTAAAGTAGAGAAAGTAATACAGGTACAATGTGGGAGATTTGGAATAGCCAAACAAAGTCCTGGTTGGACATTTTCTAAAATAGCGGTCCATCTCTGATCTCCGTAACCTGGCTGCAAAAACTAAGATATGTGGGAGACCTGTTGAGTTTGATTAAATATTGTTGTGTCCTGATTTTCCTGACAAGCCAATAAAACCTGAATTAGGATCAACACAGTTTAAGTCGACAAGCCAACAGTGACTGTCAATGGTTTAGGTTGTCTTAGTATCATTGGCTTTGTTGTGTATTCATGGTATGTAGTTCATTCAATTTCACTAACAGTTCACACTATGCCCTGTGACGGACTGGCGACCTGTCCAGGGTGTACCCTGCCTCTCGCCCTATGTCAGTATGTGACCTAGGCACCAAGAGAGAGAGTCAGTGAGTGAGTTCACACTTCCCTGTTCACATCATCCAAGTCACAACATAAATCACATAATACTACCATGTATGAGCAGTTTATATGACATGTTCTTCATTAGACAGTCAAGGCAAGGAAAGTCAGCTTTATTTATTGATATTTTTCATACACAAAGGTAGAATCATCGTGTGAAGGCCCAGTTGTGCCATTTTTTTCTCCATCATCATGTTTTTCTTTGACTTGCACTCCCTCATTGAGCACACTTGTGAGGAACTTGCCAAGCTCACTAAACTTGGTGTGTACATCAGGAGTGAAAACTGATCTGATTGAGTTTTAGAGCAATGTGATGAATTTAGCCTGATTTAGCTGTTGGTACACACTAGCCACACTGCAGGAATCCACCCAGGCAGACGCCACCCTCGTTGTCCTTTGGTCAGTACATGGATTATAGAAGCAATCATGGTAGTGGCCAAAAGTGTGTTTGCAACAGCTTGCTGGAATATATTAGAACAGTGGTTCTCAAAATTTTTATACCAAGTACCACCTAAGAAAATATTGAACTCTTGAAGTAGCACCACTATCAGCAGCATTAAAATACAGTAGTCAGCTACAGACTTCCTCAGTTCTACTCCGATCACATACCCTGGTATATACAGTAGTACACTATTTCAGATTTTCCTCCAAGTACCACCACAAGAAGCTTGCATGTGGGGTACATGTGCCACAGTTTGAGAACCGCCCCGTCTCCACTCTTTTTCATCTTTCTTTTTAAGGCCCAATCTGTCCACGATAATAACCTACAAAGCCAGTCATTGGCAACGGGAAGTAGGCCTTCAATAAAAACCAATGTTTCATTTCATTTGACAAGGTGTGGTCTACATTTACTATAGTGTGATCTATCAAATTATTGGTGGCCTCACTCTCTCTTTAGGACCACGCAATGGCCACTGTGGTCGCTCCACACCTCGACATGCATGAGGGGTGCAAGAACCCGTTTGTGCTGCTCCCAGTCCTAGTTTTTACATGTTTCACTATATTAAGAAAATTCCTAACTCTAAATCAAAGTAATTTTGTTAATACAGTTGCCTGGATCTATTACAGTCCCATTGTATGAAATTAATTCAGTCACCTTTATTAGGACTTTGGTACATAGAAACAAATTTTAAAAGAACAAATGACAGCATGTTTTTTTTATTTTATTAAAGCTCAGTACATTAAGAGAGAAATATCGATAAGTACAGATGGTCATCTTACTGCTATATTGCGTGTTGGGCTGAAGTTAAAGTCCACTCAGGTATAAGGTGTTTTCTGTTTTCTACGCACCAGTTTCACAGTTGTAACTTTCATGTGTGGATACATTTTTTTCTTTGTCACACCACCACCACCGCCCACTGTCTCACTATGCTGCATCAGCAGCAGCTCAGGAAAAGAGCCTGCAGAATTCGGCACAACAATGATGCCACAATAGCATGAATCCTCTGTGGTTACCATCAAAATATCACACCATGTCGGCCATGAGTGCCTGGAAAATTCACTTCACAAATGCCCTTTGTATCCAACTGTGTCCAGGCTGTAGCACAGTGCTGCACACCTGCAGCCTCGTCCCTGCTCTACAAACCTTTGATTCTTTCTCTTTTTTTCTCCCCCTACTCAGCCTTCCTCCTCTCCTCTTCTCTCCTCTCTCCACCCCTTCTCTGATTCCTTCTCCCTCTGCTCCACTCTGAGTCAGTAAAGGAAAGAGAGAGAGAGAGACCTGTTTTCTGCTGGCTCTGCATTATGAGACGAAGAGCGAGGCTGAGGTGAGATAGGAGTGAGAAAGAGGGATATGAGAGTGAGCGCTAGCAGCAGTTAAGCAGCGAGCCTGTGCCAAGAGGAGGAATGCAGCACTGCATTATGAAAGCCATCGGATATACTGTGGGTCCAGCTCTCTGTGAAAAATAAAGAAGATGAAAACCATCATCTATACAGTTGCTATTAAAACACAAGCTGAGTAAATGATGTGTACATCAGCGACTATCACACAGTACATATCAGAATGTAAAAAAAAAAAATAAAAATGCATGTTTAAAAAGAGCCACACTGCAACATTAATAGCGGCTTTAAAGACTTGATGCAAAAATATCCAAACCCGTGTTATAATCATCATCTTTCAGTTTCAGTGTTTGTGCAGTGACATCTCCTGCAGCATGATCTGAAACCTAATTCCTTTGTATCACTTGGTCATTGACTTAACAACAATGACCTGCTTCTGTTTTAAATGTTTGATGTTTTATAAGATTGCGCTTTTGTGTTCTTTTGTACCATTGTGATTTTTATCTGTTGGCCTTAATGTTTGCTCGATGTCTTTGTTTATCCTCGGCATCATTGAAAACAGGGGTATCTCTGGATTGATTTCTGAGTTTTTAAATAAAGGTTAAGTTAAATAAAAGGGAAAACACCTTCTCACTCTCTCTCTCTCTCTCTCTGTATCTGCTGTCTATAGGAGGGGACTGGAGATAATCCTTTTAGGGGAGAGCTTCATTGACACATATAAGAAAATGCCACAAGCTTTGATCTCTCTGCATCATGGACAAAGGCTAACATCCAGACGCACATGCACAGGACAGAACAGTGCTGTGTTAGAGTCATTATGCATGATTTTTAGGTCAGCTCGAACCTAAACTTTGCTCCACACACCTGTCTCTCTGCAAGTGGGAGGCTCCGGGCCTTGGCATGGAGCTGTGTTGTCCTGAGCTATTCTGGGGACAACACTGAATTTAGACACTCACTTTTTTAGTCCTGTGTAGTATTCTCACAATGCTGATGTGAAATATTGGAATAAACGTACAGTTTTTGAACTCAGCTTCAGACATTCTTAGTTTAGAAAAAGATGCTGTAGTATGGAGACAATTTAGCCCTTCCCATAAATGGCAAATGGCAAGTTCTTTTTGATCACTGTTGTGAATGTAAAAATAGATTCATGTTGCTTTAGAAATAAAGCATTGCATTATATTGACTGCTTATCACTGCTTGTATGCATCAAAATTTTGTGCAAACAACAATTAATGCATCAACCCATTCTTTTTACACACACACAAACATGGTGCAGGAGCAGTGGGCAGGCACATCTTTGTCTGGGAAGCAATGGAGGTTAAGCACCTTGCTCCAGGGCACCACAGCCCTTTACCCATCCTAAGATTCAGACTGGCAACCCTCTGGTTACAAGCCCAATTCCCTTCCCTTACTATTTGCTTGATTAAGGTCTAGTAACAAAACATCAAAAATAAATGTATCAGTCCAAATAAGACATTGTGTGTAGTTCTTTCTTTGCTTTTTGAATCATGTCTCTTGAAATATAGTAGATGTAAATGGTGTTAACATCAATTTTATTGATTTTGTTAATTAATTAATTAATTAATTATTTGTCTCAGGAAAACAAATCTTAACATCTGGTAAAAGAAATGGTTGATGATTCTGTAATAAAGTTATGCAGTTGCAATAATAATCTCAGCATATAAGAACTATCCCTCCAAGAAAGAGCTGACATTTAAGTAACGTCCAAGTGAGAAACAAAATCATTCAGCATGAAAATGACAGTCCAACACAGAATCTAGGTTTAAAATTTGATATGTTTAAAGTGTAAAAATACAGTTACATCTGAACCGGTGTTATTCATTTAGTGGTTCAGCAGTCCATTTAATTTATTTTTCTATCTTCAGGAGGGTCAGGAGCTGATCCAGGAGAAGCCAGAGCTGCGTTCAGTGGTTCAGCAGAAGCTAGAGGAGATCAGAGAGTGCTGGTCCGACCTGGAGAGCACCACCAAGGCCAAGGCCCGCCAGCTCTTTGAAAATAACAAGCCCGAGCCGGCAGTAAAGAGCTACTCCGACCTCGACCACCAGCTCTCCCACCTGGAGCAGCAGCCGCCTCAGCTGGAGCAGGCTCATCATCTGCCCACCTTCAATGAGCAGCTCCAGAAATTCCAGGCAAGTCTCAAGGCTCTGCAGCTCTGTGAACATATTATGTGAAAATACCTTCATGTGTGAAGCACTTTAGCTGGAGTTGCTCACGAATACTACAGGTCATTGTCTGACCTCTGATTATCCTCTGCCTTCTGTAGCACACACCGGGGAGATATGGAATGCAATTGCATTCACTTATATGTATGTTTTTAAAGTGTATATATTTGTCTTCGTTTAAAATTACAGGACAGAAAGGAAAACGGGTGAGAGATTAAGGGAGTAAAGGGGAGTAAATAGTTTATTTAGATGACAAACTGGAGACAAGGGTGGATTGCTGTCCTAACCACTTATTAATTAATTGTTCCCTTTAAATTTCTGATACAGTCTTGTCTTTTAGCACGACCTCTAGAGGTAATACAATCTTGCATATTTTATGGGCACTTTTGAACCTTACAACAATAATTAAATGACTTTCAAAATCTCTTACATTCATGTTTTTATAGTGTTCCTCACTGAGTGTGACCTCTGTGTTTTTTTTAGCAGCTTTCATGTTGTTCACTGGGCTTCAGGGTTGGTGATTGTCATTATGCAAAATGATTCCATTCTGAGCATTAAATGCATCACACCATCAGTATATAATTGGAATGTTATTACTGTTGCATTAAAGTGATATATCAGGTGACAGACACAGAGGCATGCTACCACTAGCCACTTAACAAAAGGTTCACCTAATACAATTTGCAAGTCTATGATGATATCTTAAGAATGTGTTTGTCGCTTTATTTTGCAGTTAGATAGCCTTCTATTACTAGAAACTGATGTTTGTGTTACTCTGTAAAACACCCAGGAGGTGCTTTTGGTTGTTGATCCACTGCTCCCTCCATTAGTAAGTTCAAATGTGTTATTTTGTGACATCACTGTTCACAATCCTTACTTGTACATTCCTTACTTGAATTTACTTTAGTGACACAAACAAAACAGCAGTTGACCAGCTTCTCCTGTGTCACCACAAGCTTAAAATCCTAATTTTGTCGATGGACTTTGATTTGCTTTAAAAACTCCAGTTTTAATTTGAAAAAGCTGTTTAACAACAAGATAAAGTGGTGAATGTATTCTTAAGATAGTCTACGCCATAGCAAATGCTGTTGTTATTACTGTAAATGAGCTTTGACATATTATTTTCAATGACAGTGTGCCTCCATATCTCAGATTGGTTCTCAGTACAGGGAGCACACTGCGAGATCAGCTTCAAGTTTCAAAATAACTTTATTATTCCTGTGACATACATGCAAAATTGTGTTAAATTGCATTAATGTGAGAGTGGAGATAGCTGTATTAACTGTACTGCTGTGTAGTAAGTTCAGTCTCATAATTTATTCATATTATTTCCATGAAGAGTCTTTATCTCAAAAGAATCTACCTGTGAAATAAATGCACGGTGAATGAATGTACAGTCAAGTAAAAGCTGCAATGTTTTCCCTGAAACTGAGTACAGAGTAGTTTATGAAGTGGCATAAAACAGCAATATTCAAGGTACGGCCAAGTGCCTCAAAGTTGGTTAGAGTGCAGCTCTTTTGTAAAATAAAATTTAAAAAGAATTCTTTTTCTTTTTTTCTTTTTTTTTTGTGATATTTTACTCTGCCAGCAACATTATTACTCTCACTACAACACCTTTGATATAACTCAGATATAATCAGCCCTAGTAAAGCTCGGGTTTTGACACACTGTATAGTTCAGCTCATTGTAGTGCATGTAATTTTCCCCAGCTCTTAAATATATCCACAAAAGCCACTGATGTGGTATGTTCTTAAACACGTGGTTCAGTGGCATTAAAAAAATGCACCATATGCTTTTTTTCCCTACAAGTGAGGCCTCCATTACATAACCCTGAAATGTTCTGATAGGAAAAAGCTGATGTGCTGTGTTTGTCCATGCCTGTAACATGACCTTCCTCTTCCCTCTGTACAGGCTATGGAGTCTCAGATAGGGGACTTTTACAAGGATGTGGGAGAGCTGGGAAGCTTGCAGGGGGTCTGCCTTCCTCAGCGAGGCCTGATGGCAGGTGACAAGGAAGGCAGCGAGCAGTCGGGCATGGTAGAGACGCGCATCGTCCGCCTCATTGAGCCCCTGAAGGAGAGACGCCGCATCCTGTTGGCTTCCAAAGAAATGCACCAAGTCGCTCAGGACCTGGAAGATGAGATAGTGAGTGGAACAGCTTGGTTCCAAACACAAACACTTTTACACAACAGTTAGACTATCTACATTAACTCCTCTGTTGCGTTCAGGTCAAATTGAAACAAATTTAGATTATGCATACGTTATTTTTTTTCTTTCATCTTGAACAATGAGCCAGATATTCTGATTAAACACATTTCATGATTTACTTAAAATAATACAAAAATGTATAATTGAATAGTAATATAGAGTGACACACAACAAATATGATTCCCACATGCTGTAGCACTTGCATACATAAAGCAACAATGGCCTATTGTGATATAGAAAAATACAAACATTTAGTAATTATTTTATTAATCATCGAACAGATCTGGTCTTATAATATACAGTATTTATCTATTCTGTTGATCACAAGCCATAAAACAGATACACAGTGACAATTTAAAACAAAAAATAATTTAGCATCATAAGTTACTTGTAGTTTGAGGTATATGTGCATATTTACAGTATCACAGTAGATGAAACCAATGAAACATTTTATAGACTAATATTGTTTGAGAGTTAATAAGTGGGGTTTTTTGTGCTTAATAATGATTTACAGCATGTGTCCAATGTTGTGGTCCATGTATTGCAGAAATACATACTAACACCTTTTAAACATAAGGCCTGACCTGACCTTTGTTTGTTTATAGCTGTGGATTCAGGAGAGGCTTCCCTTGGCTTACTGTAAGGATTATGGGAATAACCTCCAGGGTGTACAACAGCATGTAAAAAAGAACCAGGTCAGTTTTTAATGATGGTCACAGGCAATGGGCCTTCAAGACCTGTAAGTCTGGTTACTTACCTCTGATTGGTCTCTCAGACCCTCCAGAGGGAGCTCACAGGTCGACGGGCTCGTGTTGAAGAGGTTCTGGACCGGGCAGGGATTATCGCTTCACTGAGGACCCCTGAAGTGGAGTTTGTGCGTGAAGGGGCAGGACATGTGCGCCAGCTGTGGGAAGTTTTGCAACTGGAGACAGAAAGGAGGTCTGTCATGTTGGATGCCACACTACAGGCTCAACAGTACTACAGTGAGGCAGCTAAAGTGGAAACGTGGCTGTCAGGTCAGAAGCTCCAGCTCGCCAGTGAAGAAAAAGGCATGGTATGGACAGTCCTGTGTAATTTATGCAGGTATTTGGTGAAATCAGTCCTCAGTGAACTTGAGACACCAACATCGCAACATGACTGTCATGTTTTTCAGGATGAGTCAAGCACTCTTCAGCTGCTGAAGGCCCACGTGGCTCTGGAGCAAACGGTGGAAACGTACGCTGAGACAGTTGGCATGTTATCCCAGCAATGCCAGCATCTCCTGGAACTGGGTCACCCAGAAAGGTGTGGCATCAACCCAAACTCACACAAAACCTGTGAAATGTTATAATTTTTTTCTATCCAATATTTTAAATTATATGAGGACAGTATTTTTGATAATTAACTAAACATTAACGTTCTAGGTATAGGCAACTGGACTTGCTTGAGTTTTCCTGAAGTAACCTTGGGCAAGTCCAGTTGCCTGTATCTGCAATTCTCAAAATACACTACCGGTCAAAAGTTTGGGTGGTAGTGTACAATGACCTGAATGACTAAGAACTTTCACAGACAAAACAATTCTTGTGTTTGCTATCACGTTTTCAACAGTGAGCAGATCACCAAGCAGCAGTCCCACATAGACCGGCTGTATGTGTCCCTAAAGGACATGGTGGAGCACAGGAAGACCAAGCTGGAGCAGCAGTACTGGCTCTATCAGCTCAACAAGGAGGTGGAGGAGTTAGAGAAGTGGATCACTGAGCGGGAGACCGTGGCCAGTTCCACTGAGCTGGGTCAAGATCTTGAGGAAGTCACGGTCAGTCCATCAACATGGTTTTAGCAGCTAAAATCCTCTGACCACAGACTAAAGACCTTCAAACTGACAGTTCAGGTTTTTTTGAAGTGTAGTTTTATGAGATATACTGTAACTGCACTTACACATAATTAGTGTCATATATACAACTGACAGTGCTGCCTTGACCTGTGCTCAGAAACATCAGGGATGGACAGACTCATGCCCCGTGAAAACATGGCTGCCAGTGGACACGTCAGAAAAACTGATTTCAGCCAATTAACACAAGGCTTCCACTAATAAAATCTAGGTGGGTTGAGTGCATGCAAGGCACAGTCAGCTGTATGTTAGATGCTGATTATGTGTAAATACTTCTTACAAGTACACTAAAAGTACATGTGCTGAATTATCCCTTTACATTTACAAGCAAACACCATAAACCAGGATCATGTGGAGTTTCAGCTTTATAATAAGACAGTGATTAGCAGTAATTATTTAATTGGCACTATAATTATTGGCATGTTAATAAAAAGCAGCAATGGTTGCTGTTTGCCCATGCATGCACGAATTTAAGGCTTCACCTGTGACAGAAATAACTAATTATGACCTCATAGTATTATGTTAATCAAAGAACATTTAAAAGCAAAATATTGAAGCTATTTTAAATAAAATAATAATAATTAATTAATTAATTAATCAATCATTGATAAAAGCATAGTTAATACATTACAGTCACATGTTGGCTGCTCAGTAGTGGATATGCTCCATGATGGTCTACTGTGGTTGATATTCAGATCTTTAGCTGGACCACAGAAAGAACCATAAGCAGAATGAAAAGTTCCATTGCCTGGAAAAAAGTTATTATTAATAAGGTTGTTTAATTGAAAGCTTCTGTATAAGAATACATTAGTTCACGTTTTTGTGGCCTGTCCCTATAGTGTTGTGAAGTTTATGTGTTTCAGGTGCTTCAGGAGAGTTTCACAAAGTTTGCCTCAGAGACCAACAACGTTGGCCAGCAGCGCATGGAGCAAGTGAACAAAATGGTGAACGAGATGATTGACTGCGGCCACATGGATGCGGCCACCATTGCAGAGTGGAAGGACGGCCTGAATGAATCGTGGGCTGACCTCCTGGAGCTCATGGAGACTCGCAGACAGATGCTGGCAGCATCACACCAGCTGCACAGGTTCTTCACTGACTGCAAAGAGGTACAGTCAAAACAAGTATCAGTCTCTGACTCAGGTGTGCCCCTCACTTCGAAGGTAGACTGGCTGTGACACATGCACCTTCTATTTTTAAAGCGGTCATGATGACGGCACAGTCCTGTGTTGCAGGTCTTGGCTCAGATCGCAGGGAAGATGAAGCAGCTGCCAGAGGTGAGAGCGTGCCAGGCCAACATCACCAATCCAGCCACCCTGCAGAGACTCATGCACTCCTTTGAGCATGCCCTTCAACTGCTCGTTGCACAGGCAAGTGATACAATTATTTTTGAATCCATGAGTCACACAATGTAATTTTTCCTTCTTTTTTTTTAAAAAACCATATAAGTGACTCTTACCCTTAGGTAAGAAAGTATTACAGTATATTTATATAGACACTTTTATTTCTATATGTGCTTGAAATTGCATATTTTCTTTGTTCATTTTATTTCCCATACATTCAACTTTCAAACTGGCAGTACTGACATGGATTTAATTTAATGGGTCTCTTTAGTGTAAGGTCTTGACCTTACCATGTAAAGTGTCTTATGATAATGTACGCAATGAATTGGCACTGTACAAATAAAACAGAATTGATTGAACTGTCTTTGTTCTCTTTTTGTGCAGGTGAGGCAACTGCAGGAGAACGCTGCCCAGCTGAGGACCATTTACGCTGGTGAGAAGGCTGAAGCCATCATGGTCAAAGAGCAGGAGGTGATGGAGGCTTGGAAAGAGTTGTTGAGCTCCTGCGAGTCCAGTCGCATCCAGGTTACTTCAGTAACAGACAAGGTGCAGTTCTTCTCAGTGGTGCGTGAAAACCTGATGTGGATGGAAGGCATCATGGGCCAGATAGGCTGGGATGAGCCAAGGTAAGACATGGTGTTGTTTGGCTGAGTTGAAATGTACACCTTGTGATGTTTGAGTCATCTCATTATGCCTGTTAGTGTTCATGTGAAAGGTAATGTTCAACTGCAGTTCCATCAGACCAAATTTCATTACCATGTGGTGTTATATTAAGCTGCTCTACTGCTTTGACCTAATGTCAAACATCATCTGTTATTGAAAATTGCACAGGATGTAGCTGAGAGCCACAAATGTTGCACTGTAATCACTGCCATTATTTGTCATTCATAAATTTGCAACACCCTGTGCTAGCAGATGTTGGATATATCTACAAATACATGAACATACAGCATAATAAACTGAAAGTGTTTGAAATCAGTAAAAAAAACGCTAGTTGCAAGCAGGGCAGCAACTTCCTTACTAAAAGTTTACAGATTTTATAAACTGGACAAATGAAAATTATTTTGCCAAACAAAATGTTCGCAATCCTGAAGCTGAAGTCAGTGAATGCTCCATATCTTAGTGAAACACTCAAATGATTCATTAAAAACAAAACAAAATTCTACACTGAGCAGGTGCATAAGGTCCCAAAAAGCATGTGTCACTTCATTTAATGTGTATTATTATTGTGTATTAATGAGTATTATTAAACTGTCTTTCCTTAGGGATTTGACGGCTCTGGAGGTGATGATAAAACAACACCAAGAGATGAAAGCCAAAATAGATGGCCGCAACAAGACCATACAGCAATGTGCAGATTTGGGCAAGATCCTGATAGCTGCAGGAAACCCTGCATCCGAAGAGGTGAGGCAAATGTATTATGCAAGACTATCAGTTGTAATATAATATTATTAATAATACAAATGCATAAAACCCATACAGTTATAGCAGTATTTTGTCATCATGGCTGCAATTTATCTGTCAACACAGATTAAAGAGAAGCTGGACAGCCTTCTGTCTAAGCAAAAGGATCTGCTTGAAAAATGGGACAAACACCAGGAGAGGTTGCAATGTAGTGAGTAGATGCCTTTATCAGAGCAGAAGCAGCAAAAAAGCACTACATAATTTTAAATATCAAATAGAGTCAAATGAAATTTCATTGTTTCCGCACTGCAAAAACAAGCATGGAAATTGCAGATTTCTACTGGAATATTAAAGTCTGGTGTATAGGTAACCATGCCATTGTTGGTCTGCTGTTGCTTCCAGAGCAGGAACAGTTTCAGTTTGCCCAGGAGACAGACAAGGCAGAGGCCTGGCTGAAAGCCAAGGAGCCACTGATCACCTCCAAGGAACAAGAAGGAGGGGGAGCCCAGGCCCAAACAGACGAGGCAGAGCAGCTCATCCTTCGCCACGAGGCCTTCCGCAAGGCTGCTGTAACCTGGAAAGAACGTTTCAGCTCCCTCCGCCAGCTTTCTGCAGTAAGCTTGACTGTAGATAAATGTTTAATCAGTTCAGTGGAGTCAGAATTTAATGCTTCTATAGTTTTGTTGTGTTTGCTTAATGTAGGCATGGTGCATGAATTGTTTGGGGTTTATATCTGTCTAATTATGTAGCCAATAAAACATTTCTTTATTCATAATAAATTGTTATGCCTGCATTTTCTTTGATCCATCCATTCACAGATTTCTGGTTATGACTTGGTTTATGAAGTGCTGTCATTCATCCAAAATGTTTCCTTTAGGCTGAGAAGAAAAAAGATGAGGAGAAGAAAACCCCACTCTCCAGTCGAAGGATGTTCCCGTTATCTTGTTTGACTCCAAACGTTGCCTCAACCAGTGCTACCTCACCTTTCCTGAGGCAGACAGTACAGGCACATATAGAAAACAAACCATCACAGACCTGTCTGGATCTGGGTGCCACCCCCGCTTCCCAGAGATTGTCCTCAGCTCTAGCCAGCTACAATCCAGTTATAAATGGATCAGGCTACCACGGGCTGGAACAGCAGAGCAGTGGGAAGTTAAGGAGCTCCTCATACCTTGGGATGGACCACCAGGCAGCTGGAGGTGGCAGTGACTCTGGTTACTCAGCGTTGACCTCCCAGAGTGGTGGAGCAGACAGTTCTACTTACCTTGGGATAAATAATCAAACTGCTGGTAGTGCAGAGAGCTCTGGTTACTTTGGACTAACTACTGGGTGTGTGGGGAATATGCAAAACCATCTGAGCAGTGGCAGATTAGGAAGTTCGGGTAACATAGCGCAACAGACAAGCAGTGGAGGTTTGGGAAACCCTGGTTTTCTCCCTCAACAGAATATGGGCAGTTCGGGATACTTGGCACAACAGCCTAATATTGGGAGTTCTGGGTATTTGGCACAGCAATCTAACATAGGGAGTTCTGGGTATTTGGCACAACAGTCTAATATGGGGAGTTCTGGGTATTTGGCACAGCAGTCTAATATGGGGAGTTCTGGTTACTTGGCACAACAGCCTAATATGGGGAGTTCTGGGTATTTGGCACAACAGCCTAATATGGGGAGTTCTGGGTATTTGGCACAACAGCCTAACATGGGGAGTTCTGGGTATTTGGCACAGCAGCCTAACATGGGGAGTTCTGGGTATTTGGCACAGCAGCCTAACATGGGGAGTTCTGGATACCTAGCACAGAATTATCAGAGCAGTGGGGGTTTAGGTAGCTCAGGCTTTCTGGCACAAAATCATTACAGCAGTGGAAGTCTGGGTAGTTCTGGTTACTTAGCTCAGAGTGGTGGAATCATGGACCCTAAAATGGCATATGCATGGCAGCACTTAAAAGCTGACTTCATGCAGCCCAGGATCAACCACATCCACAAGGCTATAAATCCTCTCCTTGAAGCCAGCAGAGTGCAACGGGAACAGTATGGTGACATCCCAATGGCAGACATGATGGGACCAGAATCTGGGCTAGACCTCCTACATGGTCGACTCCAAAGGGATCCCCGTGGCAGCCGCTCTGACCCTCAGATGGACCATCTGAGGCGAGAGAGGGAGTACAAGCTGGGTAGACAGACCTCCAGCGAGCAGGAGATCCAGGCAAGGTTGAACGAGCTGCCAATGATTGTGCGTCAAGAGCGTTACCGGAGACGCCTGGAGAGGCAGTCATCCAGTGAACAGGAGGGAAGTGGCAAGCAGAGACTACAGAGACAGGACTCGAGTGACTTAGAGGGCTCCATTAAAGAGGGCTCTGACAAACGCTCAGGGTATGCGAGTCTTGCTGTAGACTGTGAAATTCAAAGAATGTGAAAACTTTGGCTTTACATTTAATGCCTCATCAGCACTATACACTGTGGTCCCACTGTTCTACTAATATTGTCCTTTTTAAGGTCACATAATGATGGTTTCTTGATTTTGTGATTCATCTCTGTTGTCATCTGTTGAAGGGAGAAGAGATCTACCATGGCAGAGATTGTTGAACAGGTCCAGGAAAGAGAGGCAGCACATGTGAGTTAGCATTAAACAGTGTTTTGAATGCACATTTTTCTTGGTATCATTGTATCAAATTTATATTTTCCTCTGCTATGTCAGGCACGAGGAGAGCCTTATCGCCCTCCCAGCAGCCTCTCAGCACCTGTGACTCGTTTTGATGGACGACCTCGCGCCCGAGACCGTCCAAAACCAAGAAGGAGGCCCCGTCCAAAAGAGCCTGAGGAGACGCGACGTTCTCGCTCAGCCCCAGCAACTGGAGCCCCAACAACACCCCAGCCACCTTCCCACACTGCCCATAATGAAGGCTTCCTCTACCGCAAAAAAGCCACCAGTGCTGACCTAGAGGGTCAGCAGAGGAGCCCCAACAGGTACAGCAATCTCTGACAAATCACGCCTCAGACATAACTCAGAATGTCTGTAAGCTAAAGCCATCCTCTAAACAAAGATTGTCCAATTGTAGTTGTGAATGTAAAGCACATAATTTCTATGAGGCATCTGGATCCTCTAAATGTTTAGATATCAAGCACAGGATCATGTCAAAATAGTTTGGACAGTTGTGTCTTTTCTAGTTTTTTCCACTCCCACTCGGTGGAAGTCAAAATTGGATCAGTTCTATACTTTTCTTGGAGGGATTTGAAGTTTAATTTAATTACAGCCAAAATGGTAGTGTTGCATCAGTTAGTCTGAGTGATTCAAAACAGTGTTACTTTTAAAAAAAAGGAACTCATCTCATCTTCCTTATCTTACATAACACCTCATAATACACTAATTTAACAAGAAATTTTCATGATGCCCTGTTTTTAAAAAAATACCTTTTTTATTCTTCACAGCATGTACAGCCATCACATACATATACTGTAAGAATCCCTTCGACAGGCTCTTAATATTTTAAATGAGCCGGCAAAATCAAATCTATGTTTTTCCCACTTCATGAAATCAAATCGAGTAGTGAATTTTCCATTATGTAATGTATTGTAATAGTGCATATTGACTGTTTTAAATAAGCAGTTGACAGACGTAACAGGCAGTTGACTAACAGGCATATCAACAACATAGGGTTCAGGGCTGTAACTAACAATTACTGTCATAAAGGACTGATCTATTGATTCATTTCTCAATTAATCGAGTGCTTGTTTAGGCCATAAAATGTCAGAAAATGTTCAGCGATGTTTCCCAGACCTTAATTATTAACTTTTCAAAAGTCCTATTTGTCAACAGACCAAAATTATTCAGTTTTGAATTATTTCTTTCTTAAATGGAGATAAGAAACCAGAAAAATATACACATTTAAGAAGTTATTTCTTTAAAAAAAACACTCAAACCGATTAATCGATTATCAAAATAGTGTAATTGATGTTACACTATTGTTTCAGCCTAAGTGAGTTTGATAAAATTAAATTGACCGATGTGCTTGTGCACCTTCCTATTGACTGTTTTAAATCCTTTGTTTCCTGTATGTCTTGTGAAATGAGAATTCACACTCATGCTCACAGTTAACAACTGAATAAAAGCAGAATTTGCTACTTTTCTACGGCTACTAATATATGGATAAAAAGAATATTGTCATCCCCATCTACATGTTTGCTCATATGTATAAAAACAGCCATACAGTAACGATGTTTGCATGTACGGTAAACTGTTTCAACATCACATGACACGAAACATACACCTCCATCCATCCATTTTCTGCCGCTTATCCGAGGTCGGGTCGCGGGGGCAGCAGCTTAAGCAGAGAAGCCCAGACTTCCCTTTCCCCGGCCACTTCTTCTAGCTCTTCTGGGGGAATCCCGAGGCGTTCCCAGGCCAGCCGAGAGACATAGTCACTCCAGCGAGTCCTGGGTCGTCCCCGGGGCCTCCTCCCAGTGGGACATGCCCGGAACACCTCACCAGGGAGGCGTCCAGGAGGCGTCCTAACCAGATGCCCGAGCCACCTCATCTGACTCCTCTCAATGCGGAGGAGGAGCGGTTCTACTCTGAGCCCCTCCCGGATGACCGCGCTTCTCACCCTATCTCTAAGGGAGAGCCCAGACACCCTGCGGAGGAAACTCATTTCGGCCGCTTGTATTCGCGACCTCGTTCTTTCAGTCATACAACATACACCTATACCAGCCAAACAGAACCTGAAGATGTTGCCATGTGTCTGTGTTTAATCTTAAAATGATAAAAGAGTAAAATAATCCAAATGACAAAGACATTTAAACGTATGTGTCATTTCACTCTACATTACAGTAAGTCATGGGTCAATGTATACTGTGTGCTGAAAGAGGGAAAGCTGACCTTCTACAAGGACGCTAGGAACCACAAGACAACGTACAATGAAGAGCCGTCCGTTGACCTCAGTGACTGCTCATTTGATCCTTCACTGGGATACAAGAAGAAGAAAAATGTTTTTATTCTCCAGTAAGAACTATTTGTTAGAATATTGAATAAACATGTGATCATAAATGAATGTGTGCATGTGAGTTTTAAAGTCCCTGTTATTTTTCTTACCACAGAGTCAACGATGGAAACTTCTTTGTATTCCATGCGAAAGATGAGGTAAGAACTTCATATTTCAGAAATATGCATAGGAGAAAAATGCAGTTTATTAAGTAGGTCACCCTCTGTGAACACTGTGGCCCTGCTGAAATACTTACTACTGCACTAAATGCTTAATAATATCCTCTTACTAAAAAGAGTTCAAGTAATGGTTATATAGTGGAAACCAACAACTGTATTTTGTTAACAGCTGTACTTTTCCATATTTTGGTACTTGTCGGCTATTTTGTACATTTTAGAGGAGAGTTTTTTATTCCACTACATTTATTTAACAACTATTGGGTACTATTACTTTAAGAGAAGATTTACTTTTACTTTTCCTAAAAAAAAGCATGATAAATGATCAAATACAAAACACTGAAGCTGCAGTGCAAGATTGCTGACAAACTAATTGGTTGAGTTCTATCCACTGATTATTTAAAATACTACATTTTGGGTTAGTAGCCCTCTTTAGCAGTACAGACAGACACATGTGATTTATACACTTAACATTACCTAAGGCAATTGCTCAATCTTTAAGTCTCAGTTTTGAGGTTTCTTTGCAGCATATAGGTTGTTGCCAGTGCTGGAGTAGCCATTTTTCCATTGAGGGGGTCCTCTATACAGACAGGTGTCGAGGAACAGCCAATAGGAGTGCTCTCTCTCTCTCTCTCTCTCTCTCTCTCTCTCTCTCTCTCTCTCTCTCTCTCTCTCTCTCTCTCTCTCTCTCTCTGCAAACTGCCCTATGATTGGTCAAATCATCCCATGGCACTGTGGATTTTGTAATGTGATTGTAAACATCCTGGAAAGTGTTCTCTCTCTCTGATCACTTGATTTGCATTATTGTGAATGGTTATAATAGAATTACTGTCAAATGTCATCTTAATAACCATCTTTGAACAGATTACACATTTTGACAACCCAGTAATAACATTAAATCTGTTACCAGTCATCAGGGCCTTTACTTATTGTGGAGCATGATAACTTTTCCATCTTTTGTCAGTGGTGATATCAGAATCTTTGTAATTGTTGTGTACGTCTTTGTGTGTATGTGTGCGCGTTCACATTCGTGTGAGAGTGTGTGTGGTCTTGAAAAGTGAAGCCCAGAACCACAAATGACTAATGTAGTAAATGAAAGGTACAATGCTCTGTTGAGTTAATTCACTCCTTGTTTTCTGTGAATTGAATGCTTTCAAGAACAGAACTGGCACCTGAAATCGTTTTTTTTCAAATGTTCACAGAAGTGCAGATGAATAGGTCTCACTCGTAGAAAAGATTGAAATCTAAATTTCAGTTGCTCATCTCTATTCCATGCTCAGATGCTATTGTTCCTTGTACGCACGGTGTGAATCTTAAAAAATAATTAAATGCAAAAGCATGAAAAACAGAACGAGACTCTCTAAGTTGTGTCATTTCAATCTCGTTGAGACTCTCCTGTCTCCTGCTGGTGTCTGTAGGAAGACCTGAAGGCCTGGACTTCAAACATCACCACCTGTATAGCTGAGCATGAGGCCATGGCCAAGTGGGACAAGCCTGGAACCTCATCCATGGACCCTGACCGCTCAGAGAGGAAGGAGAAGTCAGAGGGGGACGCAGACGCCCGGTCAGAGAGGTCTGAGCTGGCCGAAGGGGAGGAGAGATCTGAGAAGGAGAGGTCAGAGAAAGGGGATGGCTCTGAGAAGCTAGACACATCAGAAATCGCAGACAAGATGGAGGGTGGGGCAGGGGGCTCCAGCACATCTGGGAAAAGCAAATGAGGAGCCTCTTTGTTGTTTTAACTCTACTCACTGACAGAGGGCTTGGGAGGCAGTAGGTGGGAGGGAGGGGGGGAGGATGGATGGATGGATGGATGGATGGATGGATGGATGGATGGATGGATGGATGGATGGATGGATGGATGGATGGATGGATGGATGGAGAGCATGTGCAGCTAGGTTTGCAGATCATCAGTCACAGAGCCGGAACACACTGAGGCCACAGTCCTTGGACTGACTACTGTAACTGTGACAGACTAATCTCTCAGCCCCTCCCTTTCACCCAGGCAATACATCAGTGCTTGCATTGTGCCACCTACTGGTAGACACAAGGTTGGCCCAGACAGACAGACAGACCAACAGACAGACAGGCAGAATGACTCCAACAAGTGGTCCCAGGAATTAGTCACTGTCATGTCCCATCATTGATCGTTTAATCTCTTGGATTCACAGCATCCTTCTGTATGTATCTTTGACTGATAATGTAATGCTCTGTCTATCTAGACAAACCCAAGAAGTGGTGAATGAAATGTTCCACAATATTAAAAAAGAAAAAAAGAGAAAATGTTTTTTGAAGCAATATACTTTTTTAATTTCTTCTCTTTGGTTGAGAGAGAAAAGGGGGGGAAAGGAAACAAGAAATACTTGCAACTCTATTGATTTGTCTCTTCCACTTAAGCTTATGCCAGGCAGTTGTGCACCTTAGACACCTGACACATCTGTATACTAAACATAGTGACATTTAATCCCATCACATGGCTAGCTTTCAACCATGTTAATATAATGGAATGCTGGTGTTACCCACCTGATTTCATCAGTGTCAATTACTACACATTTCCACAGTTTTCATTTCAGTTATTATTACTGTTATTATTATTGAGTTCATAATGATCTGTGTCAAGAAAAGAGCTCTCCATCAAATTTTAATCCATTAACACAAGGTGTGTGGTTCAAAGTGACAATGCTCAAAGTAACACGAAGCCCATGTGGCACAATGCCTTTTTATACATGACAAAAAGCATTGCATGAAATAATCTTTTAGTGCACCTGTTAAACTTGCCTTTCTTTTTATGTTCTTGTAATAGGTTGGGCAGTACTGGAATTGCAATAAGGCAGTGTGAATGGGGGAAAATGTATTTTATTATCATGGGCCACTTCACAAGATCCAGAGATAAGTCTGACAAAGTAGAGTCGTCTTCTATCCACAGTACGCATGAGAATGAGGGGGATACTGTACCAGAGTACTGACTACTCTTTGATCTGTGACAGACATTTAGATGCCAAACAGCCCCTCTGCTGTTTGTACTGTATTACTGCAATTTATTTTCCTCAGAATGTACTGATTTCAGCTGTGAAATGTTCCATCACCACCAAGTGGGTGGTGTCCAAACTTGTAAAACCCTGAAGCAGTTTGCTGACAGTGTAACGTCTCTGTTCCCTGTGTTTGTCATTTGAAACACAAACTGATTGGAATCTCTCCACCAAAGGCAAGTTAAATGTAACACTGTCATGATTCAAGTCATGAAATGTATATATCTATCTTTGTATGTATACCAATCAATCCTGTGCTCTAAATAAAACAATACTCTGAACCGAAATGGGTAAAATTAAATATTTCTATTAATCCACAAATAAAACCAATCATCACTCTAATATATTAATGTTTATCACATTTAAATGAAAATTATGCAAATTAGGAGTCACTATTATCTATTATAGTGTATATAAGTACACCAGTATCTATCGGTATTAAAATGTTTTACCAAGAAAGAGCAGGGACATACTATAGGTATGCTTGTTGTATTTTTATATGCTTATATTAATTAATCAGATTGAGAAGCAGCCCCCGTACAAACTTATAAAAATAGTTGATTGAGTAGTCTGTGTGTCTGTTAGAGGTGTGCTACATGTATGTATTAACAACAGGAAATAGGCAACTAGTTGGGACAGCCACTTACAGTACATACTCCTCTGGATTATTGAATATTTTGGTGATTAAACTTAAACTCAGTGTGCTGTGAGCACAGAGATGCACAGGCTTTAATCCCCTCATTGTTTCAGTTAAGTTTCCCTCAAAGGCAGTGGTTAATTTGACATTACACTGGCTTTACAGAGAAAGGAGGAAATATACATGTTTACTGTAGTGAAACATGGGCAGTAGCTGAGACATCCTTCAGATGCCCTGTCAGTGTTTTCCTGTGTTTCATCCTCTCACATTACACATCAAATATGTAAAAAAAAAAAAAAAAGTCTTCCCCTCTATTAAAACACTAAAAGCATATTTGAGATTCAGCAGTGTTTGAAATTGAACTGACAGTGTTGTTGTGTCTGTCCGCGTCGCTGCTGCCTTCAGATCGGTCGAACAAGAGCAGATGCTACGCCGTGTTACGACGTGAATGTCCTTTTCATTTGTGAGCCATTGTTTGTCTTTACACATGTGCCATGTCATGCAGTTTGACGAGAAAGCAGCTCAGAGGAGAAAGCCTTTGGCTGTTTCAACCAATGACATTTCATCCGACTCTGCAGTCGTCTGACAGAGAGCCTGTCATTGCAATACTGATTTTTTTTTTTTTTTTTTTTACCACTGAAACGAGAGCTCTAGTATTTTCATGTGGCTGTAATTGTTCTCAGTCATTGCTCATGGCGACCATTTATCCCGCATCACCATGTGCATTTTAAATCTTTGCTTGTCATCACTTTTGTGAAACACAAAGGATTTTTTCCCCCCACTGTCTTATAACAGATATTAACAGTTGACATGAAATAGGCAGCATAAACTGTGACAGAAGAAAAAAATATCATTGTGCAAACTGTTTCCTTTGATGGTCTTACAAGTGTGTATGTCTTTGTTACTTTACATGACAACTTTGCTGCTATGACATTAAATAAACCTCCAACCTTGCTGATGCAAAATTTACTTGGAGTTGATGTGGACACACACGCTGGTCTCGTACACACATGCACTCACCTACACTAAACATCAGTTTCAACAAGCAGTGTGGTTGATCATTTTGAACTGCTGCTAGTGTCTCGGTGAATCATGAATTTTAGCTGAAAGGACATTGTCACGATAAGGTGTCAACAATGGTTAAAGCTGCTGTCAATATGTGTCTTAGTCTCTCTAGGTCGGGAGGACATTTATTCATCATCACACAGCCTCAGGGCCGGGTCATACTTACCAGGTTCTGCATCCAGGGAGAGTAGCTTTGCATTTATGCATGCCAATACATGCCTGCTGCTCCGCTTAGGCTTAAACAAGGGTCCATGTGAGACAGTCCAGTTTTCTTGGAGCGCTGCATAGATATCACCAGAAATCCATGTATAAACTCAAGCAAGTTCGTTGCGTTCCAGGGAGCCTGCACAGTTGGACAGTAAGGTCTGCATGGACTCAAACTGGAGGTGTTCTCACGTTCATCCACATATGGCGCTTTTCCATTGTACAGTTCTGCCACTACTCCGTTCTACTCGACTCAAATCTACTTGGACTTGGTATCAGGCAAATTGTTTCGATTACTCTTACAGTACGTCCTCAGTGTGGGCAGGGTTACCATAGCACGGCTGCAGCGTTTTGTGGTTTTGTGCACAACGCAAACACACCAACAATGGAGGACATCCAGGCAATTGTGTACCTGCTGCTCGGACCACGCTGTATTTTTGCAGACAGTAGCCATGTATGTACACTCTAGCCGGTTTTTAAAAATGATTCTCCGTTTGATACTCAGACGTCGCGCTCATAACTCTTCCAGTGAAAAACACTCTCTGACCAATCAGTGGCTGGCAGTCTGAGGATGTCACATTTTTGTATCAGTTCACCTCACTTGGACCCTCCCCAGAGCAGGTACATAGAAAAGCACCAGGTACCAGGTACTATCTCTTAAGGAAAAGGCAAAAAAACAAAACAAAAAAAAACAGTAGAGTCAAGTCGAGCCGAGTAATGCTGGAATTGTGTACTGGAAAAGCCCCAAAGTATGACCCAGGCTTAACCTAAGGCTTAACCTTTGTGGAGATCTGGCTTCTGAATGGATAAAATGTTGTGGGATGTTTCACCTACATACTGCATATAGTGCATTCCAGTTGCCTGTGAAGCCTGAACAAAAGAATGACAGCACACCCAAGTGCATTCCAGTTTCCAAAGAACTCAGACTAACTTTCTATTGCCAATGATGCTCAGAGCAGCCACCCTGACTTGTAAACGTGGGGCATGTGTAGCTGATGATTTGGAATTACGTCCGTGGGCTTTCAAAGGAAACTTCCCACTCTTTACTGTGAAATTTTACTGTGGAGTTTTGGGTACAAGTGGAATGCACTATTACGGTCAAAATACCTAAGACTGAGACACCAGTGTCCGTGACCAAACGCTAGTTCTGTGATAGCTGTGGGAGTGTAGCGGTATTATACATGTGTACAAAAGCAGATCACTGACAGCAGCTTTACTAACGCTTGAAATGGCTCTATGCCAAAACTTTGGTGCTTTCAACTGGAGAAACAGAACCAACACAGTAAAGTATGCCAATACATGCCAATACACTGACATGTAAACACACTCAACTGATGGACTGCATTTTTTTGCATACAGTATATAAATGTAGGATTCTGTGTGTGTGAAGTGTGAAGCATCTCAGCTCAACAAGCCTGTTGAGCTGCAGGACTGACTTATTGGAGGAAATCAAGAGAAGGGCTGGAATTTTTCAAACTGTGTCCATATCGACGGGTTCTCTCAATACTTCAGATCCATTCTGCTCGCCTCTGTACATACACTGAGTCACTGATGCAACACAAATGCAACACATTTTGATGCTGCATTTATTGTGTTCTTATAGTAACCAATGAGAATGCAGAATCTCATGCAGGTAACTTAAATGTGCAGGTTTCTACAAAATGTGAGCAGACATGAATAGACAAGAATTTGAGAATAAAGAAACATTCAACTTTTGTCATGCACCCCAGCCCCATGCATAATGTAAAAAGTAGTGGTGATGCAGGGTCCATTCTATAATAATAATCATACATACATACATACCTGTATATAGTATTGCACAAACTTTGCACAACGTAATCTATGTTTTAAGAATGTACATTTTAAATATGATTTGTTAATTGAATTGAATAATGTCTGCCAATATCGTCTGTTGAAAAATGAAATGAAAATGGTATTGTCTCATAAAATTTCTTCATCCCTTCATTTTGCCATTGTCTTTTTTTCCCCCCTTTGTAGCTTTATAACATGAACTTGCAATGGATGCTTTATTTTGTTACTGTAAGAGCTCTCATGAGTCAAATAGCTACTGAGTAAAATACCTCAGATGAGTTGTTAAAATCTAAATGAATCATTTTTAGGTACAGTGTGTGCCAGATTGAGTGTGTAGTCTGTCAACAGACATTAAATATTATATTTATAATTATTCTTTCATTAATTTATACTTACCTGAAAATTAAAAACTATTGTTTCTGTTACTTTGGGATGAGTCCTTTATATTTCACCATGAATGGGTCCTTTTCCATGAAATCTGCCATGCTTGAAGCCCAGAATGGACAAATCAAACACTGACTCTATATGAGGTCTTCAAATCTGAAAGTCAGCCTACTTTATCATTAACACTTGGACGGGGAGCATGAGGCAAAAGATGTTCACTTGATTGCTTTCCGTATAGATACTACTAAAACTTACATGCTGCTCCTCCTCTGCAGCTGTAGGCGAGCTGGTAATTTCTCTATTTAAAATAAAGAAAATAATAACCTCCAATTGATGCTCATTGGATTTTATTCATATCCTTAATTGCAAGCGTGGTGGACGTCAATTTAACTGTATAACTTGTTTTGTGTACAATAAAGTAGGACCATGTGAGATTAATAATACAACACAAATGTTTAATCTCTCACTTATCTGTATTTCTTCTGTTTTTTCTTTCTTCTGGTATTTTGGGGGTGGAGTTAGAGGGGTTCACATTGTGTAAGTTCTTTTTGCTTGTTTGTAGTCTTGTATTATTTGTACTACCCTGTGTAATTGGAAAATAATAATAATTAAAAAAAAAAAGACTTATATAAAAATGACATCAATTTCTGAGCCATTGAGGACATTTTTCCTTTCAAAGACAAGCTATCAGTATTGTTGTTTGGCCCACGAAGAGTTGCCAAGAAAAATTAGGTGTGTACTGTACATAAGTTTTGGGGATTTGTCTAATTTCAAGTTCAGCACATTGCTGTTTCGCGGCGGGCTCATGCACAATGTGGCTGCTCTCTGTGGCAGAACCTGCAACTCCTGGGTGTGATTCACGCTGCTGCAGGAAGGGCAGAGTTCACTCAGAGCTGCCCTCAGTCCCTGGACACTGTGTACTAAAGGAGGAGCCACTGTGATATATGAGACAGTTGGGTGATGCCTGAGGAAAATGTGATGAGCTTTGAGGAGCTGCTTGCTGTGTGCCATATATATATATATATATTTAGAGAGAGAAAGAGAGAGAAATATTTTTTTGAACTTTTCTGAAGACTTTTTGCAGATCTTTATGAGAATATACATCTTTCTCTGTGCATGTGCAGATTCCGGACTGAGCCTTTACTTGGAGTAAAACCCTAGCAGGTCTTTGGGCAGATTTTAGCCACTTAATAAACACTATTAAGAGTAGTAAGTAGTACGTATAGGCCACCTTTAGAATATATTTTCTGCTTTATCATGCCACTAGACAATCTTTTGTGACTGTAAACTGAGTTTTATGTTGCAGTTGTAGATCCAAAGTTATTTTGTAACTTTTTTTGTTTGGTTGGATTTTTCTAAACTTTTATAAACTTAGTAGCAACATCAACTGTCCCCATGAGCTAAAGTAATTGATTTTCTCTTTTTGAAAATGTCTAACAGTGAGATAATCTTAATACAGTATAGTGCATTTTTTTTTAGCCTGTGCATTTTAAAGTGGGCACAGATTTTATTAGGTGACCCTTGTATCTCCTGGTGTCCCAGCATGTGGCTCCTTACCTCCCGTGAGTGTGAGGGTCAGCTGTGTTTAAATGTAACAAAGTATTGCTCTTAAGTACAAATTCATGTATCTGTACTTTACTTTGTTATCTATATTTTTAAACATTTACCCATTAACCCTCAAATTCATACAGAGCATCTGCTAATTGCACTTCTGTCATATTTTTTTTACAATAAATCAGTTGCAAGTGTAGTAATTGCTAATGCTTCTGCGTTATTTGTGTGAGCAAAATACTGAGCATTTTTATGGACTGGTATTGCCAACAGGAACGTTACAATAATATTGTATTTACGCTTTTTTACCCACGTTTCTACGTCATACAACTTGAACTATCCCTTTAAACATTATGTTGTGTCGTAAAAGCGGAGAAAAGTTTCCAAGGAAAGCTACATGTGCGATAAAGAAATGTTGAGGATGTGGACAAATTGTAGACTACATTCTCTCTAATGACTTTTTTTAATATATAAATAGCTTATATCGTATATATATTAGTGTTTGTCACTGATAAAAAAAATGAATTTCTGTTTTTGTCTAATTTGACTGCAAATGTTTTTAGAAACATTTGAACAGATATGTTGTTATTTTTACTACTACTGTTATTATCCTTTTTTACATGGACCTTTATTGTAAAATATTACATCCGTGACGAAGACCGAGGCGGTCACGTGACCTGACAGCTCCGCTCAGTTAAGGACGCTCGTGTGGGCGGGGCTCCTCAAACATTCGCAGCTACGGAAGCCCTTAAGCCAGCCAAAGCTAACGAGCTAGCTTCCTGAAAATGGCCAGCTGGGGAAGGGTTGCTGCTGTGTTGAGGAGCGTTTTGAAGAGTCCTCGGACTCTGAAGGGAGTCGCTCTGCGCCGCGCTGTCGCCCCTGGTGTCGTAGGAGCCGGTGTCATAGGAACCGGCCTCCTCTGTTATTACCACTATCACACAAACAACAGGACTATGCCCTTCGCCGTCCACGCTGAGAAAGACAAGGTAATACGAACATAAACATAACATGACGCTACATAAGCAGCTCGCACAGACTGGACCCTGAAGGTCTCATGTTTGGGTCCGGTTACACTGAACGTTGTTGGTTTTGGTGTGAAAATAAATCGGGCGTGAACAGTCAAGCTTTAACCGTATCAGCAGTGTCGCTCCCTAGCGGCTGCTCACTGTTTAAGAGTCATTTCCTTGTAAACCTGATGTGAAAAATTTAAATTGGGAAACATTTGTGCAGTCCATCTTATGTGACTTATAGTTAAAATAAAAAGACAGATCTATATGTGCACAGTTACGTACAGGAACATTGCGATTAGCCCTGCAGACTGGCAGATTTAATACCATCCCAGAAGAAAAACTGTGTCGGATGTGTGAAGTTGATGAGGTTAAGAATGAAATTCATATTCTGCTTTACTGCCTTATTTATGAGGACATAAAGAGTCTTCTTTTTTTAGGAAAAATGCCTTATTTGTGCTGGTTTCCTTTGGAAAGATGACTATAAAATCTTAATTTCTGCAGAATTTATTTGCCAGGCATGGAAAAGAAGGCATCTTTTTTTAATTTAAAAATTGAGTGTAAAAGATAATTTGTTTTGATTTATGTTTATTATTTTCTTTTTTCTTCCTCTCAATGGGATGCAAAGTGATAATGTCATGTTTTGTTCTTTTGGTACCTTTTCAAACCCATGATGAAACAGTCAAATCAAGATAATAAGAGATAGACTTATTATTCAGTCAGCAGATTAATTTGGCCAATGTTTGCTTTTAAAAAAAAAAAAATCATCAGCATCAGCTCATATGTATTTATGTAATGTTACACTTTGTTCTCAGAAACTTAATAAATGCCACCGAGTGTTAATTTTACAGTTTTTTGCTCTTTCACCCAAGAATTTCTTTGAAAAAAAATATAGGTTTATTGATCTCTTTATTATTATATTTATTATATTTAATCTTTCTCATATTTAAAATATTCTGTTTATACCTTATTTTAATAATATGGAAGGGCTTTGCCATGCAGACATAGAGGGCTGTTTTTTAAAAGACAAACCATAGCTGTTGTTTGATAAATGTTTAAGTTCAACAATTTTATGTATCCTTTATTGTTATTATTAAACTGTCTGCACTATACACTGGGTATATCTCGTCCTTTTTTCTAAAGAGAAACCCTTATCAGTCAACCTTTTTAATAAGAATTCTTCCACATGAATGCAACAATTGTTTAGTAACCTTTTAAAATAAAAACATTTCTATTAATAAACCTTTTGTTTAAACACTTGTTTTACAATGGCATGTGATTTATGTTTCTCTCTGTGCTGGTGCAGATAGCCACTGCTCCTCAACTCTCTGCCAGAAGGCTGCGCTTCATCAGATTTGCCTCTGTGGTCTACGAGCAGGAGCCCTACATGACTCCCAGAGACTTCCTGTTCTCCGTCATGCTGGAGAATGTGGACCGTAAGCTGCTCCCTCTTCTCTCCATGTACTTGCAGTAGTTTACAACAACACAGCTCTTACCATGTGTCTGATACAGGACACGGGTCCAGGAAACACTAGGGTCAAAGTTGAGCTTAAAGTAAATGCACTTAAGAATATCTAATGTTTCTGAATCATATCAACCCATTAAAACATGGCAACATGTTTAAACTTTTAGAGGGATAGTGCATGTTTTCAAAGCATGATTATACCTAAAACCTGCTTAAGACAGGCAGACATGCTGTCAGTGTCAGCAGGGAGACCAGGAAATTTATCCATTTTAGCTACTTACTTAGCTACTTTTAGCTACTTGGTGCAGCTACTTTATACCAGCTTAAGTGTGTGCTTTATTAAGGCTGTTTTATCTCATCTCTCCTTCTATGAAAAAACCTGAGGATTGTGCAACGTTGTTATCCACTTACTCCCCAGCACCAAAGTCCATAGAGAAAATCTGCATTTTGAGCTTATGGAAGTTGCTTGTCTACAGCTGCTTCATTTCTGAAGTTTCTGTCAGCGAGATAAATGCAAACAAAGAATATCAAACAGATGAAGACAGTGTAGGTCTAATAATCTTACAAATGCAAAATTATGGTGATTTCTTTGGGTTCATATCACATATCATATCATGTTGGTTGCATTGTGTGCAGTTATAATGAAATCCTGTGGACATTCTCCTCGCATTGCATATAAATAAGTTTATATATTACACTAACATGTCTAAATAAATATATATGTAACTGTTGCTATTATTTTTTTCTGTTCTTTGTATTGTGTTTGTGGTCATTTAGGAAAGTTGCAGAAGAAAACACTAACACCACAGGTATGTTTGATTCTCCCTTTCACTGCAAACATAGAACTCAGTCTGCAGTTTGGGTTAAAGCTGCTGTCGTCTTTCTCCTGTTGGCTTCTTTGCAGGAAGTCGATAAGATGTTGGTTGCGGCCTCTAAAGTACAAGCTGGTAATGATCTGTTCAGAAGCTTAGGAGACAATGGTAAGTTTGAATCTTTCATCAAAGTGAAGTTAATCCCTTTGAGAATGTTAATTCTCTAAAATTAAGAATTAACGGGGAAATTTGGTGGAGGTGCTAGACGGGTACAATGGTAGAACCCATTAAAGTTATTAGGAGCTGACCTGATTTTATTTATTTATTTAGTTGTACTTTAACATTGCAGAATACAGCATTTCAGGTGTTGGTGGAGATCTGTACATTTTTTGTATTTGCAGGTCTGATCTCCTACACAGAGTATCTGTTCCTGCTGACCATCCTCATCAGTGAGTCACTATTTACACAGATTAGTACATTCCTAGACTTTGCACAAGCTGCTGGCCTTTGCAGGTTCTCCCTGACCCTCAGTAATAATGTTGCTAATTAATTTGCATGTTTTTGCAAAGTTTATTGATTTGTTTGTAGTTTTGTCCTCACCCAACTTTCGTTGCATTGCTGTCGCAGAGCCTCACACTGGATTCCGCATAGCTTTCAAAATGCTTGACGTTGACGGCAATGAGCACGTGGACAAAAAGGAATTTATGAAGGTAAGGCCTCTGACATATCAGGACGATTTAGCATCGAAACAGTAACACACATTGTTTCATATTCAAGCTCTGCAACTATAGGAGGATATATTATATTATACACATGTGCTTCTGTTTATTTCCATGTCTGTCTGTGATTTAAATTTCAAAATGTTGCCACCTTTTAATGCTGCCTCAAGCACTGATGAAACCAAAGTTGTAAGTACGGAGACACAGAGCCGTGTGAAGGTGAGGGCCAGCTGCACAATTTGTCTCACCGTTAATGTCTTTGCAGAGCTGAATCAACTCCTGTTTCATTTATTTGAGCTCAGTCGCAATTTCTGCATCTTGTTCAACCAGACTCATCCTCTGAGCTGACAGGAAGACCTGTGTGTGTTTAGTCTAGATCAGGCCTGGACTAGTAGACTGCATGTTGACACGTCATGCATCTTTTGTCATATTTTTCGTGTTGTGACTTGGTTCACAGGCCTCAAGTGTTCGATAGAAGTGCATGCACTCTCATTTGCCCCAGTTTCTCTTGTTTACAACTTAAGTTTGGTTTGATGAGTACATTTCTAGTTGTACATTTCTGTTTTTTTTGTAATAGTTCAGAGTACACTGATTTATGTTCACATTTTAGCATTCATTAAGAAAAAAATAAATTTTCTCTATTAACAATGGTTTTTCTTTTTTCCTTTTTGGCTGCTGAAGCTCAAGAAAGTGATAAGGAAAAGTAAAGCAAGAGCTCATAAGGACAGCACAGAGGTGGGTCTTTTCAACATTGCTTTTCCACAAGCCTGAATGATCAATAAGCATTCAGTTTCAATGCTAACTTTACATAATATACACAGCAGAGTCCAGCAGAGGAAGGGGAAGGAGTGAACACAACACTACAGGCCTATTTCTTTGGGAAGAAGGGAGAAAATAAGTTGCAGTACCAGGAGTTTCACAGGTGAGGAATGGCCTCCACAGTCACGCATACAGGGATGTTCCACTTTTTCCATTTTCTCAGTTTAGCTCGTCAGAAAACGTTCTCCCATATTGTTTATTTATTGTGAGTAGTGAAAAGATTGTCTTCTAAATATACAGTACAGTATAAGTGCATGGTAACTCAGAGTTTAAATAACATGACGTTAAGGGTTTGATAAGAGGAAAAATCTGTATATTGATACTTGCCTTAAGTAGATAAAGAAAGTTTTGAAAAGAGGAGTTCCTTAACTCCTACTTTGCCTGTTATTTGACTGAAACTTTTAGACTCTGCTGTTTAATAATGGTTTTATTGTTATGCATAAATTTTTTTTTAAGCCATGGTTCAGTTGTGTAAGTGTCTGAGGTTGGCATAAATTAAATTACCTAATAATATTTGGAGATGATACATCTTTGTCTTTTGTGTCTTATTTTGCAGGATTTGCTGGTTACACTGAATTTGTGTTCTCACTGAAGTGACCATGTGTGACCACATGGCTCTGAAAATGTCATTTTTCTATCAATTTGTCTCTCAGGTTCATGGAGGACCTGCAGGCTGAAGTACAGGAGATGGAGTTCCTGCAGTTCTCCAAAGGTATGGACACCATGCGAAGGGAGGACTTTGCGGAGTGGCTGCTACACTATACCAATGAAGAGGACAATGATGTGTACTGGGAAAACATGAGGAAGAGGATCCCAGCTGGCCAGGTACAAAGACTCTTGTCCTCCTTTGACAGATGTGCTGCAAAAGCATAATGTAAACTTGCATGTTTTGCTTTGCAGAGCATCACATTTGATGAGTTCAAAGCCTTCTGTCTGTTCACCAACAATCTGGAGGATTTTGCCTTTTCAATGAAAATGGTCTCTGAAGCAAATCGACCTGTTGGAATGGGTAATGGCTCTCTTCTGCTCATGGCTCACTTTTTTTTTTTTTTTTTACACAGTAGATGACATTTTCCCTCTGTTTGCAGCCCAGTTTAAGCGAGCTGTGAGAATCGCCACAGGCCACGATCTGTCTGAGAATGTCCTGGACACTGTGTTTAAACTCTTTGATCTTGATGGAGACAACTGTCTGAGCCACAAGGAATTCATTGGTGTGATGAAAGACAGAGTTCTGCGAGGACTGAAAGTGAGTTTATATTCTTCTCCCCAACTTGTGAAAAGTACAGTGTAAACAGCAGGCATGTGCTTCAGTGGCATGAGGTAAACCTGCTAACTGTAATTAATGAGGTAAGCACAGGTGCAAGAAGGTGAATTGGTGCAGGGTTCCCACTTGCTCATTTTCTGGTGCTTTGTCTGCTGGGGGGTCACGTGGAGGGGGTGGGGGTACACCCTGGACAGATTGCTGTCTATCACAGGGCCTGGAGAGCATGCAGGGCCCCTTGTTCTGACTGGGTTGTGAACCAAGGACCTCTTGCTGCAAAGGCAAGAGTGCTAACCACTACACCAACTGTGAGCCCTTTAGTGCAGGGTTGTGGTTTGACAATTATTATTTGAACAAGGAATGCATCACGTACGCATCCCTATCTATGCACGTGGTCTGAAAAGGTGTTTGTTTTTTTTCTGACAACTTTATGTATGGTTATTAGAACATGAGGATTTAAAAAAAATGTGAGTGTATGTGTGCATATTTCTGTGATGCATGTTATGTGTATTGAACCGATCTGTCTTGCCCTCAGGTGCAGCCTCAGAATGGCTTCTCTGGCTACTGGAAGTGTGTGAAGCAAGAGACACTGAAGGGAGCTCGGGAAGCTCTGGGAGACACCGGCTGCCCCATCTGAGTGTTCAAGGAGACGCTTGACAGATGATCAATTAAACCACCACTTCACCCTGGTCTGTCTTACAATCAGTTGGTGTGAGCTACATTTTAAATGTCACCACATGTAAACAAAGTAAGGATTTATACCACTGTTTTTGTGTTTACAGAGAAGCAAATTGTCTATATACTCAGCTTAATTTTGGTGTGTTAATAGTATTTGAATGATATTTTTAAACTTATATTCTTAAACTTAATGTATTATTCAGAGTGGCTGTTGACTTTCAAATTAATTTTGCACTTTGGCACTTAAAAGCATGTTTACGCATCATGGCTTACTTGCTAATTGTGTTCATACTGTCAGTGTGGTGTGGGTTTTTTATTCTTTTTGCTGAGTATTTATCAAATAAAGTTAAATGAATTAAAATTCAATGTGCTGCACATTTGATATTTACAAGTAGCAAAACAAAGAACTAACTGTTTTGTAGTTTATTGTAGAATTGACCTGTGAAGATCACGAGTATGTGGGTTAACAATTGAAGACTGGTGCTAATTATACCATACATACAATTCAAAAAGTAAATAGACAAGACAAGCTTACGTCTGAGATAGATGAACAAATTAGTGACCGATGCCAAGGTTATCGTGAATACAGCATACACAGCTACAATACAATAAAATTACATTGCGCATGAAGCCATCTTTGGTCTTCTCATCACTATAAACAAATACATATAAATTTGTATTGTATCAAAAATAGAAATTACATAGCCATATTGAAAGTAAATTCACATTTTTGACAAACAATATAGAGAGAATACCTAAGAGACAAAGTATGGGATTACATTTTTTTAAATCCTTGGCTTTGAGGACCCAATGGTTTTGCCACATTTTGGACATTCATTTGTTTTTCGATGAACTGCTTGATTCTGTTAAACCATCTATCAGTTATATCTGTCATCCATCTGTATAGGACAGTATGCAACATATATACCAACACATATGAAAGAAGAGAGAGATTGTCATTCTTAAAAACAAAGCGTGTGCTTTCAAATCCCGGGCTTTGAAATGAGGCCTGTTGAGAGGCTTCTGCTGTGCTAGACAGACAAGGGGAGAAATGTGGTCAGGACTCAACATACGGTTGTGATGTAGCAGCTCATCCTTCATAGGTGAGCAGAGACATGTCCCACCTCTCAAAAGTGAGTCATGCGAGTGTGTGTGAGTACTTTGTCCTTCTGAAGCTCAGAGTCTGTCTGTTCTCAGAGGCACAAATGATGAACTGCAGCCAAAGAGGACCTCTGCTTGAGATAACAGGGAAGTGCTTTCAAAGTGTTTGTTCCACTGTGGAAAAAGAAGAAAGGGATTTGAGAACATTTTTAAAACAGTAGTAATCTTTCTTCTCCATCAGAGCCAAGACAATACTTGAGGTTCCTGTCATATTTGGTTTAAGCTGCATAAGGGTTTATGGAAGCTGTCATTTTTGACACTGTTATAGTGACACTAGTAATACAAAAATGTAGTCTAATTAAACATTGACGGAAAACTCACCACATAAAGCTATATTAAATATAAATTACTTTGTCGGTTACTTTCATCTGTAATTATCAGAAAATCATGCTGACATGTAAGGCATTGTTTTAAGTCCAACAGTCCAAAGTTAAAAACGTATTGCATGATATATTGCTCAAGTATGAGCAATATATTAAATATTCACATTTCAGAACAGTCATGTTTTTTCCCCTATGTAATATTCCATGGCAAAAGTGAAATAATTATGAAAATCCTTGGTAAAACATTCAGTAACCACTATAAAAATGGTTTGTCATGTAAAAAGCCTACAACTCAGTCAAAAATGTTTGTTCAAATAATACTTTACCCTCTTTATTCTTTTACTTTGCACCATATTAGCCAACAGAGTTTATTTTACCTGGCCTGAAGGAATCTGTATCTGAATTTCAATTCCATCAGTATGATAATTTCTCTATGCATGTTACTGTTTTATAAACATCCTATTTTGATTTTGATGAACTGCCTGAGACATTTAGTGAGTGAGCTCATACCTGAGTACAACAGGTGTGAGCATTAAAATATCCTGTAAAATAATGGACCTGTCACACAAATGAACCATATTCTAGCAGCTGATTGATGACAATAATCCCACTTTTAATATTTTTCTAAACATCCAGGGTATGGATCTAATTTTTTGATTTTTTTTGTTTAATGACAATTTTAAAAAAACAGGTATTCTCTTCCTCTTACCATTCACCACAAGAGGATGGAGACGTCAAGGGTCACTCTCCTTCTTTACCGTCACATCACCGTCTCCAGCCAGGATGGTTGAGATTTCTCCCTGCATGAAGGCCCAAGGCACAGTGGATCCAGCCAGGGGGCAACGCTCTCCACTAGGGCAGTACACCTCCCCTCCTTGACCTTGGCTGCGGATGAATCCCCGCGTGCAGGGGAAGCAGAACTTGTGGTGCATGACAGAGGGACACTGGACAAAATGTGTGTCCTCCAAGCGCTCTCTGCAGAGACTACAGCAGAGAAGGGTGCCCTGAGCGCTGCTTGAAGACTCCCCAGCAGTGGTGTTGCTGCCAGGCCCCACTGCATTTAAACCCTGCGCCATGGATGCCTGGGAGACTGAGGAGGCAGCTGTGGAGGGGCTGCTGCTGGTGGGACGGCCAGCTGAGGAGGAGTGGGCTGTGGACATGCTGGGACTATCTCTGGCCATCTGACTAGTGCTCAGACTGTCTGCAACTCCCATGAGTGCTGAGATTGGTGAAGGCTGGCTGTGTAATCGAGGTGGGCCTTCTTGGGGAACAACCATGGCAGAAAGCGGTTCCATGCCCGAGTAAGCACCTCGGGGCCAGGGCTCTCTTGCTGGTTGATCAGGTCTCCCTTCACTATCTCCATTCTCAGAGCCTGGAGAAGCTTTGCGGCGACGAGTTGTGCTTTTCATTTGTACAGGGCGTCCAGCAGCTGCCATAGGTAACATTGCATCTGGCTGTGGCAGCACCTCTGGAATAGGGGGCTCCTTTAACATGCGCACACCCTCATTCAACAGCTCAGACAACCCACGCCAGTCTCCTGTGCCATGGCGCTTCTCATATTCCACATATCGCAGACCAGAGTTCACTGCTTTACCTGCATCTTTGGCGGAGTCACGGAACATCTGCCTGACCAGGTCTGGGACTCCTGAGAAAATCATCCCAGACCCGGCAGGATACTCCACAAATACCTTCAGCTCAAACTCTGGGTTGGCGCTGGCATCGAAGGCCAGAACACGACCCATCAGGTTGTGGTCTTTCCTGAAGCGCACATTAAATGGGACGCAGCTGCTGAGTGAGACAAGTACATCCCGCACAGCTTTGGGGCGGTTTGGCCAGCCTTCAACCCTACTGCGAGAAATCTCATTCAGTTCACTCATCACTTCATTGTTCCTCCACACTGCAGGATCTATACCAACCAGAGCAGATGTACTAGCTCCCAAACTCAGTGGCACAGCCTGTCTTCTTCCACCATCACCTATTATTGGGCCAGTTGAGACAGCAATAGATGTGGACCCAGCCCTGGAGCTGGATAACGGGGCCAAGAGGCCATGAGGGCCTGCAACTAACCCCTGAGCTATCAGTGCATGGGGTATAGTGCCATGAAGACTGGGAACTGCCCCAACTATAGCTCGACGTGTATTAGGGCTCTGCCGGCTGCCCTCAGACAGTGCCGCATCCTCAGCTCTGTGCAAGCCATTAGGGAGGCGAGAAGACACCCCATACTCCCCCCTCCCCCTGTCGACACGCTCTCCATGCTGTCGCCCTGCTGTTTCAATGGGCCCGGCAGAGCTGGGTTTGCTCTGCTGTGGACCGGGGGACCTGCCGTCTAAGACTCCGTGCGTGCTTTTCAGTTGCCTGGCAGTTTCAATGAGGAGCTCTATTCTGTCTGCGCCGTCGTAGTTGACACATCCGCGGCACACAGCTTCGCTGAACTCCCATAGCATAGCCCACGGCATCTTGGGCAGATCGCAGAGGTAGCACCATTGCCGTCTGGAGGAAGACTGCGAGGCGGAGGACATGTTGTTTACAGGCCCCTCGACCAAACTTTCTTCGAAGGCCAACACGTAACGCTCTACGTTTATCGGCGCTTATTCAGTTATCGCACTCGAGCCGCCACATACCTTGGATATTATGTCGGAAAATTAAACAAAAACTCAACTAGTGAAATGCAAGCGCGGTTGACGGCATTTGAAAGTTAGCAACGTCTCCTTTCTTGGTTTGTTCGTGTCGGTCTGTGTGGAAGGAAGTAATAGGTTGAGACACCGGAAACACCTACGCGACTGCTAAAAGGGGCTGATGGGAATTGTAGTTTTACCTCTTATCACAATGTTCCCTTTCTCATTTTAACCTCCGTACTGTTTTAGGGGTTAAGTGTACCAGTTTATAATGAACACTGTTGGGAATTGGACATAGTTACGTTAAGAAGTTATTTTAATGCAGATTCCTTTCTTTTAAGATATCTCTGCCTTAGTGAAGCTGTGTGCTCCACGGAGGATCAGTGTGGTCCAGGCCTTTTCATGTCAGACTTTGAACAGATCACAAATGTAAATGTCCATTTACATTTACCCTGCTCACTGTGGCACTGTCCTGATTTATATGAACTGAAAGAGCTATTATTAATTACACCAGTCAATATGTCCATTGTACAAAGAAAGTAAATGTCCTCATTTACCTCATCCTGTGAGGAGTTGAACTCTACTGACAGAAACATTCAATTGATTTAGACTGAACAAGAACCTAGATTAGACCAAGTACTAATGAACAGATAATGCAAAATTATTATTCCTAAAATGGTGAGGTTTCCTGACTGAATATATTTGGCAAACTGTTTTTATGTAGCAGCCCACTATACATATGGTGTGCCACAAATGACAGTGATACAATGAAGTATAATCCAAGTACCCTAACCCTAACCCTAAATTACAAAAATATCAGCATAAAAGGAGCAACAGCACACTATAAATTTATTAACCAAACAGATAAATCCACAGTTTGAAGTAATGTAGTATGGATGTGTTTAACTATAAGATCACGATTCTTTATGAAGGGGGTTCTGTTTAATGAAGGCTAAAGTCTTCTTCTGAAAAAAAAAAAAATATATATATATATATATATATTGTCAGAAGAGTTTATTGAAAGACGGTGACAGTGGTCTTCACCTACTGGTGAATGTTAACTTTATTTAAAAACACAAATGTTATTTCAGTGTAGTGTGAAATTATTCAAATGTGTCAAAATACAAAATAAATGAAAAAACATGGTAACAGTGAAATAAAATTATACGAAGCCATAGTTTAACATGTTCTCAAGCACACTAGGTTTTGTCAATACTGGCTGAATGTTTCATGATCAGATGCAACAACACAACCTGTGTGATACTAAGCAAAGACACAAAACATTACAAAGTGTTAAAAGGGGTGATATTTAGTTGGTATGGTGCGTGGTTGAGAAACACAGCTTCAGTGTGTAAGGGTAAGGTCCACCTGTAACAGAAGACAGCCAAGATGTACCGATTAAAGAAAAAAAAAAAAGTACAGTATATAGTACACACCACTTAAATAACCTATAAAAACCAGGTTTATAATAATCCATTGAAGAGAACTTACTGGGATTTTTCATCTGGTAATGATTCATCAGAGCAAGAGCTTCCATAGCATCATTGATGGACTCCCACTCCAGCAGGCCAGATGAACTTCGCTCACCTTTTGTACCACACAAGAGGACTGATTAGATTACTGTTATGGATTATACTCACCTGTGTGTGGCTGCATTATACTAAAACATATCAGTGTGGCTTAAAAAAAAAATCAGTCATTAATATACCTGAAATGAGATACCCAACTGCTGCAGCAACTGCTGCAATAAAAAAAATACAACTACATACAATCTGTAATTCAAAATGCAAAACTAAAATGTATGTAATGCAATTGACCGTGGGCTGTTTGAGCTGACATTTCCTTGTTTCACAGTAATAACTATGAATGCTCTGTAAAAAATTAATTGTATCCATTTTAAACAATCTAGTTTGCAGGGGCTAGGTTTTGCATTCTTTGCAGACACACACAGAGTTTTTTCCCCACAGGTACAATTGATTACACACACAGGTTTGCACACCAATTCTTCTTTTTTTTTTTCCTCACTTAATGTGAGGGTCTAAGTACAGAGGGTGCCACTTGCTGTACAGACTGTAAAAGCCCTTCGCAGCAAAATGCATTGGTGATGTTGGGATATAATATTTTTGACAGGACATCTTAGGACACCGCATAACAGCCTAAACAATGCCTTATCTAACCCCTAACACTAACGTAACTACAATTCACAACTTAGCTCTAAACTTAACCAGTTTCTCAGAAATGAGGTTCTGTCTCATCAAGACATTTTGTTCTCCATCATGACTACTAGTCCTAACAAGGTCAGCATTTAACAACTGCATATATATATATATATATATGTGTGTGTGTGTGTGTGTGTGTGTGTGTGTGTGTGTGTGTGTGTGTGTCTATATATATACACACACACACAAATAGTTCACCATTATGCTGCAAGTTGAAAACAACAAAAGAATGAAAATGTGCCTGTCAGCGTGGATAGCAATACAGCACAACCCACACAACAGCCCTGATGTGCAGCAGCACATCAAAATGTTTAGCTGATCTGTTATGTTGTCAACAGTTCAAAAATAACTTAATTTATCATGAAAGTGAGGGCAAGGCAAATTAGACTATATCAAGTCACAGTGTGGATAATTAGAAAGACAAAACAGAAAACATTGTATACAAACACATCAATGTAAAACGAGTCAGACAGCTATCCCTGCTCTGTGTGTATGTAGACATGTTTGGTTGTGCATTTGGTGTTCTGCTAGCCAACACATTAGTCAACAATCTTAAGATTACAATCAATATTACTCACTTTTTCCAGTAAAAAGCTTCACACTTGTGGGGCTCTTAATCCCTAGTTCATCACAGACCTGGAAGGGGAAACCAGATTGTGAGAAACGTTTGGTAAGGTGGTTCACAAAAAGAAAAAAAACTCCCATGGAGCTTTGGCTGAATATATACCTGATTGAATATCTCCTCAGAGATGTCAGGCTGTGCATTAAAGAAGTGCAGGACATTGCTGGGATGCTGGATCCGGTTTTTAGCTGCCTGCTCTGGGGAGGTGAAGCGGTTGTTGCGGGAGCCGTGGAAATCTTTAAAGCTGCTGGTGTTGTCCTCTAACTGGTAACACTGTCCAGGCACAATAGCTTGCTGCTTGGACACACTAGTCAGGAAAAGACAGACAGAGCATCCATCTGTATATGTGCATCTGGTACACTGTTGTCTTCTTTAGGCATTTTATAAAAAATATAGTTCTTGTTTTAATGTCTTGAAATAGTTTGGACAGCTTTTCTTACCAAACGCTTAGTTTCTGTCCAAAAAGGAAGGTGTTGTTGAGGTGAGAGATAGCTCTGTCCACAGCGTAACAGTCCCCCATCTCCACCATTGCTGCTCCAGGCTTACTCTTCATGAACTTCACCTAAACACCCACATACATTACACACAAACATTGTTATATAAAGACGTTGGGAACTCTGTGCGTCTGCGTCGCTTTTCATGTAGGCACACATTTTAACTGATGAGAACAGCCCAACCCCGAACAACCCCATGTAAGACGAGTCTCCTCAAGTAAAACACGTGGTTCTTTTGGGAATAAACCTATTTTGGTGTGATCTGTGTGCATCTCATAGAAAGTATACTGTCAAACAGTGAATATTTTCCCTCACATTTCCCCATCTACATCTGTCCCACATGTCAAGCATAGCACTTTTTTTTTCCTTTTTCAAAGTAAAAGCACTCTAGCATTTCAGTTCCCTGAATCGCTTATTTTTTCCTTCATTGTGAAACATGCATGTCAAACAAATGCCCAGCTTCACCCTAGAGTTTAGTTGAGAGCAAAGGTGTATTTAAAAATACAGTAAGATTTTGGACTTTCAAAAAGCAAACTATGCACAGAAGCTCTGCAGCAGATGCGCTTCTTGCGTGAACACCAGATGAGCATAAGATGTGGTCAGTGTCACAGCCATAACAAGTGTGAAACCAGTGAAATACTGTGCATATTGTTTGGCTTCATTTTACTCACCCTCTCTACATTGCCATAGAGGCAGAAGATGTTGAAGACCTTGTCAGCATTAATCTTGGATGGCTCAAGGCCATACAGCATAAGAACTGGCGAGTCTGCATGTGGACCATACTCAGGAGGTGGTGGTCCATATCCAGGGCCATAGCGCTGGCTGCCACGACCACGCCCGCCTATTCCTGGTCCCATGCGATGGTGAGGAGGGGGACCATAGCCGTCGTCATTGTAGCTATGATAACCTCCTTGAGGGCCACCTTCATTACAATAACATTTAAAAAGGAATAGATACAATAGAATAAAAGATTCCAACATAGTAAAACCACTTTCTTTGTTGTATATTTACCATAATCTGGTGGGTGATCTCCGAGGAGAGCAGGCTGCCTCTGGCGTTTGTTGGGATTGGCATTAGGATCTAAAATGGAATAATAAAATTTTGCCTATCAAACTCTAAGTATATGAGATGTGCTAAGGGACTGTGACTGACATGCAAAACAGATACTGTTAAGTGTAAAAGAAAAGGTTTCAGGCTCTATTTTGTTTACAATGTGACATAATGGAGATTTAAGAAAGTTTTCAAGCACTTATTAATCTGCCATCCCAATACAAAGATGTACACACACCTTGCGAATTGTTCCAATTGCCTTCACCATCAGCATCTGTGCAGGTACACATATACACGTATCAAATCAAAAATTAGAATCAAGTGCAAATTTGGCAAAACTGCATGTTAACATTTTTAAGTTATGACGAACATTCAAATACAAAGGGGAGAAGTTAAAATGTATCAGTGCTCTGAGCAGCACCTGTAGTGCAACTATATTTTATTGGAAACTAACAATCCAGGATTAAAACAAGTTTAACATCAGAAGTGACAGACATTACACAATAAAACAGACCATCTTAAACGCTTGAGCAAAAAAAAATCCTGACAATCATCATAGTCCCGTTTGTAATGACAAAATATTTTCAAACAAGCTTCATTTAACAAAACCCAAGATCAAGTCTCAACCATGTGTGGGGCACTATTACTATTATTATTATTATAAACTATTACTATTATATTACTAAACAGTAACAAAACAAGTTGCTCTTGGATACAGGTACCAATTTCAAGGTATTTCAATGAGAATGTACCTAAGCCTCTCTGAGAGACCCTTATCACTGACCAAACACTATATCAGCAATAGCCATCAGAATTAAGAATGGAGCAATTTCACACACTTTTCAACTTATATATTTCTTTGACAGTAGCTTTAATGTAGTAGCCATTTTAAGTGGCCTATCAGAAAACTGATCTTCTCTCAGTGGTACCCAAAAAATTTTTTACAGTGTAGGTTTAAATCTTTTCTTGGTTAGAGTCGGCACTTGTGTGTGGAGTGTATCAAGGTTGAAATTCCTTCTAGAATATAAACATATGCCCATGCACTCACCCACACACACACCAAACTAAACTTCCAGTCATTACATCATGCCACTACTGTGCATAACCAACAACAGGCCAGTATTAAAAGCATAACCCCAATTTGTAGTATAAAAGCCTACAGGTTACTTACGAATGAGAACTAGAACATTATACTTAGTTCTTCTACACAGCAAAATCCATGTAGAACTGTTTAACAAGCCTATAACAGAAGATATTAGAAAATTGTGCAATATGTCATGATATTGTGGAATATTGTGAGGACAGTGCAACTTGCATTAACAAATTAAAACTTTTAAGAGGAATTATAAATATAACAGACAAAATAAACAAAATTAAATCTGGGAAGAATCTAATTTGTAATCGGTGTGTATACAGTACTGTGCAAAAGTTTTAGGGCAATTGTGGAAAAAATGCTTTAAAGTAAGAATGTGTTCACAAATTCTATTTACTAGAAAGTGATCTAACCGAACATTTTGCTTATTTAAATTGATAAACAACTAGAATTTATATTTGTGAAGCATTCCTACTTTAGAGCAGTCTTTCACAACTTCTTAAAATTTTGATGTAATGCATGTGTTGAATAAGATTGTATTTTTATTTTGTAATATCTATCTCTGTTCATGTCAGTCAATAATAAACACTATGGACTCTGTGGAGTCACTGTTAATTTGCATTTACTATGATGACAAAACCATAGCTTTGTCTGCAATGTAGACTCAGGAGGAGAATTTCAAATCCATCAACTCAAACACCAGGATGTCTGCACAACAGCATTGTGCCCCACCATAAATATCCAATTTATCTAGTCCTAGTAGAGAGTGAACACAAAGTTGAGAAAACATTACTTCTCTCCATATGTGGTGTTGTGGCTACAGATCCAAAATTATACATATGTATTGTATTGTCTTGGTGGCTAAAACATTCAAAACCTTTGTCTGACATTTGTAACCATATGGTCACATTACTCATTCATTTCTTATAAATACTTACAGCACCACACATGAAGCATGAAACACAGTGGACAGGTAGGGGGCAGTCTTCAGCAACGATGCTACCAGCCAACCTCTGAATCCAGCCTCAACTCACTCTCCCTCCTCAGTCTTTTCCGTCTTCACATCCCCACCACCAGAGAGAAAAGTGCATCCACTGGTCCATGCTTGATTTTGATTTGCTGCCAGTATGTTTTCAAAGTTGCTATAAGAGGGTCATTTCCAGCTGATCTGACCACAATGCAGGACATTTGCACCATTTCAGAGTGGGCTGTCAGTCCACAGACACACTGAGCCAAACCTGCATCACACGGGAGGCGTTAAAGGCATCACTATGGGCCAAAATGGGTAAATGAAATAACGCAGAAACAACACAAGAACAGCACAGAGAGGAGGAGGGAAATGGGAAGGAAGGCACAGGGGAACAAAACAGAACACCAGAGTCCATAAATGTAGAAAAGTTTGGGAAAGGATTTTTGTTTACTGTTTGCCTCTGTGCATATATGCTTGAAGGTGTCTGATGCTTGTGTCTTCATGGGCCCCCCTGTGGATGTTTCTTCTCGTGTAAAATGGACATTCACATGATGCTTGCTTATTTGGGTTTTAAAAGCGACCACTTGCAAAGTGAAAAGGCATCTAGTGCTTGACAATAAGTCACCTGGAATATCTGCATGAAGATGTGCTGTCATGGCGGTGTTGTCGTGGATATTCGGCTCGTTGTGTTGTCATGTTGTGTTCGGCGCAGCATGGAAGAGATGAGTGGTGTTACGTCTGAAAAAGAGAACGGCCTCTTTTTTGTTTACTGCCCCAGTATGTGGTGTCATCTGTTCCCTGGATGGGCTGTGTGTCTGAAATCTCCTCTGTTGCTCCCTGTGGTTGTGTTATGGCAGGCACATCCCAAAGGCTAGGAGGCGTGGCCGCAACGACCATACGCCTGACTCCCGCCCCTCATCATCAGTATGTGTCAAAACTGGTGACTCCTCAGGACTCTGCAGATGTGCTGTACTGGTAAAGAGGTGGTCTATATTCAGTCTGTGGTGGATATGCGAGGTGTCTGTTCGCATGGCATTGGAATATTTCTGTCCCTCATAGTGAAATGGTGGCTACTGTCCACCACCAAAATAAAATGGATTTCCATGTCAGGTGGTGGCGATAAGGGTGATGCTGGACTTGGAATAAGGAAGTACTGAGTTGAGGTTGTGTCCCGGTGTTTGTTGCCCCACTGTGTCCGATGTATGCCACAGAGCTCATTTAATTATCTGTGGGTGCTGTTATGCTGTAGTTGTAGAAGGCACTGCATCTGTGCAGCATGTGTCTGCTTAGAGGTTGAGGTAAGCCTGTGTGAACTTGCACAGTGAGGACACAAGGAGTAACTCTGGTTCATAAAGGCAGCACAAACTACAATATCAAGATATGGCCAAAGAGGACAAGTTGTCAAACATCTATGTGAAAGCTGCAGTGTACTGGCTGTGTACAAGAGAAACATTTACATCTTTTACAGTGTCTAATGAAGAAACAAAAAAAAAATAAGTACCACAAAGTTGTAGTGCTGTCAACAAAAAATCAATGGCAAATACTTTCAGTTAGTATTATTGTCCTCTTCATCTGGATTCACATTACATTTGAGAGTTTTATTTCTCCAGCAACCCTGACATCAGAATACATTTAGTGGTATTCTGTATATTAATGTCTTTTGATGGAAAAAAAAAGAGAATAATAAAAGCAAGTTCTCCTTGAGTATTCAGGAAAGCCATGGTCATTGTTTATATCAAGAAAACACATTTAGTAATTGAGGACATAATCCATTTCTTTAAAAATAAACCTCCAGTTAATCCTTGGTCTGGTCTTCTACAAAGTACATTAACAAGTCTCAAAACAAGTTTGTAATTTGAAGGGTTAACATTGTAAATGGCAAGAAGTGTGTTTCTAATGTACAATATTAAAAGGTCTCATGAGAAGCATAAAGTTTTTGCAGCCAATATATTAAGGTCTGTGGTCAATGGCTCGACAGTATACATTCTGTTGTAACGCCAAAGCCACTGAATTGCAGGCTAAATATACATTCAGTGCATGAAAATCTAGGAAACATTTCGGATCTCATGAGGCCTTTAACTATAGACATGTTTATTGGTCTATTGAGTCTATTTATCAAGCTAATACAGTATCTAATATAAGCTAAATAAAATCTCCACTATGTTTGCAAGAATGCTGACCGGTTTACACCGGCCATCTTTAGCGTGACTGCATTAAAGCAGGCAGTGAGGTGCAGTTGTGCAACTGTGACATGCTCTATGGGGAATGTGAACCTATGGGTAGAGTAGTGTGCCTACATATGTTACAGTGATGAATGCACTGGGCTTTTTACATGCATAAGCCTGTCATTGAGGTTGGCTGCCATTGAGGTTGCTCCTCATGCCCTTACTAAGTGCCTGCACTGCACTGTAGCAAGAAAAATGCATGATGACTGTGAAGGCATCACAGGAATACTGCCAATGAACACGTTGAGCAGCTTTGTAAACCATTTGTCTGTGATCAAAGGCAATACTCCCGGAGGCAGAGAAACCCAATCATCCCATACAGTGGCATGAGAGGAAAAGAAGTAGTAAAAATGGACAAAGGAAAGGCTGGGGACTGCATATTACCTTGGCCACTCAAGGTGGGGTTTGTGTAGTCCCATGTGTCTTGGTCATTCTTGAAGACATTAAGGCGTGCTGGCTGAGGGAAGGATTGCAATATTTAAAAAGAAATTACTATAGTTTCATTTCAGTCAAATTTAAAACTAATTCTCTGAGTATAAGAACAGTTACATATCGTCATACACTCACCTTAGCATATTCTATCTTGAGAGTGCAACAACCGGAATAGATATCTGCCCCATTTAAGGAGGCTTTAGCCCTCTGGGCACTTTGAACAGTATCAAATGTGGCAACTATTAGTTAAGGGAGGTCTGACTAGATTTGAGAGTTACCAAGTATGATTAAACATGTGATAGAAATCAATCTATCCAAATGCAGAGAAACATATTCAATAAAAATGGTACGAATCATCTGAAGGATATTCAACCATGGCCTGAACACCATTCTTTCTGAAGATGACAATCCTCTGTACAGGACCACAGTTGTTGCAAATGGTGTAGAGCACATCCTGTAAAAGCACAAAAACACATTAATTATTGTTGTAAATGTGTGCTCTACATAACAATCACATTTAAAATTTTACTATTACCAACACTAAAAATACAATTTCTGTTATCATTACCCATGTTCAAATTGCAATTCAGCAAAATCAAAATGAAAAGGAAATTCAACAAAATAACAGAAAATCTTATAAAATAAAAATTTATTTTGAGGCAATGTTGGTTAATAATGTCAACAAAGTTAAAGAGTAGAATTCCTACAAAAGGACACAAAACCTACAACAGGAATATCATCAAGGCAATTTGTTGACATAACAACTAGCTTTACAAGACAAACGTGCAAGACTTCAAACCAATGACGCAAAGCTTACCTCTGACATCAACTAAAACCACATGCACTTGTTAATTTATAAATATGCACCAACAATTTGTTTAGAGATTATTTACGATCATGTGCAAACAGTAATATTTCACTACTGCAATTCACACAATATTAGATACACAGATGCAACACTGTCACTTCACACAACATGTTTTTCTAATCACATTACCGTGGTGATAGGATAGATGGGGTTTATGATGGTGAGTAGAAGCACATTGTTGACGCTCCGTGTGTCATCTGAGTCTCCTGGCCTAGAGATCTTTTGGCTGGTGGAGTAGTTGATGAAGGCAGGATGGCCTGCGATGTACACCTGGTTCTCAGTGGCATAAGTAACAGCATTGCAGGAGCCATTCATGTCCTCATACTCCACCAGGGCCTGGCGCTTCTTGGGCATCATAACCACATAACTGTCAATAAATGAGTCAGGAAGTTATTTACGGGCAATAATTACTGAACCATATTTTCTCATTAAAAAGCACAAGTTACCTAAATGTGATTATGCTGACTTCACCAATAACTAATGATGACGATTATCAGATCCTCAAACTGGGAGATTTAAAGCTATGGGGCCTGACTACAAAAGCTTGGTAACTTTGCATCTTGATCTGGGACTCAGGAACCATAAACAGAGCCCTGGTCAGGTATTTATTAAGCCAAACACTTCATTGCATTAAAAGTAATGGATTCAATTTTAAAATCTAATAGGTGACAAGTGAAGGGATGCTTCAAGAGTGCCGATATGACACAATAAACAATAAGGATGCATAAGAGAAGTCACTGTCAGAAATTCTAGGTTTCTGGCTGCAGTTTAAAGACAGAAAAGATGTTTTTGTATAACATGAATTACTGTTACCTATCACCTAGTGCATTTACACAGATAAACATGAGCACATATGAAACGGGGACTTTGGTGGCTTGGTGTTTGTTACCTTATGGCCCCAAATTCCTGCAGAGCCTCAACCAGGTCAGCCTCCATAATACCATCCACCAAACCCCTGATGTGCACCACCGGGGAGGGCAGTGGTTTGTGAGGGTCTTCGTAGCTCTCCTGAAAAGACAAACAAATGTTTTTTTATTATTATTAAGATATATTATTAAATATTTACACCACTGGTGGAAAAAGGATTAGAACAGCAGCTAAATCAGTGAATGGCTGCTTCAGTCAATGGGTCCTATAAAAAAATATTTTCCAGCTACTTTATTAAAAAGGTACAAAGGACATCTGATAAAGCGACAGGAGTGATTTTGTGTAGCCCACCTGCTTCATTGTGCTACGCATTCAGAGTTACTGTTGCTTTTCAATCATTTTGCACCAGTCATGTTATTTTCCTCTGACATCAGCTAGGTATTTTCAGACCAGTGGATATTCACAGATGTCTTTTTTTCGACCATTCTCTTAAAACAATATAAATATATATATACGTTAAAATCCCGATAGAAATACTTCTACCAGCCCGCTTGCCACCAAAAATCATTCCACGGTTTAAATGAATAAAAATACATTTCTTCCCCAATCTGATGGTCTGTTTCAATTTTAGCAGGTCGCCTTGATCATGTCTAATACATCGAGTTTCTGCTCGTGTTATTAATTCGATGTATCTTGATGTAAGCAGCCAGTTAGAGCAATTCATATTAAAGACTGTCCTTATCCATCATCGACGCAAGATTTTTCCAATTTTGGCGAGGGGGGGGTTATTTATTCATCTTAAGTTCAACTATTACATGCAACAGTAATGTTTCCTGGTTATAGAAATTCGAAAGCTACTTTGACCTAATAAATGTGTTCATTCCTAAACCCGAGCTAACTAGCATTAAACCGGTTTGCTTGGGGTAACATAGTTAGCTACTTAGCTTCTTCATTTTAGCTAGCGGCGACATAGGCACAACGTTATCGAGCTAATATCAGCTCAAAAAAGCAAAACCTCCCACATTTTAACACACATTTCAGCACCGACTAAGACTACATAATGATTCCCCTCACCGTTGTCATCCCTCCTTCCTCCGTTTTCTGTCTTTTCGTCGCTCGGCCTCCTTCTCCGTAGTATCGGCCCGCAGCAGCAGCCATGTTGTCCTGTCTGGCTTAGAACTGCTGCATTCAAGGTGTGTGGGAAGTTTGAGCACTATTGGCAAGCAAATGGGAAGGCTCGATATTTCCTGTCGGTGGCGCTGCAGCAATCCTGAAGTCTTAATTTAGAAATATGTGAACATTCACAAGCATAGAGTTCCCATCAACATGATGGAACAGTCATTAAGACAAATTTGTACACTTCACCCTGGTAAATATTATTAATTCTATCACTGCATCATTATTATGATTTTTTTTTGTAAAAGTGCATCAAACTGTTTGAATGCAAAGGATGCTGTAAAGGGAAACACAAAAGCAAACTCTGAAGCAAACTTGTTTTATTCATTAATATTGAACATTTGCATGACTCCATGCTTGCTAAAAACATTTTCTTTTAAGTGTTTCCGCATTCTGGTTTGGCATTTCCTAATAAGTGTCTTTTTTCCTTTGGTGCATCACTGTCTTTTATACTTTGTTTTAAGGATTAAAAGAATCCTCAGAGCACAAAGTCGAAGACGAAATATTTTAAGCATTATGAGTTTATTTAAAAATACATTTGCCCCTGTATTTGCACCCTAAGCATGTATTCATTTTTTTTTCAAATTGCCAAACAATATTTAAAATTGTGTGACTATAACACAAAAATCTACAAACTGGTCTCAGACAAGTTGGCTCAACAGCATAAAGCCAGCTTTTATCAGAGTGATGACCACTAACTCAAGGTCATTTCCAGGTCGTAGTTCTTTTCGTTCATAGCTCAGCACCGGGTATTGTCATTATCTTTTCCTGCCTAAAAGACTTGAATGCAATCTCAGGTAGTATGTACAAACTACATGTATAGTATACATTACAGTGCATGGTAGGTGTTATTGCATTGTACATGCCCCCCTTCACTTGTCTGTCATGTATCATGTTTGGATATAATATATAATGTTTTAATATGAACATTAGTAAAACATAAACTCTTCCAAAATGTCTAAATTAAGGCAACTAAATCTTGAAGCCGCTCTCCATGTGCATTTTGGATTCACAAACCTACAACATGTCCTCTGTCAAACATGCATCACATTGTGCATGTTTACTTCATGGTCTTGTATTAAATGCCATATTCCCACTAACTAAAACAGTCAGTGTAAATGATGGAGACAATGCAGACACACTCAGTTAAAACGTAAGTGACAATTTACAATAAATTATAGTCATATATTTATCCTTATATGAGCTCAAATACATTACATTATAAAGACATTTAAATTCATCATTGATAAACACTTAAGACTGCTGTGGTGTATGAATCATCACTTTCAAACACACAGTCACACTAAATGGCAGACATTTTCTTGAAATTCCACAGCTTATTATAAATTAATTCTGTAATACTTTATCAATTATACATTTCAACACTGGGTCTCTGTGTAGTGCATGATCATTACTGTTGTTAAAATTCATAGTGAAATCAACTTCAATAGGTGCAGTGCATTACACTGTGAATGTCTTGTGTCACAAAATTCTGTATCTGTTTGTATTTCTAACCAAATTGTGCTTATGGTTTATTATATCATGACCACCGACACTTAACTGTCTCTGATTGGCTGACAGGGTTCCATTCACAAAATGCTTTACCAGTACAAGTCCAACAGTTCTAAATCTAAATTGTTGTTCTAAATCTATGCACATAAGCTGGGGGTAACCATAGCAACAGTGCTTCTGCTCAGAGCTATATTACCAGTCATCTGTAAATAGTCAAATTGACTTAAATGCTTAAGTGCTCATATCCAAATTTACTGTTACAGTTTGAATTGACGGTAGGTCCATTTTACCTGTGACAAGTGGCCATAGTATAAAGTTGAAGATATGCTCATGAGGTCTAAAGATAAAAGTATGCTCCGTTGCTATAATGCAAAGCAGAGTGATGTAAAATATTGCTCCTCTCTGTAAAAGAAGCTGTCATTATATTTTATACTCAAATACTGGGTTACAGTGTCTAATCTATACATTCGGCTAATAAAAACACAAGTCCAGGTTAGAGTCATTGTGAAGCAAAAATCCAGTGACTTCATTGATTTGCTGACCATTTGCTCTCCTTAAACAAAAATGTCCACTTCATGTTATTTCATAAAAATCATCAGTTTAGTCACATTCGCTGATAATGTTTCCTGGGGTAGACAGAACGCACAGCCCTGCTTGAGTAGTATTCAAATGTTCTTCATGAACCATGGCAGCGGTTATCAAGTGGTGACAGGTCTTTTTAATGGTTGTTAACTGACCAGATCATTGTCAATCAATGAGTAGAATGTGTGTGTGTGTGTGTATGTGTTTATACGGGTCCAATCTTCACACTCTCTCAAAAGCCTGGTATATGGCAGTAGACCTCCAAGCTGGAGAAAAGGATGTAGAGAAACCAAAGTCCAAATAAAAGAAGTGAAGTAATGACTTTGGGAATTCGTGGACCTCCCAGTTCACCACCGACAGAAGGCCTCCGACGCAGCAACAGCAATCCCATAGTGAAAAAGGCAAAAATGGTGAAGAGTGTGACAGAGAAGGCCAGCGAGCCAGGTTCCACATAGAAAACCTCACCTTTGACTTCCCAATATACAGCAGCCACGGACCAGGCTACTCCAATGCCCAGAAACACATTAACTGCATTACTTCCTGTCACATTTCCCACAGATGCATCTGCATATTGATCCTGAGTAGCAGCAACTTTACTGGCAAAGGTATCTGCAGGAAGACAATGAAATTTCAGAATTTTGTCCAAGCTAAAACTTATAATAACTAGCCTCTGCCCTCTGGTTGGAGGTACAGATACCCTAACAAATTAACACTCATCAAACCAAAAAGCAAATTTTTCCCATGGCAATAACTCAAATGAACAAAAGGTCCTTACTCTTAATTATTTTGATTTTTGATTAAATTTATGTATTTTTTAATGATCAACTTAAACTGCTATAACTTTATGAGGACTGCTACAGGCATTTTGAACAATTTATGTTCTGTACTGCCTCTTGGAGGACATTAAAGTTCTTCTAACACACATTACTATTTGTGCGGTTTTCATAAAAACGCTGAAAATTGTTGTTAGTATTTCGTAATGTATATTGTGTTTTTATGTGGAGCCAAAGACACTGTGGACAATATACAGTACTTACAACATAATGTAAACAAAGCAGTATATTGCATTTGTTTCAGTAAATAAGAGCTGAGGTTCATTAGTAGAACCAACTCACCAGGAAGTGAAGTTCCCAGTGCCACAAAGACAACTGCAGTGACAGCATCACGCAGGCCTACAGTGCAGCCAAAATGGGAGGCGAGGTCTCCAATAATGGCAGTTAGGAAGCCAATGACAGAGATGGACACAATGAAGCATGCCCAGCCATTCCAGTACTCAGTGGGCGGAACAAAAGCAAACAAAACCTTCCAAAAAATGCACACTATATGCATGAAATAGTCACAGCAGTTTGGCATTCGCTCCTCTTGTCCCTCTTCTTCATCACCATCACCTAAATATGGAAGACACAGAGACAATAAATCAAGATAATCAACAGAGGACAGCCAAAAATTATGCCATCACATTTTGAGCCAGTTAGTGTCATAGTTGAGCTGTAAACTGGAAGCAAGACAGTCATAACATTAAATATACAGTAGGGAAGACTTCATTGGTGTTGCTGACCAATACTTCAGTAATAACGTTTCAGCATAATATACTGTAAATCTAGTAATCTGAGAGATTACCTCTGTACTCTGTACCTCTAGGTACTGTTTACAACCTTTGCCAATTCTATCTTGTCATTTGAGGCTTTGACCGATCACAGAGCAGTTCAGAGAGGACAGATGGTCTGATTTGCTATTTCACTGCAGCTACTCTGCATACAGATCCCCTTTGTGGAGTGAGAGCTACTCTGGCATCAGAAACAACTTCTTATGCTGCAAAGAAACCTAAAAGGGGCTGTGAATCCACAATTGCTAGTATTTTTAATCCCTGCAGATGAAACTCATTAATCAAGATTTTTTTCTAGCAATCCAGCCTACTGCAGCTTTAAAACCATCTGCTTAATGTTGTGTAAACCCAACTTTGACCTATCTCCAAATGTACTCCACAAAACCGCTGAAGGTGTCCTGTAAGATCATTCACAAAAATATTAACAGCAGGTCCTTCAGATGCTGCCTCCGTGGATCAAACCTGTTTTTTCAAGGACATGCCACAGATGGTAGGAATAAGATCTGGGGAGGCAGAGTCAGGTTCAATAAGGGTAAAGTATTGTTATGAGGGTGTGTGCGCCTGGTCTGCAACACTGGTTAGGTAGATAGTAGGTGTCAAAAGAACATCAGTATAAGCATACAATATAAGCAATTGTGTTTGTTTGGACAATGCTACAGGACGCACTGCTATATTTTACGGCATATGGTGCAGTTTTATGGTATCTCGGACTACAAATGACTTCAAGCATATACTTAACAGGTGTTAGGTTGCACAATTTGTATAACTTCTGGCAAAATCTGCAATAGAATTAACAGACAAAACTGACAAACACTCCTTTATTAAAACAAACATTAAAACATGCACTGTATGTAAGAATCACTCAAACAAACTGTGGCTCAAAAAGGTTGAACAGATCAACCCTTCATTAAGAAGCTTGTTTCACCAGCCCACACATTCAAGTGTCCAACCAGAGTGTGGGGCACTTAAACACATTGAAAAGTTCAATGTGTTAAGGTAACTAATGTAGTGTAAAGCTACAAAAATGACACTAACTCTCTTTCAGTTAGGGATTAAAAAGTGGCATAAAAATGCAATTCAGTTATAATGTACTCACTCACCTGCACTGACTGTAACAGCTTCAATGAACTGCTCTCTCCACGAATGAGTCCCAATCACTCCAGCCAAGTTGGTGTCCTTTATCAGTTTGTCCACAGTGCTCTGCAGCAGTATTAAATAGGTCAGTAATTAGGCACACATTGCTCATATGGTTGAATGCAGAACATATGGCTCCATAGTTCTGTCACTTCAGGTTTATTGTGAGCTCATTGACACAGGCAAGTTGATGCAGGCTCAGTTCACAAAAACACAAAACACAACACCCACAAAATCATTGGCTTCCCTGCTCTGCTGAGAATTTCAAATAAATTCTGAATGAATTGACCCTTACATTGCTCACACACAGTGACATCCAAACATTGCCTCAGTGCATCTCACATCAAAATACATGACAATATGAGGACTGTTGAGAGACGAAATAAGGCAGAAGTAAGCATACAGTATTTTTATAATGACAAGAGATGATATGAGTTGAAGGAGGAGAAAAACAAACAACATGCTGCTGGCAGTAACTGTACCTGGTCTAGTACTCCATTGGGAGTCTGATGTGCGAGAGGGCAGCAGATGGTTAATGAGATAAAACAACTTAAAACTCATCCACATAGCAACAGTCCAAACCTCTGTTTTGGTTTTATGTGCAAAATTATTTTAAAGGAAAGGACACTTAATCCAAGAGACTGCATATTTAAAGCTACTGTCAGTAAAATAGTTAAAATCAAGACCAAAAAAAAAAAAAAACATAATTGACAGCAGCTTTAATGTCATGTCTTCTGTCAGTCAACCATAATCCTCTAAGCAGCTATGTTCACTCAACTACTGTTATCATAAAATGCTAGACTAAAAAGTTCATATTTTCATACAAAATTAAAGGTCCAGTGTGTAAGAAGTAGTGACACCTAATGGTGATACTGCTGTGGAGACATTGTGACACAAGACGGCAGCCTCCATGCAGGAAGGCCTTTGCCTAAAATATGTACATAATCAAGGGTTATACTATGGCTACACACACACAAAAAATTATTTTGAAGAAATTACAAACATATACAAACAAACTTATAGATAGTATATTCAATTGCTGCCAATAAAGTATTACACAATGGACCTTTAAAATAAAGATACTATATACAATAAATATAATACTAGTTAGGCAATACTAGTGGTAAGCACTGTTGCCTTGCAGCAAACATGGGCAAAACAAGGGCCTTTGTATGAGGGTTTTCTCTGGGTACTGCAGTTTCCTTTCACAGTACAAAAACATGCAGAAGTTAACTGAACACTCTAAACTGCCCATAGGTATGAATATGCAAGTAAATGGTCATTCATCTGTGTGTTGGCCCAGTGATGTACCCTGTTTTTCACCCTGTGTCAGCTAGGATTGGCTCCAGTGACCCGCAACCCTCATGTGGAGGATAAAGCAGTAATCAGTGGATGAACGGACAATACTAGTTGGTCTACTCCTAGTTTGTAGCCTCCTGTCTGTCTGTCAGTCACTCACACACCTTGAACTCACAGGACTCCTCTATGATGACCTCTAGCCTGCTGTACTCTCCTAGAATGGGTTTGCCCATCTCAGAAATCCTCCTGGCCTCTTCCTCCTCTGGGCTGGGGTTTCCTGTCAGGAGAGCATTTAATCATCATGTCATCATCATTGAAAATCCTACACTGAAAAACACACACAAAATACACACACACCTAAAGAATAAAGATGAAAAACAAAGAATTTCACTCTCTGCACATGCTTTGAAGTATGCACAGTTTAAAGGTGCCATATACAATATCCACAATTGGATCTACTACCTGTTGAAAGAAGTTGTTGGGGTGACATGGATGACATTTTTTGCCCTGAATTGATCAACGGGATTTAAGGGTGTGTAACACTCTAAAATTGACTACGCACAGTGTTTAATTACAAATGAATGTAGAGATATTTAGAAATTCTGCACTCTGCACCTTTAACAACCAAACATTACCTTGATTTAGCAGCAATGCTGTGAAGAAAGAAAGACTATGAGTCAATACCAAAAATAACACAATTCACAGAGTTTAAGGTTAAATTATCTGAGATTATCTGAAATGCGACATTCAAAGTTTAGTGTGGCATTATCAGCACATCCCTATGGAGGATATTTTGGTCATAATTCAAATTAATAGACCAAACAAAAATTAAAAGAGCTATTTTATCTACATTAGGAAAAAAAATTATTTTTTTAAGTCACTACGGGAATAAGCATTATTATGAAAAAAAGATTTAAAATTAAAAAATACATTATTTGAAAATGTATAGTGTGTTTACATATAGAAATAATTATTAAGCTCAAAATGAAAAAAAAAATGTAAAGTTGAAATTGTTTTACTTGAAAAGCATTTTATACCTTTTTTCATTGTCCCATACATTTTCAAATAATCGGGATCTGGCTGCAGCTCTTAGGCCGCAGTGAAACAGAGACAGCAGTGAATGACAGAGTTTAATCTTCGGTTACTGGCTCTGACGCACACGCCTGCTACTGAGCTGGCAGCACTGTCACTGTTATTGTTATGATACTTAATCGTGGATATGGATGCCATTTTGCTTGATATGTTTACTGTATATGAGGCAGAAAACATCTTTTTTACTTTCATCTCATACTACTGCTTCATTATTGATTGTTGCCATAATCCAAAAAAAAAAAACACATTTAAAAAGCTTCCACACTCACCAGAGAACCCTCGCTTCAGCCATTTGGGGTCCTCAAGCACAATAAAGAAGTTTTCCTGCTTCTCATATTCCTCCACATTTATGATGGGCACCTGTAAGGTCTGACTAGATACACAAAGCATGCACAGACACACACACACACACACACACATACACTATTTTATTGCCATGACAAAACAGTTCTATTAAACTAAATTACAGATAAGGGGACAAGCAATGAAAACATGAGACCTTCCCATCTTAAACGCTGCTACTATCTAAATCACATCAGTGAAGTGACCTGAATAATTCATCCCACTGGACGTGTAAATAATTTAGGTTCAAACATTGCCATGCACTTGCTCCTCAGTTTGCAAAGGAAATAAGTCAACTAAATGTCTTGAAACAGAGGCTGCTTAATCAGAGCTTGCAGAGGCAATTTGTGGAAAAGAGAATGACTTGCTCAAAGTGATACATAAATCAAATAAAATAATGCGACCAAACACTTCTACACCTGCACATTCACTATGATCCACAACATGTTTTGGAATTTGTGTTTCTCTGCAGCTTCTGTTGATTGTTGCCGTTATGTAACAGTTTCACTGACTGTACACTTAGTGCATGTGCAAACACAGCTTATATAAGCTGAAAATTTAATGGGAAAAGGATCTGTCCTCTTACATGGGGTGGCTGAAGGTTCCCACACCTGAGCAGGGCCAGGATTATCTTGGGGTGTCAAGTCATCAGGTAATTCTGCCTGATCACTGGCGACCCAAAGAAGAAAAAGAATTCTAAAAGAATTGAAGGGGCAGTGTTTCAGGGGACTATTGGTTTGGAAAAGAGAACAGCAAACTTTATAGTCATGAGTTTATTGCCAGAACTATTTCCGTTTTATTAGAAAATGCTAAATAAATTCTGATACAGTTTCATTCAAAATGTCAGCTACCAAGTCAAATATGATATTTTGTACTTTTACTGCTATCAATCATAAAAGACAAAAACATTGATATACAGATGTTGTTATAGTGAGACAAAATTAACCATTCCCTTTAGTTCCAGCAAAACAAACTTACCCCAAACAAGTGTTCACTTTTAGGCAACGCTATATAATCTTTGATGGATGTGAGATTTCTGTTGCAGTCTGTGTTTGTACTGGGAGTCAGACTGCATAGCTATGCAAACGACAACAACCCACTCGCTGCTTTGATGACAGTGTGTGAAAGTCAGCTGCTGCTGTTTACCTGAGGCATACAGGAGCAAATAAATCTGACATAAATTAAATTTCCATAAGACAGTCTACAGGCCACAGACAAGGTGGATGTGGAAGGTCTCATTTTTTTAAGCAATGCCATGACCAGTTCAGTTCAGATCCTACATGTATAGTGTAGGATAAGTTTCATGAACAGTCCTACATGTAGCCACTTTAAATTACACACTTCACAAACTTTTCCTACCCACTCTCCACACTTATAAGAGCAAGGAAAAAGAATCCCTGCTCCACACCATTATCCATTAACAAAAACAGCTATTTTACCTTAAATAAAATCTGAACTATCCCTTTAGAGAGGCAGAGAGGAAAATAAACTCACATCCCTCAGAGTGGCTTTGTATTTGCCAGGTAGTCCCTCACCTCGTCTGTTCATTGGTGAATTCCAGCTCCCCTCTGGTCTCCTCATAGTCCACACTAGCCTTGGCACTGCCATCCTCCGTATGGTACGGCACAGCAACAGTGCCTCTGGAGCCCGAGTTCCTCACCACCGTCACTGTCAGGATGCCCGTGCTCTCGCTCACTCGCAGCACCTGCTGTCCAAAGGTAAAGATACCAGCATGGTCATCATCCAAGATGGTGATGGTGGCAGTCATCGGCTCCACTAGTCTCCCTTTGGGTGGATTTCCTGTGCCTTCATTTCCACCTTCTTCTGCTCTCAGCTTCTGAAGGCGCACAAAGAAATGCTCGTCCTCTTCAAAGATGTCATCGTCCAAGATGGTAACCTAGAAAGAGAAGTCAGTCCTCATGAACGCAGTAATGGAACTTACTTAAGCGCAACTTTCAAAATTCATTGAAATCCCACATTGAAATGTTCTCTCTACTTATTTTGAAATAGTAAGAGCGTAAGAATCAAGGAAAGTAGGCTTTATAGTGTCACTTTCTATATTTTAGGCATTTGTATTGTTTTTGGGTTGTCAATTTGTTTGTTCATATGCATTTCATTTCTTTCTTGTGAACATAATATGTATCTAAAGTTTTGACAGAACCTTTAAAATCTGACCTGCTCACTTGGATTTTTTTGTCTTGTAAACATGATATCTCAGACACACAGTGAAGAAATGGAGGATAAAAATCAATAGCTAAGATCACTGTCACCTTGGATAACATGTGTTTGGCCTTGTGAAATGACTATCCCTGGAATGCCTTGAGGAAAACCAATGAATGACAGTGAATATAAACAGGAATCACATAAAGTGTTGAGTGAAGCCTGGGACCTAGCAGTCAGTCGCTGGTGTGTTCCACTCAAAACAGCAATGACTGTTGTTACACAGGCAAAAATTGAAATTTAGACAAAGAGAGACAGAAATACCTTTTATGCTCTTTGTTTGCTCACCTTGATCTCTTTGAGGGTCTCCCCTGGCTTGAAGACCAGGGTTCCCTCAGTGAATTCATAGTCTGCCCCAGCATTGGCGGACCCATTTTCTGTGCAGTAGTCCACATAGAAAGTGTTCTGACCTGTGCCCCCATCAAGGATCACACCAAGGCTCAGGAAGCCACAGTTCTCAGTGCACTGGTACTGGGCACTTTCAAAGCAAATATGCGAGCATGTGGCCTTGTCAGTGTCCTGGGCCCCTGAGCGACGTACATGCTCAGCAGCATGTTTCCTCAATATGTTACCTGCACCAATCATCATGCGTGTCACCTGGATACGGTAGAAGGCGCGGCTCTTCTTCTGATGGACCAGAGCAGAGTAGTTGGCCATTTCAATCAGCTGGTCTAAGTCTTTGTCTGGATGTTTCTCTTTAAGGTCTTTGAGGATGCGAATCACCTGAAAATAAAATAGTTGTAAATCCATCCATCCTGCTAATCCTTTGAGAATTCCAAGTTGAGCTTGACAGATCCCAGTTGACATTGGGTGAGAGGCAAAGACAAACCACCATTCACATTCCGCTTGACACCTACGGTCAATTTAGAGTCCAGTCTCCAGTTAACCTAACCCTTATCTGTAGAGCCAGAGTACTCAGAGAAACCCATATGCACACACGGTCAGAATATGCAAACTTCACAGAGAAAGGCCCTGGTTAAACTGGCATTTAAACTGAGAACCTTGTTTCTGTGAAGCACCAGTGCTAACCACCTATTCAACCCTTTTTGTAAAATATGTATTCATGAATAAAACAGTCAAACTGCAGAATAGCCTTGCAAAGGTTTTAATGGGAGTCCATAGCAGAGTAAGAGTAATTTATCATGTTCAAAGCAGTGGAGATTATTGTAGAATATTTTTTAAGATGAATGCCAGGATCCTAATGAAAAGGAACTTTAATGAGCAGGAGACTGCACATTTCATGAGGACCTCAATCAGAAAACCTGACAAACCCTTTAAATATCCATTATACTGCAAAGTTATAAATATAAATCAATATTAAACCCCCACTGGTCCCAATGAGGTAGAATTATGTGGGAATGCTATTTTACCCTTTTCCATCTTCATCTTTTTAGAAAAACAACAGAAGTATTAGGTAAAAAACAAACAGTTTAAAACAAACTTTATTTAAAGATTTTTTTATTACATAGCCCATCAAACCAAACATCATTTAGTGTTAAAAGTTGCTTTTATAAGGTAATTCCTTCCTCCATCAGATTCACACTGTATCTTACCTCATCTTTGTTTTGGTCCAGGTCATTGCCTGTCTGCACAGAGACCGTCACACTGGATGAGTTTCCAGGACATGCACTGCTGTCTGATAACTTTCCATCCATGATCACGTCAATGCCTTTGGGTTCAAGGTCACCTTCCATTTCCACCACTATGCCATGTCGCTTGTCCGCGCGGTAACGCTTGTGCATGTATTTGTAGAAGAGAAGGCGACGGTCCGCGATCCAAGCCAACATCACACACACTGGAAAGTAAAGCAGCGTCACTATGGCCTCCCACACCTGGTACAAAAGGAAATAATGAGATTAAAAAGATTGATGCACTTGATTTATTCTTTTCTTCAATGAATTACAGCCAAATATACAGAGTCATGTGACGCACACCTCTACAATCCCAGGTGAGATGACAGCCAGTATGAGGTAGAGCCAGATGTAGGCAAAGATACTCCAGAAGGATGTAATAAAAAACACACGCAAGTGCTTGATTTTGCGAACCTCTCCATCAGGGATCACCAAAACACACAAACCAATTATCACAAACATGTTGAAGGCAGCACTTCCCACGATGGTGCCCGGGCCGAGCTCACCTGCGCTGAAGTTGTGCCCACATACCTGTCAAAGTGAAACGTAACAAGGAAAATCATAAAGTGAATCAGTTAAACATGCAAATTTAATAAATGCATGTAGAAAGCAAAGTTAAATAACTGACAAATAACTGTACTGACTACAAAGAATAGACAGTGCATGGCTGTTGCACTACTGGCCTGCTTCTTGTGTGCCTGTTTTTACATAGAAAGTGTGTCTGGTGCTTTGTTTTACATGAGGTTTGCCTTTAAAAATAGTCATTCATACTAACCCTAAGCCATTTTGAAAAAAGTAAATAGATTCACCAAAATGCAAAAGAACTTTTACTTTTAAATTAATAAAATAGAGGTTAGTCTTGCTATGTTAAAAGGTCAATAGAGAAAATAAGCAATTTCACACCAAGGTACACAGGAGTTAATGACCACAGCTGTCTCTATCAGTGAGTTATGTTTTATTTTTGACTTCAATGCTTGAAATCTCTTGTTTGACTTTAACTAAGTAGCACAAATGTACCAAGAAATGTATAATTTATCTTTAGCTATAGCTATAGTATAGTGCATTTAGTCTTTGCGAACAGAAAAAATGTAACATTTGTATGCTGTGTCCTTAATCTGAAAATAGGCTGTCAGCTGGGTGTTTTGAGCAAAAGAATTCACTTCTTTGCATTTTCAGTCATACAACATCTCTGTAGTCATCTCACTTTGCTAATGCAATGCTGCTGTTGCCTCAGCCTGTCTTGACATAAAACAATTCACTTCCTGTATGCAACACAGGAATGTTACCAGGCAACATGAGATCTGAAACACCACCATAGTGAGGAACGCAGAGTCGTGTGGAACTGATAGGCTTAAATGTAACAGATACTGTATTAAGTCTAAGTTGAAAAGTTATGCACTACATTTGTTAAGTACGTATCTGCCTGTTTTCTGCAGCTTTACAGTGCAGGGAATATGCTCCATGCGGTCAGCTGTATGTAACATACTGACTAAGAGTACGTGTCTCATACAACCACAGACTTAACCTGAACTGTCACTTTAACCCTGATTTCCACACAGTCTTTATGATGATATTTCATTTAATCATCATTTCAAGTCATGCAACTGCTAATCATAGCTTGTTCTGACAATATGAGAATTACTACATTAAATAATTCACTCCTTTCTTCTCACTCCTCTCATGTGAGGATCATTAGAATGCATTTTCTGTGATCAGATACTGTAGCATTTCACCGGTGTCCACATTAAGATCTGATTGTGATTACAATTCTACAAAGACTTCCGGCATCAGACTACAGCATCCCATCCTGTGCACCGTCATATCAACAAGAACAATGTTAGTCGCATGTGAAATTGTGCTATTATATGGACTCCTCTGCATTTTGAAGCAGCATAAGAAGTCATCTGAAATCCAACAAAAGCAGAGGAGACTGGACACAATGAGCAAAATTTTGCCATTGCATTTTGCTCACATAGTTGTTGTGGGTGAAACTGAGACACGCTGGCGATGCATCGTTGCATTTACACTTCTGTTCAATGTGGTCACAATGCATCCCCACCTCCCAAAGTGCTTTGGTAGATCGGATAATAATCCGTCCTTAATGTGTCTTGGGTACATTTACACCTGTACTTACAAGTGGTCAGGTACTATCCAACTGCACACAGAAAACACATTTTAATACCAGGTGTAAAGGGGGCCTGTATGTGAAAAACATCTGAGTACCTCAATAACAGAGAGCAGGATTTCAGGTGCAGAGGATCCCAGGGCCATGAGAGTGAGGTTGGACACAGTCTCATTCCAAATTCTCACTGTTGTTACTGTCGTTTCGCCGTTGGGTTTAGTGATGGTTACTGTCTTCTCCTGCAGGTGCACACATGTGTGAACATGTCAGAGATACTGTATAGGCAACTGGAGTTGCTTGAGTTTGGTTGAACTTCTTTCCCTGATTCAATCGAGCATGCTCCAGTAAGCCTGGTCACTGTTCACATGCAGCACAATGAGATGAGAATGAGATTTTTTTAAATGTACTAACCTCTTTTTGAGCTTTAATACTCGCAAAAAAGTACTGCATTTCCTTCATCAGCTGTAAAATAAGCCTTATCCAGATCAAGCTCCTGAATCAGTCGTGAAGCGTAGCATTCACAAGTACTGAACAGCAAAGCTGGGCTGAAGGAAAAAACGTGCCATAATCCCTTGCCTTTTTTCCTTAGTTTAACACATTTGATTCAGTGAGGCGGTAGCAACTTTAGGCCATCACAGCACCTACCAGGTTTTGGTACCTCTGGCTTTTTCCATTTCTTTTTTTAGAGGCTGCATGAGAACAGCCCTTAAAAAGGATGACATTAACTTACAAAAAGCATATGAAACCTTTTCTGACCAGAAACCACAATGGGATAATTATCAGTGATAAGCAGAATAGGACCAAAGCACTGAGCTCCATACCTGCGAGGTGATGACCTCTATGGACGCCATGAAGCGGTCTGCGATGATTGACACACCCAGGAATATGTACATGAGACAGAGGAAGTAGATGACAGCCCTCCCCACCTGCTCCCCCACTGGAGGGTTGAGCGGCAGCCACACTGGCAACAGGACACCAGGCTTACACACCACGGTCCCCGCACATTTCTTCTTCGCAGCATCTGTGGAGTTGTCCATGGATTGAGGCTGCTCAGGGACAGATTTTCGCTCGATGACCTGTGTCCTGAAGGAAGTGCAGGGGTGGGAAAGGAGGAGCAGCGAGGCGAGGAGGAGGAGGAGTGGAGGAAGCTGGACTAGGAGGGAACCCATTGTATTCTTGATTCAGGAGGGGCAAGTGGTCACGGGGGGGGCAGCTGAGTTCCACAGGCTCTCCTAAAGACACAGAGGGAACCACATTATTTTAAATACAGAGATGCAATGAGGTGTAGTACACCTAGATATAATAAGAAGTTAAAAATAATCAACGAGACATGTGAGACCTGAACAACTATCAAGACTGCTAACAATGAAGCTTCTACTTATGTGCTGGATCATTTTGTGTATTTCAATGTCAGTTGATCCATCCATCCATCTTTAAATCAAGTCATCTGCTTGTCCATCTGCCTCTCTGTTCATTGGTTTGATAGTCTGTCTGGGTGTCCGTCCTTTTGTCCATCTGTTTTGTCTCTGTGTCAGTCCACTTGTCTGTCTATTCATCCTTCTGTTTGCCTCTGTGTCACTCCGTGTCTCAGTCTGTCCATTTGTCCATCTGTATCTCTGACTGTCCATTGCTCCATTGGTTTGTCTGTTTGGGTGACCAACCATTTGTCTGTCTGTGTGTTCGTCTTTTTCTCTCTGTTCACTCACCCATCTGTTTATTTGAGTGTCAGTCCATCTGCCAGTCAGTACAAAGTGCCAGAATCAGAGCCATCAAGTTCAGAACATCTGCTTTCATCACGATGCGTTTGCTACAGTAACAAAAACACGTCAAGCAAAAATACACCGTGGATGCTATGAAGCCCCTAATGTGAACTCTATGGTTAAATTTGCACTGTCTCAACTTTTCTGGAGGCTACGTAATACATTAAAACAAATTTAAATAAATGTCTGCATTCATCAGAAAAAGATTGTTCATCTTATCAAATCAAAAAATAATTACCTGCATAATTTTGTAATTTCTATCAGTCAGGTAATTGCTTTGAGAATTAAAATGTAAAGCACATGCCCATTCATTCTGTTTCAGGTATGTCTAATGTGCCATCCAGCAGACCAAGCCAGAAAACAATTTGTTTTGTTTATTTTGTCATCGCTACAAAGGCTTGGCAATAGGAGTTTACAGTAAACTGACTCCACTCAGTCTTCTTAACAGCATATCAAAAAAGAGAAACTAAAGCCAGGTTGTTAAGCCGTGCAGCTCATATGGTTAACGTTGTCTGGCACTAATCACTGAACCTTGGTGGTAAGAATGACAAGGGAAATAATTCACATGTTCTCGCATGCAGCTCTGTGCCAGTATATCTGAGAGAGCTCTCTGGAAGACTATTTTGGCCACTGTGAAACACACTTAAGAGAGGCAGTTTGTATTGTGGCAGATGGAGAGGTAATTTATGACCCGTAGTAAATGTTGACATAAAAGTGAGAAATTTCTTAAATAAATATTATAACACATGAAGAAATCATTATTTACCTTTATTATCCTTTATTATCAATTATTGACACGGTTACTGGCAAGTTGCATGAGTAATCCTTGTGTGTGCTAACATAACTTATTTATTGCCCATTAGGGGTCTTATGACTAATCAGCGGGTCATGTAACCACATATACTGATTTCAAAGTTGCATCCCACTGACTTTTTTTTCTCAATGGTTCAGTGGGTAGATTGTGTTGTCTTCTGAGCAGAAGGTTGGACGCTCAATCCCGGGCTTCTCTAGTCTGCACGCCTAATGTACGGTCCCCAGTGGATGCGTGTGGTTTTGTGGCAGTGGTTTTAGCTATGAAAAAATGTGTTCTCAACTAAATGCAAAGCCTTTTTGGTGAGAAGTCACACATTTTTTGCAAATATTTCACAATAAAACAATATTTGTTGAGTGCTTTTACTATACAGATATACAGTAGATGTTGATACTGCGGTGAAGGATCGCAGTTCGAGGTAAAACATAGGTAAGCTTTAATTTCCAAAAATTACAAAGCATATGCTGCCTGCTGGACCTGGCCTTAGTGTCCTTTGGTAAGACACACAAATTGCTCCTGATGGCTAAACGTATTATTGAAGAATAAATACAAGACATTTATTAAAATTAGCATTTAAATTGTTGTAATTATAATTACAAAAAATAAATAAATAATTAAATAAATATCTATATTCGTTTTGCTTGTTTTTGAGCTTGGAGTAAAATAACTTTCATTAGTTTCAATGATTTCTTTGTTATGTGAATTAAAGAAACCATAAAATATTTATATTTAAGATACTGAAATATCTGGATAAAAATGCCCTCAAACCAATTAATCAATCAACATATTGGCAAATTAATTAAGTAATCAAATGATAAAATTACCGTTGCTAAATTCAGTACTCTGCTCTCAAGGCAACACCCATTCATTTTCAATCTCCAACTGGTGCTCACATGCTAAAACTAACCAAATATGATAAATAATTACAAAAAAAAATGATTGTGTTTGTGTATGAGGTGGTGCATGGACACCACATAACACTGTGTAATATTAGTGCTTAAACCATGCTCACATAGTGTTTTTAACTAAGACTGCAGTAACAGTTTTAAATGCTAAAGGTCACTGTTCCACATATTTTACATATATTGCATTTTTATATAAATATTAACATTTCTTTACAAATGAAATTAAAATTTTCCCCATAAACTTAACTATTACTTCTAGAGTTGCAGCATCTAGCAAGAGGAAAATCAATGTACAGCTCACCCATTCATCTACTGCTTCCTATCCTCCACATGAGGGTCGTGGGGGGCGCTGGTGTCTAATCCCATCTGACATAGGGTGAGAGGTGGGGTACACCCTGGGTCACACATAGAGACAGACAACCATCCACTCTCACAATCACACCTATTAGCAATTTAGAGTGTGCACTTGGCCTAATACCCCTATCTGCATGTTTTTTGGACTGTGGGACAAAACCAGAGAACCCAGAGAAAACCCACGCACACATGGGGAGAACCTGCAAACTCCAGTCATGAAACCAGGTCTTCTGGCTGCAAGGGCAAGAGTGCTAACCACTAGACCAACCGTGTGGCCAAAATGTGCATTATATTCTGTCACAGCATTGATGCAGAATGGTCCGTGTCTTCGTCATCATGCATATGAACTGCCCTGTGATTGGTCAACATTACAGGCCAGATTTCTCCAAGGATGGAAACAAAGGTGCAGAGGTTTACTATAATTCTAACGCAGAACACCTAATACATAATACTTTATATGATAATAGGTTATTGAGAATGAACGGATCAATAACATCAACAATACCACCCAAGCCCACTCAAGCTTTAAAACACCCGTCTACTAATACTTGCAGGCAGACTCAAGAGTGGCAGGTATTTTACAATGTCATATCTTCTGAGGATGTGTGGATGTGACCACAGCAGGATGGTAGAAAGTCTCAAACTCTCTCTCTCTCTACCCGTGCAGGCGACACTGCACCATTGTGCACAGTGAGTTGAAACAGATACTTGGCTGCTGCATCTTTGATGCAGCGCGAGCTCTGCCAGCTCATTATGGAGTTGTGATTCAGAAGCACAGTCCAAAGGGCCCGTGGCATCACATTTCACTTTCCAAGGCCTGCTATGGTTACCACGACCTCAGACAGAGGGCCATCTTACACCAGTGCTTGCCGACGGGGGCTAAGCTCAGCAAAAATAACTTCCTCATCACATCATCACCGGTCATATTTGCAAAACAATAGGGCACACAACAGTGGTGTGTCAAAGTTATCATCATAGTAACAATGAAATACATGTACATCTTCCTATTAAATCAATGAAATTAATTTTTATAGTGCTTTCTGGTTAAATTATTAGTTAGAAACAATTTAACATTTAGAGAGTGTATTGGCAGAAATAGAATTGTTTAAGTTTATAATCATTTTACAATAAAATGGTTTGGGTTTTTTGTAGCCTTGGTATAAGCATCTTACTTGTACTTTAGGTAAGGCCTCCCTGCTACTGTAGAAAAATGCCAGTGAAAGATGACATCCTCCATGAAGCAAGACCCTTGCATAAAATACATTTGAAAAGGTGTGTTCTAAGGCTATAAAAACCAAACAAACTTTAATTTAAAACAATTACACACAAATATATGGATAGTATATTCAATTTGTGCCAATAAACCCCCCTAAACATCACACACTGAACCTTTACTAGGAAACTTCCAAAACACAACACACAGAGATACATGCCAGCCAAGCACAATTAGCAACATTTTTAGTTTCACCATCTGGACAACAGAATGCATTAGATCCAAATGCTGATATGCTCTATCTGTTAAGTGGTGGTTTTGCAGAGTGCAGCAAGTCAAAGGCGGCCAAAACAGTACATGAAGGAGAGCTAATTAAGAAGCTGAAAGAGATGGATGCATTATTGATTAATGCATTCACCTAAATATAGCTGTATATTTTTAACCCTTCATGTTACCTACAAATAGCATTGTCATATTTCAGATGAAAAGAAGAAGAAGTCAACGGGAATTTTCACACTCTCTCCAGCTGGGAGAGTGAGTGTGTGGGCAAATGTATGGCCGCAATTAATGATCATTATTAATGATTCTTAAGCAATTGATCTGTCGATTATTCTCTCGAGTACTTGTTTCGCTCACAAAATTCTGATTGGTGTTTACCAAACCTGGAAATGATAATATTCTCAAATGTCTTGTTTTGTTGATTTCTTTGAAAAAACACAAAACTGATAAACCAATGATCAACATAGTTGCCGAATTATTTAATATTATTTGTTGAAGCCCTAGGCAAATGCATTGGCAAACAACTGCCACTCACTTTGCACCTAAATTTATCAGCGCTTCTCACAGTGACTCTGATTCAACTCTTTAATCTTCACTGGGCCATTCAATATCAATACAGGCTACAGGAAGAGCTTAAAATCCTTGACACAAATCTACCAATTTTTTGTGGTCCACCATCTAGCAGAACCACCATTACTGTAGTGATAGACCACAGCGACTCATAACGGCATGGAGAGATGGATTTACAATGTTAGGCAGCACCTTCTGCCCATAGATAGTAACATCAAATCAGATTTTAAACATGACAATAGCCAGAATAACATGAAAAAAAATTACAGCTTCAATGCAACCATGTGACTTACTTTTTAATATACTGATGTTACTAACATATCCTATCAAGAGTGGAAATTAATGTTAAATAAATTCACAATGACACTCTGGACAAAGATAATGCTCATGTTTTTCAGTCAGTTTGTTTTCAAAGTAAAAATTTTATCACTACTGTGGGAGCAGCCCACAATGACACAGGTTCGTCTCGACGTCCTAGTTCCCCGGTTGTAAAAAGAAACAATAAACACAGGGGGCATGAAGTGCTGACACGTCTGTGGTCTCCTCGTCCATTTCTCACACAGGCACACAGCGCTGGGTCACAGCTCATCTCCGCTTACTGCCTTTGACACAGGCACTGTCAGTCAGCACCTCCGATAAGTGATTGCCTGGTGTTATCTTACACTGATAGAGGAGTGCCACCAAAAAAGAGAGTTAGCACCTGTAACAGTTTATTATTTCCTGCACGTGAAGGGATGCTCCTTTGAAACATGCAGAACAGAACAGGTAGGGTGTCATTAGTGTCTGACAGCCAACAGGCTCCTGTCAGTGAACAGTTGTACGAGAACCACGACCTAAGAAAATAGTGCAGTCTATTTCCTTTGCAAGCTTTCCCAATTCATCATCAACCCATCACCAAATGGAAAAGAGTAGTCATGCAGTTTGAACATTAACCTGCATGCAGACTGAGAAAGATTACCTTTCCAGGATGTAAGCTCTGTGCACAGGTAAAACAATAACATAGCAGGTGTCTGTTTAACTGTCTTTGTATTTAATCTTAAACAGCCACTCATCTAGTGAAGCCCCATTTATTTATGCATAGCTGCTTTCAGACATGCACTGGTGTGTCTACTGATTTTGGGGACCCCCTGAAAAGGGGACCCAGGGGCTCTATATTGTACTTAATCAAAGGAAGCTAGTGACATTGGGCCTAGTTACGTTGGGTTTCCAACCACATGCTCATTGAAGTCTCCTGTTTATAGCCGATCAAGTGTGTGGATTTTTTTTTTTTTTGGCGTGTGAACAAGGTCAATTTAATTTTACCGTTACTGCTAATTAATGGCGTGCTTTCACTGCACCTCCCTCAGATCTGCCAGACAACATAGTCAGCATTTCCTTTGATTTCCTGTGGAAGTTTGCATTTTTTAGCTGGTGCCATTATCTTTGTCTAATTATGTAGGTGTTTTAAGTGTCAAATACTGTTACACAACTATGGTAAGACACAGCTTGGCTTTGAAATACCACACTCTGATGATTCTGTCACCACTTAAGGAATGCACATGAGAACAATATGAATACATTAAAGGTTAAATAAATGATATTTATTTTCCCATGCATTGCGCTTCTACACCAACCTCTCTATAGACAGCTCACCTTTGGATTTGAGCAGCACAGTATAAAACACATCCATTAAAGTACAATAACATCCGTTCGAGTTACACACATATCAAGGGGTTAGGCAGTCTCTCCGTTTGCAGTTAAAGTAAAGAAAAGAAAAGAGATACATCCCTTTAATAAGTAACTCGTTGCTGCTACGGGCCTTTTAATGAACCATATGAATCAGAGTGTAAGATAATCCGCTGGGTCACACAGTCAGTCAGTCAGACAAGGACTGAGCCAAAAAACTGATGTGACATTGCTAATGTGTATTTTTATTAAAATCAAAGATAGTTTCTTTAATATTTAACATTTTTTGTGTTTTACTCACACACAAAATGCACTTTGCAAATCATCAATATTTTAATCTCAAAATGACATTTTAGGGTGAACTTTAAATTCTTGGTCAACCAGAATTTCTGGTTGACGAAAGAACCATTTCAACTTTTTCATAGTGTTACACTCAAGCACAAAATCCTATAGCAAAATCCTACATATAGTTAGCACATGCAAATCAACGTAGGCTCTGTTAAAGAGTTATCTGTTTAGTCATTTTCATTTTAAACAAATTTCCATAGCCCAGTCCCTGCAAATATTTAAACAGATTTAGAACATTTCTGCCACACAAGTTAGTTAAGTCCTGCTGGCCACTGGATACAGGACCAGGTGTAAGGATGCACCTACCAATCTGACAGACTGAAGAAATTAAGGAGGTTTGCAAATCAGGTTACATCCTAGACACGGTTCCACACAGAACCTGAGTCATAATTTCACTTTTCATGACTTTTTTACAAAACTAGTGAAACCCAGAAGACGCAAACCTTCACTCAGTTTTCATATCTGGGTCATAACCTATATTCTGAGAAAATGTCATCAAAAGGCAATAAAACAAGAGCACCAATCTGATGGGGGTTATTCAATACTGGAACTTAAGATACAAAATTCTATAATCAGAGGATTCCACATCCACTGCTCAGCTGGGATCTTCGTCCTGGCCTAAACATCAAGTTATTCTGTAGCCTGAAAATCAACACTGCACTTTACAATTAAATTCAGGTGTGTGCAAAAACTAACAAAGTGAAGGCAAGCTGACCACATTATCAGCATGCTCAGACTCTTTGACAGTATCTCTTTAGACTCCTCACATGTGCTATATCTGGTCTCCAAAGGTCCATTTAAAGTCTCATTTAAATGCAACAAGATTAAAAATGCATCCAGACAATATGGTGTCATTTTAATCACAGCAAACATCTTGTCCAAAGTGTAGTAAAAAAAAAAAAAAAGGCAACTGGACTGGTGGTATTTCTTGAAGACGTTTCGCCTCTCATCCAAGAGAAGAAGCCTCTTGGATGAGAGGCGAAACGTCTTCAAGAAATACCATGACCTGGATGAATGAGAATCTTCACAGACAGCAAACATCTTGATTGTTCTATATATTGTACATTTATGGTTGTGTGTTGTATCATATTGTATCCAACTATCTCATTTTCTCTGAGGTCCCTTTCCCTTCAAACTTCCCTTCAAACTTTCATACTTTGTCTTTTGCATAAGCCAGTCACAAGGATCAAATGTTGATATTGTATGCTTCTGCAAACCACAGCTATGAGTGAGCTCACATTTCTGAAACCAAAATTACAATACTCATTCTCTGCAGACACGCATATCGACAGCATTTTAACCAATTAAGGTGCTATGACTTTTTACTTGAATGCTGAGTTGTTCTTCCTGAAACACTGTGTCTGTTGATATTATCTGTAAGCAACAATTGGTTACTTAAACCAGTGACCAAATGGAAGTAACTTCATTGTCGCAGTTTGAGAACCATTGACTTAAACAATTCATATAAAATTTTTAAAGGATATTGAGTAATTATCCATATTGTTAAAGTCCCCAAAAATATCGAGATGTTTTATTGCCCACTCCTTGATCATTGCATCAAAATGCTCTCGATAGAAACTGTAAGGTAAAAACACAACAGGGTATCCTTATTACACCATTTAATCCATAAAACCGCAAAGTGCTGCAGAGTAAAAACACCAACATTTAGACTTTTAACCTGCACCTGAACTGTATTCTGCAGCATGGCAGTTCAGTTTGTTACATGCTAGATATTTCTGAGAGACAAGGGTGATTTTGTAAGATGATTGTTCACTAATACATCCCTCCAATTTATCAAATAATCTCAAATACAGTACCACTGCAAAATAACTGTTTGGCTTTAAGATACCAATATTAACTATACTATACAATGTGAACAAATGTAACTTATTAACTCATTCGCCGGCCACTGCTATTTAAAGTGCTTTAGCATACAGTATATCTGAGCTGCTTAAGTCACTCAGGGTGCAGTTAAAAATCGACTTGAGCAGCTGAGTCAGTACCGCAGACGAATGATTTGGTTTTTGAGATTACAGTGTATTGTATATACAGTGAGGGGAAATATAAGCCATCTCAAATGCAGCGCCTGTTCCCTCTTTTACCACTGGGTCAAAATCCGTATCAATCTGGACAGTGACAGTGAAAGCTTGACTGAGCAGGAGGTTTAGTTTACAGCAGGATGGGCGCACTGCCACATTGTTCAGTCGCTCTCAGTCACCATAGTTCAGCCCCATCTGACTCCCCAGTTCATGTCAGTGGTAGATTCTCAGCGAGTTTATGCGCACAATTTTAAAACATAAGGACTTCAAATGTATATACAGTTGAGGACAAAATTATTAACCCCCCAAGTGCTGTTAAACAGAACAAAAGGTTAAATACATTTTAACACAGATTATGCAAACTGGAAGCATGTCCTTTGGTCAGATGAGACAAAACTAGAGCTCTTTGTCCATAGAGACATTGCTTATGTTTGCAGAAAGAAGGGAGAGGTGTATAACCCAAAGAACATCCCACAGTGAAACCTTGGTGGTGCGATTATTATGCTGTGGGGATGTTTCAGTGTGCCTGGAACTGGGAATCTCTTCGAGGTGGAAGGAATCATGAACAAAGAAAGATATAAAGATTTTGTAAAGAAAACCTGAAGCAGTCAGCAGCAAAACTGGGTCTGCAGGGCCGTCGGTTTGTCTTCCAACACATACAGTACGTCATATGACATACGTCGCTCCTGGTGAAGAACTACCTCCAGAAGACCAAAGTGAACATTATTAACTGGCCTGCGCATTGAAGATCTTTGGAGTGAAGTGACGGTCCATGTCAGAAGGACATTAAGCTTGAAAGATTTGTAAAAATGAATGGGCTCAGATTTGCATGTGGCAACTTCTCTGAGAAGTATCAGCATAACTGTGAAGAACAAGGACGAGATGGTCTAGTCCTTGTTGCAGCTCCTCAATCAGTTCATATAAGGTGACTGACAAAACAGACACTAAATCAAGACAGAACACCTCCAAGATACTAGGAACAAATTTCCTGTTAAGACATACTTCAGCAAATAGTGATTAGGTTTACTTTTGTATAAAGTAAAATGATAAATAAAAACTAATCATGGCATTATAAAATTATCCTCCATTTATTCCTTGTTCCTAAAATGTTTGCACAGTTCTGTCATGTCATGAAACCCCACTTAGTGCTTCAAAGGGTGATTTCAGGTTAAACTTAAATTCAATTTGAGGCTTCTTCAGATCTCAGTAATGATTAGGAAATCAACATCCCCCCTCCTTCGCTCATCAGTTTGACTCTGAGGGAAACAATCCATTTGACATCACTAGGCCAATCCCATCTCTAGTTTCTCCCTCTTGAGTGATTCTGCCTTTGCTCGAAACACCACATGCTTCCTCTTTGTAAGATTTCTCTACATGCGCGGCAGGCAGGGTCACGGTGAGGGAAGAAGGAGGCAAATGGGCAGAGAGAGGCTGCGTGGGGTTGTCAGAAATGCGACTGACAGCCAGCAGACAGCAGGTCCTGAGGTTTCCATTACCTGAGACACCCTGCCCGGCCACTGGCAGCCCTGTCACCTTAGAAGGAACAGTATTCTCAACTTCAGCATGAACCCAGACAGGGACACATGTTATGCAATATTCAAGATAATGTCACAAATGTCAGCAACAGACAGACTATACAAAAACATGACAATATCATTTGCAGTGACGGAGGAAGCATTCAGATCAATCTCTATAGGGAGTAAAGTAACTGTAGCTGTACAGTTGTGCAATGCACATACTTTAACATGATCCCTGAGGACAGATGTTCACCAAAAAGTGAAAAAATTGTGGCAATTGTTATAATTTTCTCAGAGGAAAGCATCATCCAGCCCTGTTAAATAGAATGACTTTGATTTGTTTTTCATGTGTCATAAATAAATATTGCAAATTTTGAAAATCCTAAGCTAAACTAAAATTTTTGGGTTCATTTATCTTGCACAATGAAGAATATTTATATCTACATCTGCTGTGACATGAGCCTGCAAAATATTATGCTAATTTCAGCAGTAATTTCAGCACTAATAATGACCTCCATATTTGGGCTCAGAGGAAAAATGTGAAAATCAATATTGGTTATTGACTGAAGCACTCCCAATATATCGGCAAAAAAAAAATCCAATCTTGTGCGTCCCTGATACACTTAAAGCTTCAAAAAATATTGGTACTTGCGACAATAATTCATATATACTGTATATACATAAAGACACTAAACAGGCTTTTATACACCCAAATCAAGTGGGTCAAAAAGCATGTTTAAGCCTGCTGAAACAGGAAAATTAACACGCATATACATGTTTCTGGCTTTAGCACAACCATTAACCATGGGTTTTTGGTGAAGCTTTCATCTAACACTTAATTTCTAAAAATTATTTACTTACTACAAATTATTGTGCCCTAACATTATTCTCTTTCCAGTGAGTTTTTTGTTTTTCTCAACATAATAAATCAGCGTTATTACATTTGTTTGAGATGCCACATTTCATGCACAGATGACGCGGGACAGATTTTTAATTTTAAGCGGTATGGCAAAATGTTACATGAGAAGAAGTAAAAAGGCGAAATCAGTGGCTCTTATTTTGAAAGCCAGGTTAAAAGAAATGGTGCCACTTACGACTGGCTAAATGATTATAGTGTATGAAGAAACAAAAAAAAATCTGTTCTGTTGGTAACAGATTCACATAAGAAACCTTTTGTTTTGAGCTGCTCAGTAAATGTGAACATAACACTAATAAAACCAAAGATAACACAAAACATGTATTTTATTTAATAATATGAAAGATAACATTAAAAGTGCATTTAAAAATAAGTAATAAAATGAGAGATAACATAAAATGTGTACTTTATTTTCAAAGAATAAGTACTAAAATGAGAGCAATTATAAAAATGTCTGTTTTATAAGAATGACTACAAATACTAAACGTTAAATACAATCGTGTATTTTATTTTTCAAAGAATAACTCATCTATAAATTTTATAAAAATAACTACCTAGAATGTACTATAACATTATTTTATTTAAAATCCCTGAACCACAAATGCCATAAATTGTTTTGAAAGGAAGCAGTCACAGTTCGCACATGCACAGAATAAATCAGGTTTACGTACAAATCAGGTAATGACAAGCATAATAAAAATGTGATGTGGTAAAATGCAAAGACACATGCCTAAACACTGCTTTAACAAGACAGCAACTGCAATATTGACATGATGCCATCACTACTGCCTAATCTCTAACACCTGAAACAGAGGTTTTCTTTCCAGTTGTGACACATTATGGAAAACACCTCTACTTATTACCCAGTCTAAGTTAACAAATTGCATGTGACAGTTAGACTGGATGATAAAACACCCCAAGAACAACATTAAATGACAGTGAGGGGAAGTAAATAAAGTCACTGACTAAAATTTCCATGGCATGCATTTTTTAACGTGGCAGACCCAGATGTAGTGGTGCCTTTTAGTCGTCACCGTGGGCAACAGTGTAGTTTAAACCGAAAAATGTTAACAAAAAGTGCGGAGGCAGCCGGCAAGCCTGAGCACACAATAGAAGAGGCAGTCAGTGAAAACAAAACAGAGCCTGTGGGGGCACAGACTCTAATGCTACACGCACACAATGTTGCACAGTTATTCTTCTTTGAACACTGCACTGAATTCAGTTCATTCAGATAGACTGAATATATATAAATAAACCTTAACAGTAACCAATTCATGTCTAACCCTAACCATATAACCACTATGGCTGCAACAAGTGATTATTTTTTTAATCAAATAATCTGTTGATTATTATCTCAGGTAATAAAGTACTTGTTTGGTCTGTAAAAGAAAATTTAAAAATATGTAGCACCTAGAAATAATAATGTTCTCAAATGTCTTTTTTGGTCCACAAACCTAAATGATTCAATTTTAATGATTTATATATATATATATATATATATATATATATAAAAATAGCCAGACTCAGAAATGAGGTTCTGCCTCACTTCAACTGGGCAGTGGTCTCCACGAGGTCCTGACAAGGTCAGTGTTTATTACATAAAAAGGTCTTAGAGGGGTAACGAGGATGAATGGTCTTAAGTCGGGGAGTCTGATCATCAGCTGCACAGTTCCAGTGGCAGTTTGTATGGAAAACGTGAGAGAAACATGAGGTGTAACGTGGCCCTTTGTGCTGTGGCACCTGCAGCTAGGGAACATTCTGCTGCCTGCATACAAAGCTGCAGCATTGGTTTACTTGGGCTGCTGTCACATAAGCAGGGAAGGGGTTGCGTTTCAGGATGCCAGTGGTGGGCTGTTTGGATTTTGGATTTCACAGCAACACTGTAAATAAAGCTGCAACCAAATGATAATTATTTTTTTTACCATGGAGGAACATGCTGAACATGTTATTAATCTATTATTTCCTCATAAAATAGAATACCAAAGTCCCATAATCATTTTCAAAATGTTACATTTTCAATAAAATGCCATGAGTCCAAATCATAAAAATACTGTTTTTGCTTTAAACAGCACTAAAACTGAAATATTAATCCAATAACCAGCAAAAATACACTATCAACAGAATATTCAGCCATCATTCTCCAAAAATATATACTACATCTCCAGTGGCCTCTTATCTGGTGTTTAAATGACCCACAGTCCATTGTTAAACTCAACAGACATTGTTTCAATGCCTGTGACTAGGGCTGCTTGTTATCGACTACTAAATTGATTGGCTACTATTTTCATGATAAATTACTTATTGAGTGTGTCATTTTCTATTAAAATCAAGGTGTTCTCTGTTCTTTTATGACAGTAAACTGATTATCTTTGGTTTTCAGCTCATCGTTATTGTGAGGTTTGAAAAACAAAGATCATTTATTTATATACAGTATATTTTGATATTTTATGGATTGCACACCATCTACCACTTTATCCTCCACAAGAGCATCATGGGCTGCCAATCCCAGCTGAAAAATAATTATTATTTGCAGCCATATTGATGACATGTCTATATAATAAGATAAATATTATTATATTAATTATATTGCACTGACAACAATGTCTGCCATAAAGGAAAGATGAAAGTGATTTTGGTGAAAAGTGATACGAGCAACATGCTCACACTGGAGGTGTACCTGCGCTCAACGCCCGTTTCCTCACACATCACCAGCTCTTAACACAGCTCACATGCGGCCAGTACTGTCATGGACACGAGAGAAGGGCACATGGGATGCATCGCGTGGCTCTGCTGCCAATCTGCTAAATGAATGATCCTTTGATGTGGATTAAATGTCAGCTCTTAAGTCAAGCCCTCATCAGAAAATGCCATGCAAAAAGAACAAAGTAGGGTGATCTCTCTCTCGCTCTAAGTATAAGTCATCGTAATGTGCAGTGTCCAGCAGGGACATGCAGTACCTACAGTACAGCCAGTAAGAACCCAGTTATAATTTCTGAAGAAGTTGAATGCTGGTGCAAATATCCAGAATCGAGATGTGGACTGTCTATACATACAGCTTTAAACAAATGTCTTAGCATACAGATTCCTGTAACGCTGAATTCAGAGAAAATGTTATTGTGATTGCCATTTAATATACGGATGGACCGTATATTTAATATATTACACTTTAGTTCAATATTCACTGTACAATAGATTTACAACATGATAAGTATTAATTCATGACACCATATGACTAATGATTACTCTATACCAAGTGTGTCACACACCTTTTAGCTCAAGGACCACAAAAGGCACAATTTGATCTCAGTGGGGCCAGACCAGTAAACTATAAGCATAATAACCTATAAACAACAATTTAATGAGGTATCTTTTTACAAAACATATAATGAACGACCTAAAACATATAATGAACGTATAATGAACGACCTAAAATTTCTCGATAAAAATAAGTGCAATTTCAACAATATTATTCCTAAGTTGTACATATGTGCATTTCACAGTGGATCACCAAAGGCAAGAAACACTTAGCTGCAGGTATCTGGAACTGAAAATATAGATTCTAATTGTTATGTGAAATTTTAACAAGTTAGGCTGGATTGGACCTACTAGTGGGCCAGTTCTGGTCCTTGGGCTGCAAGTTTGACACCCCTGCACTGTGTTACTATATACTTCCACCAAGGAGGTTATGTGTTCAGCCACATGTGTCTGTTTTTCTATTTGAGAGGAGCAAAACTGCAAAGTTGAAGGATGCATTTTGATTAAATTTAGGTATGTGGAAAATGACTTGAAAGAAATTGTTACATTTAAGTGGTAATCCAGACTTTTTCCAAACAAACAAACAAACAAATAAAACAATGACTGTACGTCATAATAATAAAATAAAGGCTCCCTTACTGACACAAGTGAAACACTCACAAATACACAATCCTCTGCTGCTGTGGCTCCTGCTTTTTCCTTAACAAACTCATTATCGTCAATCAAAATGACACATGGATCAACAGTGTCAGCTGTCTGCCAAAAAGTGAGCCACTTCACCTGTTTCCCTCTTTCCCCTCCCTCCGCCTCTTACCTTCTGCTTTATGGCACAGCTCCACCACAGACTGACATCGCTCCTCAAACTCTGTGGAATATTCTCTGTCTGTCTCTCTCTCTCTCTCTCTTCCTCCCTCTTGTCGCCGTGACACACAGCTAAACTTTCTCGTCAATTTAGCATCACCGTTAACCAGGCACAGTGATGCCGCGTGCTCACGTGGGAGGCAGGCAGAGCGGGATGGAGGAGGAGGAGGGGGCGGTGCTGCCTTCATTGTCTCCTCGTTCCTATCCGTTCTCTTACGGGATGAATGTTGGAGGGACGATGCTTTAAATATGTGGCGGTGGGTAACTGTTATCAGAGAGTCTTCCTTTATTTTACTTGACTTCAATTCTCATTAAAAAAAAAAATAAAATTGTAATTACTTTGCTGATACTGTGTGACCCGTTTAATCTGCTGAAAAAGTGCTCGATAAATAACTATATTGCTATAAATAAAGGCAGAAATGTTATAATAGCCACCAAAGATTAGGTGGCATTAGTGCAAATTATATTAGTAGTAGTTTATGTGCCTGCACCATGCAGAAATACGTAGTTCCCATTGTTTTTGGCAGCACCTGAAAGCAGCACAAGCAGGGAAAAGTGCTTGGATGAATTATTCCCAGTTTCCATTTGGAACTAAGAATAATACAGGCTATAATACAACTGTTCAAATGTAAACCCTACCTATAAAAGGTACGATAGGCAGGATTCGTTAGCATCATTGATCAATTCCTCCACAATAACATTTCATTATATTGTAAATGAAGTGATCTGCGAGAGAACAACACTTCTGCACATTTGGGCTCTGCTTACAGCCTTACAACTAAATCTATTAGAGGCTTGTTCTTTTACTATGACACCTACTACAAACAGGCCAATTCCCTCCTGTGCTGCAAAGAAACCCCCAAAAAAGTAAAACATCTAAAAGTGAGTCGTGAAACACATGTAAATATCAGCAGAGAGTTTCAGAGATGCAGAGATTGCCTCAGGTCATCTGTCTGTGTTTGTCTGGTGAGAGAAGGCAACTCAGCCTTCAACTCATTTTTCCCACTCAGTATTTGCTGTGGACCTCCCATGTTTTTCAAACAGGGGCAGTTCTACTCAGTACACCCGCACAGCTCATTTTGGAAAGTAATGTGTTACAACTAGTATGTCAGAGAAGTTTTCAAAAGTTTAGTCTCAGTGTTTTATAAATTTTAAGAATTTTTTGATGCACGTTAATATGTGTGGTGAGGAAGAAAAGTTGTTCATAAAGTGCACATCGGGCTTTCCTGCCTCAAACCATCATACTATACAATAACATGTTTCAATCTAACTGATAGAACTCAGAGCACTCTGCACTTTAACCTAATTTAAATCCCAGTCCTACTACTTTTAAATCCTATTTTGTGCTAATGTATACATATTAAAATCTATACCAGCATTCAGTTCAGTATTAAGAGATGTTTATATATACAGTAGATGTAATTTTGTTAATGCACAGCATATTCTTATGTTCTATGCCTGATGTCTAAGTAGAATATTAAGAAATAATAATTTCCCAGTCTGGGAACTGAGCCTTCAATTTCCAGGCTCCTCTCCTGTGGAACTAGCTTCCAGTTTGGGATGAAGAAAAAGAAAAAACCCTGTCTACATTTAAAGCTTAACTAAAATTAAAAATACTAAATTAACTGAAATTACTACTGCCACATAACTGGCCAAATAATAGGAACATTCCATTCTGTCATCATCAACATTTCTGGATTTTGAACAATAAGCAATAAGTACAGGTGTTCTTTATTCATCATCATAAGGACAATAAAGAAGAAAGTATGGCTCTTTATAAATGTCATCTAATTCACACCAACCCTTTTCCTGAACATTTTTTATATATGAAAGTTTATTATAGGACAGCGTATAATTCCTTATTGATAACAAATTAAAATAGACCCTTGTTTAATAAAGGTAAATGCAAAATTAAAAACAATTAATTTGCCCTTTAATATAACCAGCATACTGATGATTGATAGAGAGTAACTAGTCTATCAGCAAGTGCATTAAATGAAGCATGTCAGCCACTGTGGCTGTGTTACAGCTCCTGAGTCTAAGAGCTGGTTTTGACTGGTTCGACAGTCACTGAGCTGCCAGTGAACTTTGTGGAGAAGAACTCCATCATGAAAGAATTCTTCAGGCGGTGCATGAAGTGCACATATCTCACCCCAGGTCCATAACCGGAGAACACGTGTGACACCTGCAGGCCAACACAGAGACATGCAATGAGAGATTGTCACACAGGCAAACAAACGACTGGAGCCCTCAGAGGAATCAGCGACTTGCCTCTTTCCAGGTGAGTGAGTAAGCGCTGCGGTCTTCTTTGGGGTTGACAGAGTGCTCAGCTATGATGGTCCTTTTGTCCGCTCCCAGTAACTTCACATGCAGCTCGTAGATGAAGTCATGCAACTGACTCTCCTCATACCTGATGAAGTAACACATGAGAGAGGCTGTGAGTTTGCAGTTAAATCAATCACAAGCCACAAATGTTTTGTTTTTGTCTCTTGTGGCAGTGACACAAAGAAATCTTAACTATATTAAAAAGAAGAACTTAATATTTTAATAATAAATTTTAATATTATTTTTTTATTTTTACATATTAATTAATATTTACTCACTCTCTCTCTCTCATTTTCTACCGCTTTATCCACTAAGGGTCGCGGGGAGCACTGGTGCCTATCTCCAGTTAACAAAGGACGAGAGGCAGGGTACACCCTGGACAGGTTGCATACCTACGGGCAATTTTGAGTGTCCAATTAACCTAATCCCCAAATCTGCATGTTTTAATATTTTATTAATTTATAATTTAAATTAATATTTAATCCCTTGACACTATCACACTATGCATATTTTTATACACATCTGAGCAACTCAGCAACTAAATTTATTTTATACATGTGCAATTTTGGATTTTTTTATTCTCTTATTAGTCAGTGCAATTTTTATATTTTATATTGATTATTACTTGTAGATAGGTTCTTCTAGTCTTATTAAGGGAAAACTGCACAAAATTTCATTCTACCTGTGAAAAATGACAATAACGCTAATCCTATTCTATCGGAATGATCACGAATCCAATTGTGAAATAAAATTTAAGATTATCTTCTTGATGATTACAATCAGTGTTGTTTGTTTAACTGCTTGTTTACATGGGGAAGTAAATGATTAAACTATAGTATTATGAATTTGAAAATAAAGTATGAATATTTGTCTTCTGTAAACAAAGTAGGGGAAATGACTCTGAGGAAATTTAACCACAAGTGAAAAGCTGTGATTAAATAGATGGATTATGACATGTCATTAAAATAAATTATATTCCTAAGAAAGAACATACACATGAGTCAGTGGCCTGTTAGTCCTGTTTGTCCATTTGTCTCTGCTGTTCATGTGTCTGCATGCACAACTGATGGAGACAGGACTGCTTTGTCTCACACAGTTCTTTTCAGAGACTTCAGAAAGAGAACTTTCATTATTTCACTTCTTCCTAGTAGCTTGACCAAAGGGATACATGGTGTTCACTTTTAAATAGATCACTTGACATGGTGTCTCTCTCTCTCTCTCAGGTTAAATTGTCGTATCTCTCAGTGGACTAAGGTCTGGCCCTAAAGAGGCAGAATTTAATTTCTGAGGCTCTGGTTGAGGTTAGAGGTAAGATGTGAACTGTAGTTAGGTTAAGGTTAGGGCAAGTTAATTAAATTTTTTGCAATACCACTTTGGCAGAAGATTTTATCCAAAGTGACTTTGAAATGACATGCTGCAAGCACAGCCATTGGAATGGAGACAAGCAGAGCTAGGGATCATGTCCACTACCGATAGAAAGACAACCCACTCTACCACTGATCCGCCGCCATTCAGTTTTTAGTTACATTTAAAATAAGCTTTGCATACACAATAAAAATGTGAATGCATAGTGAGACTGTCAAAATGAATGCATGTCCTAACAAGAATAGTGTGTGTGTGTGCCCCCCAGGACACAGGACAGAAAGAGTATAAACCAGAGCTAATAAAATATGTCTTATTACATCAGTCCAACACAATAATAATTAAAAAGCATGAAAAGACAAGTCCCAGATGAGCCTGTTATCTTCTGTTGTTGATGTTGACTCAAATAAAAGTCTTTTATCCATAACAAACAGAAAAGAGAGGGAAATCGGCTGACACCAATGTTTAGCATTAAATTGACGCATTCCCAATACTATTTATTGGTCTATTTAGCAGCCAGTTTATACACCTTGATTATTTCAATGCATACATATGCACCCCTTGATAGTGTGCTATGAATCCCTGAAGGTCACAAAGACACAAGCTGAAATCCAAACGCACAGACTTAATGTAGTAGTAACCGGTAGTGACGTTACCAATAAGAATCAGAAACGTCCACCCATGATTTGGTGTCTGTAATCCTCTGAATGGAAGCATAATTTACAAAGTTGACATCATGTGCTATTGAAGAAGACCTGAAACTAGTAATGGAGACCATTGTTTGCTGATGTTATAAATCAAATGGGCTGTAGGCTCACCTTTCCATTGACTTCTATTCAAACAGAGTTTTTGTAGTGGAGTCACCCACTGGTGGCTACAGTATATTCTTACTGATAAGCTTCACCAAGGAAACCGCAAGAAAGAGAGATAACTAATTACACTGATTCTTGTAAGGGCGTGGAGGTGAGCAGTGTTACTCAATAACCCACCAGTCACAAATGACAATTTTAGGCTGAAAGTCATCCAGCAGCTTCTCCCACAGTCCCTCTGCTTTCAGGTCCACAGTCTGCTCCATGGAGAACCAGCTGAGGATAACAAAGGAGAAAAGATTCATCACACTCTCCAGATCCTGGACTGTATCTCTTTTGTGCCAGTTTCTGTGCGTGATTTCTATTCAAAACCAAATGTATGATGAACACTATATATACATTTTTTTTTGATGATTTTTTTTTGATGATGATTGCAATCAATTGTTGCAACTACTCATGGGCATATTAAAAAGACACGTTAATGATTTTATCTCTTTATCCTCTAGGTCTAGGTCTGCGTGTTGCAGGCTGTATGGAGCCATTTTAGGTTTACATTTTTATTCACTTACAAACCCGTGGTGTTGCACTGTGGACTCAGGAGGAAAATTTACACTCTGACAGCTCTGCATTAAAAATAAATACCTGACCTTCAGTAGCACCCACCTGTATCTAGGCAATTGACAGATCACGGCACCAGGTGGGATGCCGCTCGTATCATAGGGGAGGACCTCGGTGTTTGTCGTCCAGCCACTGAAGTCACCTATGAATGAAGAGATGAATTAGCTGCCACATGTTTTCAATAGGATGGGACAAAATATGTTTTTATCAATATGCTGCACACGTATCAATAAATATCAACATTATCATTAAAAAAAAATACGGCTCCCTAAACAAACTTCCCACTGATTCGACTCATCAGCACATGATGGCACTGACATTAACAATAGTTAAGTGCAATGAAGAAGTTATTGACAGTGGAATAATAATAATGGGACAGTGTTGAAAAGAGGGTAGCTCCTTCAACCTTGCACTTAACCTGTTAAGCAGCATTTTGTACTGTTCACGTGACGTATCGTGAAAGTAGTGGCTATCGAAGAACTGCTGTCATTTCTCAATATTGTGGGCCATATACATGTATGGTGGTAGACTTCTATTACTACTCCTTCTGTTGATCAACTCTCTTGATGTCTCTTACCATCAGGCGTAAAACGTGGAGGCCCATGAGATGGCATTTCAGCCAGCTCACGTTCAGGTGGAGGGACATCTTTACTCAGGCCTGCAAAAGGGAAAAGGCAAAGGGGAGCTGTAAAAAAAGGCACCACACCTAACGAAGGCACCATAGCAACACAGTAAACAGAGCCTAAGAACACAGTAAATCTTTCTTACAGGGTCACTGGGTGTTTCTCTGTATGAAAGACCACACACCTTAAGTGTGTATTACTCAGCAGCTCATGAATTTAACATCTGACATTTGAGTCTCAAGTTTGCATTCTGTTTTACCTTAAACAAACACACAGAATATTGTTACTTTAAAAATAACATTCTTTTACTGCGGGAACTGTGTTTTACATAATAATGTTCCTTACATTCCTTACAACTTTTTTCAGGCTTTAAAACCCATGTCCTTATGATAAACTGGATGGAAACACAGTTATAGTCTTATATTATAGTATATTATATTATAGTAATATTAGAGTAGAATATCCAAAAACTTCCTGAAGTCTTATGCAGCCAGACTTGAGCAGTCATACTCCCCCTCAGTTAAAACATCTGCAGGCATTCTGACCTCAACAAGGGACTGGCAGCTGATGCTGGGGGCCCTGACCAACAGCCACATCACAACCACCAGCTTGCAACCCGACATTCTCTTGGTGTCTAACTCCTCCAAGCAAGTTGTGCTGCTGGAGCGGACAGTCTCATGGGAAGAGTAAATGGAATTAGTCAGGTTCTAAGAGCAGACAGGATGGAGGGGCTTTGCAGGCCAATCTCTCACCAGAGCCCTCAAAAGCACCTCATTGCTCTCAAGGCAACAGAGAGAGCATCAAGATGGCTATGACTCAAGAAAGGAGAGTCATGGAGCCACAGTAGCCACAAGACCTGGCAGGGTCACCTGGGAGACGCAGTATGATGTTGAAAACTCTAAAACCCCAGATGATCCCAGGTCACATCACTGACAATGTGTCCACAAGCAGCAGAATTTGTAGTTAGTACTTTTGTAGTTGCATTTTCACAGCAGATTTAGTAGAGTTTAGTAGTTAACAGTCTGTTTGGAGAGGGAGATGGAAGAACATGATTCAAGCTTTGGACACTGGAGAAAACATGTTGTGGAAGGAACAAAAAAAATGTTCAAGCTTATATAAAAAGGCAATTAATTAATGAGTGCAATAATTCAGTATCTGTCTTATTACCCATGGTTTTTAAACTGTTGTATGTTTTTTTCCTGCCCTTATCAGACGTGATACTCCTAATGTTTTTGTACTCTTTGTACAATCATACCTATTGCCAGTTTGCATTCTCTTCTATATTTTATTTTCCCACATACAAGTACCCAAATACAAGTACACGCCCCCAAATTCAAACATCTGAGCTACGAACCGCAGCGGGGACTTGAACTTGAAGGATCAAGTGCAGTCACTGGTGTCAAACTAAGGTTTCAAACATCCGCATGAGGAAATCTTAAGTTGCTTAAGAGTCAGTATTACTGACCATGAGCAGGAACCAGGTCGTGATCAGCTCCTGTCTGACGCGCTTTAATTGTGATGACCAGTCTAAACTAACTTTCTGGTAAAGGCAGATCAGGCAGGAACGACTAAACTTACATTAATTAAAACACACCCCACTCCTAAGTTACACTATTATGTGTTCAGTGCAGATCTGTTCTCTGGATCAGCACAAAGGAGAACAGCAAAGCTGGTACCGAAAGGCGAGGGGTTCTTCAGTAAATTCCTCCCGAACGCCTTTGCCTCGTAGATGGACTTCCAGTCCAGGCTGTCGGGCATCAGCGCTTCCTGCAGGCTCCAATCAGCCTCGCACTTCTTCTTCCACTCAGACATGACTCCGTGATCTAGCTCCAACTCTTCCAGGAACCGAAGTCTACTAAAGTGGTTCGTTTTTTTTTTTATTATTGTCTGTGTTCAGCTGCGCCACACCCCGCTGTCGCAATGTGCAAGCTTCTTTCTCTTAAAGTCACAGTAAAACGGATGCCGCTGTCCAACAGATGAAGTGAACACCTAACTGTCACAGTAGCTGCCAGTGACAGCAACGAAAGAAAGAAAGAAAGCATTAGTTAGAATCTGCTGTCATCCAGAAGCGGACCGAGGCGGGGGGCTCTGATGGGGGGGCCCCCCACTAATGAAATCACTCCATTTCAATACTGGCACATATAGTCTGACTCTCTTTTAGACTTCTCCTTCTCCTTTTACAAGTTTCTTTGCAGTATATTTAAGAAACATTTTTGGACTGTACCTTTAACACCCCCCACTTCTAAGTTACACAATTAAACGTTTTTTCACCAACACAGTGCAGATCTGTTCTCTGGATCAAAACCAAGCAAAACAACCTTTTTCTTCTCAGGAAAACAGGAGGAGTGACATTGACTCATGCCCATGTAGTTTACTGACATTTGACATTTGTTTCCAGTGAAATAATTGCTGAGTCCTTTCACATTGCTCCAATAAAAGAGTATTAAGTTCTAATATCATGTATGTAATGTAAGCATGATTTTATTTATTTACTTTTTAAATGACATTATGGATCTTGCTGCACTAACCTAGTGCATATATGATGATAATTATCAGCTTTTACTACTGACTTGCTGCTAAATGTCTTTGTGGCAACTGGAAAACATAGAAACATTAGAAAGAAAGTTTTTTTTTCTGTCAGATCAGATTTGACAAATCAGGTGTCACACAACAGAGGGTTGTAGAAAGAGGAAAAGGGGTTAAAGAAAAAAAACAAACAAACGTTTTTTTCCCAGCATAGACGTATTTGAAATACATTGTCTATACAGTATGTACCCATGGCTGCAACAAAACCAAAAAAACACTCCATATAACAAATGCCAGTGTAACCTTGGGTTAGAAATAATAATATGAACTTGTGTACAAAGTGTCAAGGTTGTTAAACAACCATAAAAAGGAAAAAAGGACCAAAAAATGGAAGCGAAGTAGCAAAAGGGGAACTCAGATTTATTTACAAAAAACACGAGTCACAAAACTGAGCTAAAGAGTATGTGTTGACCAGACCAGACACAACATATAGTATGATATATAACATTATTATATTAGTCAAAATATAACTCTTAAAACAAAAATACTATTAGTGATATTAATAAAAAGGAGTGTAAAATGTATTTGCATGTAAATGCATATTAGGTGTTTTTTATGTTTTAGTGACAAAATGTTTAATCAAAAGGGGGAAGAAAACTAGAAATTGAGACAAAAAACTTGCAGTCTGATCCATATCAGAGTTACAAAAAGAGTCAGCTGTGCCTTGTAAACATATGCAAGTACTTATGTAAGCAGTCCAACGTCTAATGTCTAGTGCCTTTGCAGTGTTTCTCCAGTTTTCCTGTATCTCTGTGAATGAGCTGACGGTTTGGGAAAGACACAGTAAGCGCCAACAAACAAACAGCGTGCCACAGTTAAAGCGGTTCACTTCTCTAGGTGTGGTAAAGCCTGGGGCCACTTAATTAAATGTATTTTTTTTTTGTCTTTAAAAGGTTCGTTATTTATGAATCTATAAAAACGCAATACTTGCATTGCTACTTTAAGTAAACATTAGTTTAAGTCAGGTCTTCTAAACAAACAATAGTTAAAAAGTTTTGACAATTTTTTTTACTGTAGCTGTGGAACGTCACTTTTTGGTGCCCATTATATTTTTCATGTGTATCGTTGATAATAATTTTTTGTAAAAAAAAACCAAAAACTTGTGAGCCTTTTCCATTTAGCCTAAGGTTTACAGCGTAGATACTGGTGGTGACTCATATAAGCCTGTGAAAGTGCTCAAAGTCAATTCTTCACAAATGTCTCCACCTTGTGGATTAATGTTGCACTCAGCAGAAAATTCAGTGTCATTTGCTGTAATAAACACATACACACTGTACAAATGCAGAATTTAGCCACAGAACCATTACTTTATAGTTTAAGCTTAAAAGCTTTTTTGTTGTTGCTGTTTTTATTGTGGCTGCCACTTGGAGGTAGGTGATCTTCTGCAAACTATTTAAAGGGTTATTTCAGCAATTTGGTCATACACGTTCATGAAGTCTGATTCAGAATCACTTTTATCACCAAGTATATTTAAAATATGCAAGGAATTTTACAGCAACTATTGTAAAAGTGACAGTATAATATAAATAAAATAAAACTGCCTTGATTTTGCAAGATGGGCTTCTGGGAATGTAAGCCATGTCCAATAAAGACTTAATTCTGTTTTGGTGATGATCCGGGTTTGACCCAGATTCAGGATTTGGGAAAAATTAAAATAAAGAAGTACATTTTGCAAGATAGGGGAAGATATTGACTCTGTGGGAAACATGAGCAGCCTTAATTAAAGTTTGCACTCTCTTATTTTGTGCTTACTATGGTATCTCTCCGTGAATTGTTGAGGTCACCACCAGATGGCAGCATTTGTATTTTAGGCCTAGAGGCTAAATTTATGATAATCTAATCTAATCTAATCTAATCTAATCTAATCTAATCTAATCTAATCTAATCTAAACTAACCCCCAGCTGTTTCTACCAGTTGAGCTAATATATTTTGACAAGAGAGCAAATAAGCATATATTTCCTTAAATCTCTACATTTTGTATTTAGAAAAATAATAATAAAAAAGTTTCTTGTTTATATATGTAAACAATTAGAACATGGTTTTAGTGTACATTCTTTTGCTAACACAAGATCCATGGCCTGAATTTATATAAGGAGCCTAATTTCCCCATAAAAATAATGTATTCAATATTCTAGACTATTTCTATATTGCACATTTTTAGGACCCATAAATAATATAAGCCCGTCCATTGTTCAGGGTACTGCATATCTCAGTTTAAGGCAGCAGATATAACTTATGCCATGGAGGTGAATTTCCAGTCCAGCTGATGATGACATACAGAAGCACCCAGAGCGAGCAGGTTTCACGGTTGGTTAAGAGCCAGAGAAGCAACATGGGAAAGCAGACACTGTGTCTGAAGACAGAGCAGCTGTGGCGCAACATGCTGTGCTGTGGTTAAACAGTCTTAAATGATGCGTTTATTCAAGCACTGCTGCATCTGAAGTAATCAAATGTTTTAGTGTTTGTTCTTTGACTGAGGTCACATGATGTGCTGGAAATGCAGGACAGCGTACAGCGTGAGATTATGTAACAGACATTTAGTAATGTGAGCACAACGATCAATTATTGGACTTGTGTTACTGTAATGACAGGAGTTTGTATATAAGTCTCTACAGTCTGACTCAGTGTCGGTAGCTTAAAGCTGCAGTGTGCAAATTATGGTGATTTCTTTTGTTATTGTTGATGTTATCAATGTGCCTCTGTTTGGTTTTTAGTGAACAGAGATGACATAGCTTTATTTGCATGTTGTGTCCGTCATATGAAAAGTCAAGCAAACGATCAAGCAATACTACTAGACATGAGTGAAATGCTGCACCTGTTGTCCAGCCTTGTGCTGCTGTCCATTGTGGACTTACTGGCCGCTGTGTATTAGACCTGCACTCTGGCTGCTTGTAATGCTCAAATTAACCCAGCCAAGTGGTAAAACAGTTGAAAACACAGTTCTGAGAGGTGGCACACACACACTAGCTTTGCTAATCCACTTTCCACTCCACTGAATCTGACAGAGGAGAGGTGGTGCATCTTAGTTAATAACCTCTGTCACCTAAAAGGGTCAGTGCAATCGAGAGGGTGTAATATTCGTCGGTGGTGTAAATTCGTGGGGCAGAGTGCACCAAGAGAGGTTGCATTGTTGGAATGGTAGTTTTAAGTATTTTTGGAGCATGCAAAGAATAAAGTCAGGATATCTTGGCTGGTTTTTACTGAGTTCGATTGTGATTGCAACTTTTTAGATCTATGTCTGATACTGACAACATGGTTGTTGCTGTGTTTCTTTTGAAATAGGATAATGAAAAGTGCAATAACATCCTACTGTGATTTTAGGGTTCATGGCTGGGGGTAACATTAGGGTTAAAGTAAGGTGTACACATGAGTACCTCTCTTAATTTGCCTTTCCACCATGTTCATGTATCTCGCAACCGTCACAGGAAATGGAAATACGATTCTTCTGTATGTACAACCATTTACTTTTGCGACGGCAACTACAGCTCTTCTTCTCTCTCCTTGTGTCCCTTTTTGTGTCCTCTTACTGCAAGGGCAGACATAAGGTTAAAAGATTCTACTGTAAACCTGCTCATTACTTTGATAAAACCATCTTTTTTCTTATGCAAAAAAAAAAAATGTCAAAGCAACCAAATGTAATACAGTATGAGGGCAATATGAAACTTGAACTGAACACTAGATTTACAATATGTGCATTTTCCCCACAGTCATGGCTCTGTGCCAAGTATAGACGCATGTTACGTTGCAAATTGCAGCGTGTTATTTGCAGTCACATCACATGTGCAATGATCCATGGTCACAAACTATACTCAAAGCCTCTGCCCTTCATTCATGCAAGTGCACTGAAACATATTTGATGCGCTTAAATAAACATTTTACAACTAGAGCACACTGTGTTGATTTATTTTGGTCCAGTTAATCCTATTGAGAGGGTCAGAATTCTACTGTATTTGCTTGGCAACAGCACCTGAATGACTCACTTGTGCTGTGAAGGGATAAAGTGAAGGACAAATGCCACATCCTTACCCTCAGTTAACCCTCCATTTTCTGTAACATATGTACTGTAAGTCTAATGCAAATGTCAACAATGCACATTCCCATTTTGATAATTAGTGATACTCTTAATAAAATAGAACGTCAAGCCGTTGAAAAAAATACTTTGCCATGTAACTCAACATAATTAATGTGATACAGTATTTATGCAAAGTCGTGTAAATGGGATCCTCTTTTGTGGCTGGTTTCACCAAAGCCTAGAGATGTGCGGTCAAGTCTGAGATTTATGGAAATCTGACTCATTGAAATTGAAGCAGGGTCTTGGTTGGGCGGGGACTCCTGTTTGACAGGGACCAGCCAGCCTGGTATAATTTTAGCCTCCTCCTGATCACACTCACATTCATGTGACCCTAGTGGCCTCAGTGTCAATGGAGTAACACCCACCAGCAGCACTTACACAAGCTCTGCAACCAGTTTGCCTCCAGAGACCTAGCCTAATCCAATCTAGCCTAATATTCAATCTAGCCCTATATTCATTATCTAATATGTCCTCTGCAGTATCACCATTCGAAGGTTTTCTCTTGAGGGTTTTGGTCATCAAGCAGACTTCATTTGTACAAATGTACTCACATTCTATAGGTGCCTTCAAAACAATCTTTTAGGAAATCATGTGTTTGCTTTTCAGTTGTATGTTGTGTGCACAAGCTACATTCCCTTGCAAATTGTAGAATTTAATGAGGGAAGCTTTAAATAGTTTGCTATTAAAGTGTTATATATAGAGAGGCTCACAACGTCATTGTATTTAGTTGCCAAGTATATAATCTTACTTTTACAGTGAAATTATTCCATATTCATGACTGTTGGCTGACTCTCACTTCTGCTGGCTGAGATGTTGAAATTGTGTGTTTTTCTCACTCTCTCTGAACAATAATTTTCTCAAGCCTAAAACTCAACATCACCATGGCACACAGCTGCAGCTTGACACAGAGCTATTCTGACACAGGTCACTGCGGCTGACATGGACACCTTTCAAAGGGTTAAGCTGTATATGTTTCAGGAATGTGTTCTGAGACATTGTAACTCTAGCCAAGATTTATTGGCAACATCAGGGTCATCATGAAATATACAAGCAACATTTAAACATCGTAGGTTTGAGGAAATAAAGAAACACAACCAATCATATGCATCCACGCAAATACTAGCCGCTGGGGCTAGTTTTAAGATGGGGTGGGGGAAAATGTTCTGCATAGGTTTACACACACACACAAACACACAATCAGGTCTTTTTACAAATGCACAGAGACAAGAAGACAGAAATTGTTCGACTTAAGACTTCCATAAATAGATTCTGTGAGGACACCAAATGTTTCCGCTAACTAACAAATATTTATCATTCAAGATGCAAACTTTTACACAAACAGAGACATCCACATTCAACAAATGCCCAAGCTGTAACTGGTGAATACCCTTGTATGTGTATGAATGCGGTTTCACGATCTTACAAAGCTTGATGATCCATGTTGTCGACACTGGCAAATGGTGGATGCATCACCACGCACCCAGTTGCATAACTGTTCCACTCGGGCATTAGATTTCTCTGTCTGAAATGTCAGCGGGAAACTACAGTAGGCCTATCTGGTGTTAGACTAGTGAGTGATACAAGTCCTATCTAGAGAATAAAAGGTAGCCAAGCCTATAGAGCTCCGGTAGCTGATGTCATACAGTCCTGTCTTACAACAGTGTAAATAACAACAGCACCATTTTGGCAGGAAGCCGTGCTATTGCATATACCAGGCAACTTGTCTCTTCATTGGCTGTACAAGATGTATGGTGGATAGAATTTGAGCCCTGGGATGATGAAACAGTCAGGGTCAAACAAAGGGGAGATCATTTTACCAGATCCCTAAAGATCTCAAGAGATGGCAGAGGTGGATCGTTGCCATAAAACATGCTCAAAGTGAGCATAGAGGATGGAGCGAACCAACAGGCAACGCATTCTGCTTGTGTTGTGATCACTTCATATCAGTTACAGATTCCAACGCTAATAAGCCTGTCCATCTTACAAGTATTATTGCAATGTCTTACTCTTCTCTGGAGTAGGATGAGTAAAAGGTTATTGGAAATCTGAGAATATTGGGTCACTGCAGGTCTGGAATAATGGCTGTCTCCATACTGGTGAAAAGCACCTGGGGACATTATGAGGTTCAGATATAGTCTGTCAGTTTCTGCAATATATTGTGAATGCCATCTGTGTTTGCGTGATCTCTGTGGATTGGAAGGGTGCACTGACCTGACAGCTTGAAAATGGCACTGGCACTGTTCATTTTTGCAGCTTTTCTTGCCAAGATGGCAGTGTGAACACACTGAGTCATGTGAAGTCTGGAGCTGTATAGTTGCCTGCAAAGAGGATAAAGCATAAATATAATTGCAAAGGGTCACATGGCAGCATACTGGTTAGCGCTGTTGTCTTGCAGCAAAAAGACTGGAGTTTGCGTGGGTTTTCTCTGGGTCCTCTGGTCTTCTTCCCACAGTCCAAAAACAGGCAGAGCTTAATTGGACATTCACGCTCGTAGGTGTGAATGTGTAAGTGAATGGCGGTTCGTCTCTGTGGGTTGGCCCTGAGATGGACTGGCAAATTGTCCAGGGTGTACCCCGCCGTTCGCCATGTGTAAGCTGTGATTGGCTTCAGTGACCTGTGACCCTCTTGTGGATAAAACAGCGGACAATGGATGGACGATAACTACAACGTTGAGTCTTTTCCAATACAAAGTCAAGGTATATGCAGTATGTTTCAGTAATATACTGGCACCACGAAAGAAAGCTAGTTGTCGAGTGCTAGTTTTCCTTTGTATGGGTACGTTCCCATCTTGTTTTAAATGTTTTGATTGACTTACGTAATAAAAAAAGATGGAAAACAAAAATAAAATGAAAATGAAATGTGGGAACTTGCACAGAGACTAATTTGGTAACCTCCCGCTCAGGGTGGACAGGCAGCAGACAGCTGTGTAACAGGAGACATGGTTTCAATTCAGGGCAAGGGCACTGTGACCAGTCGACACTTTTCACTCCAATATCTATGCACTTTGATTTTTGGTGGTCGGCGCAAAAGAGAAGCGAGACCAGCAAATCCCAACATTAGTACAGTACTCACCGAATATGAGCACAGAAAACAGGAAGTGTCAAGATTGTGGCAATGATATTTGTGTGGGAGGAGGTGGAGGGGTTGTTCTACATGCTGCTGCACTACCAGTGGGTAGTAATAATACGTTGGACAGGAAGGAGCAGGTGTGAGGCAGAGTTGGCTGGGATGTCCCACAGACTGGATAGCGTGTTGGGATGCCCCCCAACCCCAACCTCTTTTGGAACAGTGCCTGTGATAACCGGCCTTTTGAAGCAACATTTGAAATTTTGATGCACTTTAAGAATCTCACACCTTAACGACAACACAAATGGTGCCATCAACAAGGGTCTAAACATATCTAGTCGTACAGTCCAGACATGTCCCTGAAATACAGTATGTGGGGCTGATGAAAATTCAGCATATAGGGATCCCTAAGAAGTAAAGACATGTTGGAGAACAGTCGTCTTAGCCTTCTCAGGGACCTCTTTCAGGGTAGGCACTTTCTCAGCTCAGCTTAACAGGTGAGTGATGTAAAGAGTTTAACAGTTTGGTCTAAAATGCCTAATGAACTCTACAGAAAAGGTGTAAATGTTTTTTTGTATTGTTACATCAAGCACCGCCACCAAAAAACTAATAAAAAATGTAATACTAATGAGGTGAGACATAACCGTGTTTTAAATTAGGAGAAATAATGTCAAATTTATCAAAAAAAACTTCAGCTAAGAGAAAAGAAAAAAACATAATACCCAGAAATACTACAAGTTGCATGTATTACAATTATTCACTTATTTCAAACAAAAAGTATTCAAAACAATGTATAAAGTGGTTGCAGCACATAAGCACAAGTGGCACAGTTTCATGGCAGCTGAGAGTGCAGCGTCAAAGAACCGCCCTAATGAAGCTAATGTCAAACATGGCATCATATTACAGCCTCAACTTTCCATTTGACTATCAGTATTACCGATGATGATTCAGTGTCTGATAAGTGGTATATCAGTTGGAAGTGGACTGAGTCACGGCTGGTTTGATTCACTATCCTCTGCAGATTGGTGGGGGTCAACATTGCAGTGGTGAATATAGTTGAGCACAAACATCTGCACAATGTAAGCTATCCAATACAAAAGGTGTGGAGTTTGTTTTTTTCAAAGTTATCTTTATATAATTCAAGTTGTACTTCCAAAACAACTTACAAAGCACCTTGCATATAATGCAAGCCTGGAATAGGGAATGGTGAGTTTCTAAAAGAAGACAATGTGCCTCTCCAGATCTTGGCTTATCGGGGTCAGTAGGCAGTAGATTACCGGTGTATGCTGGAGTGTGCCCCCATCAAGCCTTGAAAGTAATCATTCAAATTATACAATGGAGCCTGTTTCGTGATTTTAAGACCAGTAAGATGTGCTCTCTCCTGTTGGACTTGGTTATGAGTCTGGCTGAAGTACATTTTACCCATTTTATTCCAGGATATTTGAAAAGTCCCCTGATCCAGAAAGCAGCGAGAACTTTGACAGCCATCTGGCGAATACAATGCTTGCACAATGTTTCCAGATGGCAGTCATATTTGATGAGTGGTAAGATTACCAACCCTTTCTAACAGACTCTGATCTCTGTGGTGTGTTAAGGCAGAAGGGAAGCTCAGCTTTTTCCAGTTGCTTCAACTCCCCCCGACACACCCCTCAATCCACCTTCATGACTCTCCACCCCCTCCGATACTCGCAGAGTCCAACTGGAGCTATGTATGGGACAAGGGTGGGTGAGGGGTTGCAAGGGTATAGCTGTAGCACCCATCTTGAATGACCCGAGATGTAAATGTGTCCCTTTCATAAACTGTTCAACATGTCAGAATAGAGGATCTGTCCAATGGGGGCACAGCAGGCACTAAAATGGTCAGACCAATGGCTGAGTGTTTGCCTGGTATATAAACATGGAGCAGACACCAGCAGAGTTGGGTGACCCCTATTTTGGCTGTGGTGAACAGGATCTGATCCCAAGGACTGTTACCTCTGTTCTTGTCTGGTGTGAAGGTAAAGAAATTAACACAGCAATGACACATTTGAAGAAATAGGAGAAGACATATGGAGACTGTATAATTTAGCCTATGGAGGATGTGGAATTGGTGAACCATCCAAGCATTTAGAATTATATATAATTATATATATATATAATTGCATTTTGGAATAAATGGTTTTGGAGTCACAGTCCTCTGTGAAATCCAATGTTGAATAACACAGCAGTCCTCTTATGTCTAATGACAGGATACTCTGAACTCATTGGATTATTATTATTGTTATTTTGTCAGATTAAGTGGCCCAAGTGTGTTGTTTCTGCATAGCAGTAGCTGCAGTGGCCCTGCATTGTAAACTTTTATTAACAAATTTGTGTTCTGTGGAAATGGACAGTGGACATTTGGACAGTGATTAATGTGGACAGGTGGTTCCCACTTTGACACATGTAAGGGAGACGCACAGCCCGAGGCTCTGAATGTCCTGATGCTAATTTTAGCCATTTAAGCATCACACTTATGGCAGTTTCTAAAGGTTTAATCCATACAAGACACCTAAAGTAATGTATTAAGTGTGTTGTTGCATGTGCTCTTCCTTTCTCGCCCCTGCGTTCAGACGTACATACTGTAGATGCAAGCAAGGGATTCCTGCTTTTCAGATATTTTCTGTGACAATTTAACTGATGCAGTGACTGTTTGAGCATGTACACTGAAAAGTCATACAAGTGTGATATATGAACTGCAGAGTGTTTTGAAAATGAAAATCTGTGTAAAACATTTTTGTATCCATGTGAGAAGTGAGCATTATGTGTGTGTGTGTGTGTGTGTGTGTGTGTGTGTGAACAGAATTGACATGCTAATTGTACATGCTGGGGACACTTTAAAGAAAGGGTTTAAAGTCAGATGTGCTGGTGCTAAAAATACACAGCAAACATGCGTTCCTCCACGCCTACTCTATTTCAGCTGGACATTTGAGCTTTTAAGAACTGAGTGACACTTGTTACCACAATTCCTATGCCTGACACTGCTTCAGCTCTGCACCTGTCTTGCAGAATATCCCTGAAAAAATGTTTGATATTAAGCTCAAGTGAAGAAATATTGTTAAATTAGAATGAACTGATTTATAAGCCTCAGCTTCAGTTTGCCCATAGCGTGTTTCCCTTTCTTTGCAGTGTTAGAAAGCGAAGATGCCTTTCGGTAACACCCACAACAACTTCAAGCTCAACTACAAGGTTGAGGAGGAGTTTCCCGACCTGAAGAAGCACAACAACCATATGGCCAAGGCTCTGACCAAGGAGATCTATGGCAAGTTGAGAGACAAGCAGACACCTAGTGGCTACACCCTGGATGATGTCATCCAGACTGGTGTTGACAACCCTGGTAAGTCCCAGAGAGACCCTCTAATATAGGTCTGTTGACTTTGAGTCATGTGAATTTTACTTAATGTATTACATACATTACTTAATTAGTATAGAACTGCCATCATTTTCCATCTCATGTTCTAATTCCTGCATCGGTTTATTCTGCTTGCCTTCAGGTCACCCCTTCATCATGACTGTTGGCTGCGTTGCTGGTGATGAGGAGTCTTATGAGGTCTTCAAGGATCTGCTGGACCCCGTCATCTGTGACCGTCATGGTGGATACAAGCCAACTGACAAGCACAAGACCGACCTGAACTTCGAGAACCTGAAGGTGCCGTAGTCAGTGCTTATACTTTATAAAGGGAACAGCATCATAGATATCACCACAACAACCTTGTTAGACTTCCAGATAGTGAAGCATTACCATTAAACTGGCTGATTTAACTAATCTGCATGGAATGAATCAGATGAGGATATTTGAGGTTTTAAATATGTGGGCTATCTTCAATCGTGTGAGCAAACTGGATCATTTTCTCATTAGGGTGGTGATGACCTGGACCCAAACTACGTTCTGTCCAGCCGTGTCCGTACTGGCCGCAGCATCAAGGGATTCACCCTGCCCCCCCACAACAGCCGTGGCGAGCGCAGAGCCATTGAAAGGCTGTCCGTGGAGGGTAAGAAATAAACTGAATCAATACATTTGCACTATACGCTAATCCTCAACTATGGATTGTTCAAAGGAAATTATACCAAAAAAAAAAATTTAATCACAGAAGTTCATGTGATTTTCTAACAGTACATCTGTTCCTATAGCTCTGACCAGCCTGGATGGTGAATTCAAGGGAAAGTACTACCCCCTGAAATCTATGACTGATGCTGAGCAGGAGCAGCTGATCGCTGATCACTTCCTGTTTGACAAGCCTGTCTCCCCCCTGCTGACCTGCGCCGGAATGGCCCGTGACTGGCCTGATGCCAGAGGCATCTGGTGAGTATGACACAAGTGTGACAAGCATCAGTCATGAAAATGTATGCTGTCATTATGTATCTGTATTATCTGCGTTTCGCTTTATGTTAATTCTTTACATCCATCTCCAAAGGCACAATGAGAACAAGACCTTCCTGGTCTGGGTGAACGAGGAGGATCACCTGCGTGTCATCTCCATGCAGCTGGGTGGCAACATGAGGGAGGTCTTCAGGCGTTTCTGCGTTGGCCTGAAGAAGGTACTGTAGAAGTCAAAACAAGTTTGACTCTGTAAAAGCAGTGTGGCGTGCTGCTGGGTGTTCCTCTAACTCTCCTTTCTCTGGCCAGATTGAGGCGATCTTCGAGAAGCACAACCACGGCTTCATGTGGAACGAGCATCTCGGCTACATCCTGACCTGCCCCTCCAACCTGGGTACCGGCCTGCGTGGTGGCGTCCACGTCAAGCTGCCCAAACTGAGCACACACCCCAAGTTTGAAGAGATTCTCACCAGGCTGCGTCTGCAGAAGCGTGGCACGGGTATGCACATGAACACTTTTTAAATTGCACACCTGTAGATCGGACAGGCTCGTCCGTGAAAAAGCAGGGTCTCTTCAACATCCTAATCGGTTCTGCGTAATGATCCCCTGTCCTCTGTCCTCTTTAGGTGGTGTGGACACTGCCTCTGTGGGCGGAGTGTTTGACATCTCCAATGCTGACCGTCTGGGCTCCTCCGAAGTGGAGCAGGTCCAGCTGGTGGTTGATGGTGTCAAGCTGATGATTGAGATGGAGAAGAAGCTGGAGAAGGGAGAGGCCATTGACAGCATGATCCCTGCCCAGAAGTAAAGAGGGACAATCTTTTTTTTTTTCTTGTGACCATTCATGTGCAATCGAGCCAGGTGATGGGCATGCAGAGGGAACAGCTGCTCACCTAGAGACTCTTACCTCTGCTGGCCTCTTTTTTTTCTCTTCTTCCAGGTTTTTTTCTTTTCTCTGTCCTTTTTCCTTTTTTTCACGTTCTCCTGTGTTGGTTGGTAACATCCTGGGATCAGCCTCCACTGAGCTGGGCTTTGCCGAGCATACGTGGCATCACCCGCTTTTTATTAAGAAGAGTAATGATTATGGAAGCTGTTCATACTACTCAATAAAAAGTGCCCCATGAAACAACATCCTTTTGGTCTTTTATGTTGCAGCACCAGTAAACTTGTATACTCTTCACATGTTATTACTCATTGGGCATGAGACGATATACAAAGACTTCATATCTTCATAAGATACATATAGTAAACATTTTAAAGTAAAAAAAACATTTTTTTAAAATAAAATAATAATAAATCATGAGCTCCTGGAATGACTGGAAAGATGCAGGCTCCCCCATCACCCTCAGTAATAATTATAACATGCAGGGTATTGTAGACATGCAAGACAATTGTTAGGGGATCTTTATAATCCCATATTGCCACTCAGGGATTATCATAAGCCATATTCTGATATCAAGTCTGGCTAAGGAGAATTGATACCACACTCTACAGAGTTTGTCTTTCACATATGACAGGGAATTGTTTGGGTGACATTCTGTCAGGAGAGGTGATAATGTGTGATGTGGACTATCTGGACTTTCGCCTGCTGTGTCCTCACTGGAGCGTCTTTTGGGGACATTTGTTTTCACACATTCAGCCCATCTAGCCATTTGCCAGAGAATGTTTGCACTAGGACTTCGACTCATGATAATTTTCATAATCAATTATTCTATCAATTATTTTCTTGATGAGTCGATTGCTTGTTTTATCTACAAAGGTTTTAATGATCTCTTTGTTTTATGGAGCATAGAAACCAAAAAATATTCACATTTAAGAAATTGAAAAATCAGAAAACTTGTTTTAATTGTAAAACAACAAAAAAATACTCAATAAAATAAAATACTCAATAAAAACAATAAAAAAATACAGATTAATCGATTCAGAAACTATTTCAGATTAATTGAGTAATAAATTATTGATTGAGTAATCATAGTGGCCTTAGTCAGGACTTCAGTGCATGTCTGAGAGCAGACTATGTTGGAAAGCTAGGCAGCATATTCAAGTTAATCTTTTGGAAATTGACAGTTTTCCTAATTCAGTGCAAGTGCTTTTCTTATTATGATGTGCAATGAAATTTTATCTTATTTTCTTATTCCTTTTTAAAAAAAACAAACAAACTTTATTTTAATTGCAAGTTTGTGAAAAAAATAAAATGTGCTTTAACTGTGAAAACAGGACAACAAAATGAAGGGAAAATGCCAACATCAGTGAATTTTATTTATCTTCAGCTCCATATTCTCTCCTTAACCAGAATACAAGAACAATCTCAGTTTACAGTTTCTTTCTGAGTGGAGGGATTAACCAGTAGAGCAGGGTAAAATTACTCAAACAGGTGCAGGTTAAATACTGAGCCCCCTGGGATCATTATACTGTACCATTCACCAATTGAACCAGACCAGTGACGTGACTCTTTGTCTCTAAGCAGGTATACAAGCATTTACTCAACACGCAGTTTATAAAAAAAAAAACTCTTCAAGTTCAATTTTTTCACAGTAGAATTCACCTTAGGACACTATTAATCCCTCTAAAACTGAGTTGTTTTACACAAAGCTATTTGCATTTTAGCCCGTTTCACATCAATAATCTCCACTGAAATGTTTGCAGACCTGATTTGCAATCAGGAGACAGCGATGTCATATTTCTATGGCTTGAATGCAACCCAGGGCTTTTAGTGTTACAGAGACAATATAAATTCAATTCAATATACTGCAGAACTGGCAATGAAAATTGCCCCATTTCTTCCCAATGTTCTTGCTGGAACATTTTTCTTACACACTGTATGTTGTGGTATATTTCATGGCATATCTAAATACTTCTCAGAGCTCAGAAGCCTTGAACATACTGAACCAATCCTTCAGCCCACCAGGTGGAGTGAAGTCACTGTACTTCGCTCAAAACATGTTTGTTTTATTAAAAGCGAGGGGACCGTATGGGGCTACATTTAGCACCATTTTCTTTGTATCAACTCATATCTAAAAAGTGAGTCTGCATCTGACAAAGCTTCTGATCCTAGGTATGCACTTTGTTTATTTTTATTTATTTTTCTTTTAACCCTAAAACCCAAACTCTGAAGTCATGCAGGATTGCAGGTTGGTTTTTGTTCCCCATTGTCACTGACAGAAACTGCTTTAGACTAGAATTACTTCCCTTGCTCTAGCTATAAATAAACCTTGAGCTCTAATATATATACTATATTCATATATTTTATATACAGCCATCAACTGACTGATATAAATCCTGTTTTTTAATGATATTATTCTAAAAAATAAATAAAGTAACTGTGCAAATATCCACAAATTGAAGTGTTTCACATTTAAGACATTGGCGCCCTCCAGTGGCTAAATCTGGGTATTACCTATACAGGTACACTGGAAGGAGCTGATTCAAGTCAAAGCAAAGTGCATTGAGGTCTATATTACCTGATGCCAATATATACCACAATGAGAAATGTCCAGAGAGAGGACAACAACAGACCCATGTTGTTTTCTGCTTCTGACCCAGAGGGGGGAAGGACAGGTCAGAACTGCCCTCCTCCCCACTGGGCTGTATGAAGCACCGCACGCCAAACAGCAAGTGAGCAGATGCCACACATGAGAGTGTGCATGATGAGAGTGTTTCCCTGTGAGAAAACAGGTCCTCCAACAAAGCAGAGGACGACCGTTTGCTCAGTGCGATGACAGAAGTAAAGCTGGAGGGATGTACAGTATGTATGTGGGCAGCTAAAAAGGATGTCCCTTTAACATTTTAAGAGATGGAGGGTTTATCACTGGTGGGAAAGGAAATGGGAGCAGGGTTGGGTTGTTTTAGGGTCACTGTGATCCACAACCAAGAGATAGTATTAACAGTAAATCAGCAGCCAAACAATGTGAGCTGTAGCCGACATAAATATCACAGTATGTTATTCGCTAAAAAACAGGGAGGGAGAATAGAAAGCTTTCTCACTTTTCTTTTTTTTGGGTTTCTTTTACACATTATCTATGTATTGTAAGAAGCCACTGGGGGTTGGTCACTTTGAAGGCAGTGGATAAGACAGAAGAAAATACCATCCACACTGCCTTCACTGTGCCTTTTCCAAATTCAGAACACTCTCCCCCCCAAGTCCTTACAATCATCAGTAATGGACAGACCAGTTTATAAAATGTACTGTGCCACAAAAAGAGGAAGGGGGATACTCAGGAGTGTGTGTTTCTCTGTGACTGTGTAATCTCAGAGGTTTCACTGGTTGGCTCATCCACTTTTGGGGTTTTCTGTTGACATACTAACGGAGTGACTGAGGCAAAATCACATGGCACAAAACAGAACCAAAGAACTGCACTGCACTGGAAAGACGTCACACTTAACAGTGTCTCTTAATCTGTGATGGGACAACTGACTTCAAGTGCCTTGAAAGGTCTGCAACACTCGAGGGCGTTAAGTTTTCAAGATTTTCTCACATGTGTGTCTCAGCTGTCGTGTTTTCAGCGCAATGCTTCTGATGAAAGGTTAAGGTGCAGAAAAAAAGGCAAAAGGTTGGGAAATCCGAATGCTCAGAGAAGTCACACGCTTTACTTTCACAGTGATGACAGGCAGTGAATCCAATCAATCAGGGAGAAGCAAGTAGTGTTCTTGTTGTCCTCAAGTCAGTTTCATTCTTTTAGGGCACCAGAAAATAACTTGGTTAAACTGCTATATTAAAATTATAGTTATAATTACTGAACCAATCATTGATGACAGATCTTCACCATTAATGCTTGTTGCATGACATTTTAGTTTTGTAAACTTTCTTTACATATTTAATTTCTTATTTGGTAAATATTGATTTGACAACACCGGTTCGGAGCCAGCCTCTGATTGGACATTTCAAATGCCTGTCAACCCTGCTCCCACTGACCTTAATCCCCTGCGGTTGTTTGTACTACAGTATAAATACATGAATCAAAGCCATTTCAGCTACTGGTCTCGTCACTAAATTGGACCTTTTCCACATTTGTGCATGTTACTGTGCCCAGGCAATGAAAAGACAGCATGTAATCATTGTCAGGGGAAAAAAATAAACAGTGTACCTGAATGTGACATACAAAAAAAATAAATAATAATAATAATAAAAAGACTAGCTTGTCAGTGACAATCACCACACAAGATATTGAGTTTTTCTGTAGTGGTGAAAATGACAATGGGTTAAAAACATATATCAGAGAAATAAATAACAAAAGGAAGAGTCATTATGGCTAGAGTAGCGATAAAAATATGCTAGATTCCATCTGATCCAGGTCCAGTGGGTGCAGCAGCTCAGTGAAGAAGTTAGTTGAGCTGGGTGATAGTGTGGTGTGTAGGTGCCTCAGTCTATGTGACTTTACGGGTCAGATTGTGTGTGTGCGCATGAAAAGTGTGTGTACACGCAAGAGGGGTGTAGTCATGAAACAGACAAAAAGAGAAGTCTTTTCTTTTGGGTCCAGCCCCTCACCCCTTCTGGGATTTTGTTTTTCCTTCAGTGATCTCCTCCTCCTCTATTTGCACACACAGACACACACACACGCATCAACACAAAACATACACACACTCCTATGCAAACACACCCTCTGTTCAAAGTTCAAGATCCTTTGAGATTTGGGTGGCAATGTCCCGAAAAGCTAACGGTGCCCCCCAGAGTCGCGTGTAGCGCACCCCATTAGAAGTCTCTGAGTTGCCTGTAGAGAGATGGCACACCTCTGCCTCAAAAGCCACACGACCCCCTGCCACGCCGTGGGTGCAGGAGAGCAGAAAAGGGCCGGCATGGTGGACCTGGCAGCCACATCCGAGTGCTGCCTCCCGCAGAGCCAGTACCACCTCCGCAGGGTCCCGCCGCCCGCCTCCTCTCAGATCCCAGCCACGTCCGATGGACCAGGGCTCGGACGCTTTTTGATACCCAGGTAAATGGCAACTAGGGAGAGGTTAGGTAAACCAGAAAATGTTCAGACCCTATGTCATACTATTGGCCTTAAAATCAAATATCAGTCAGTGCAACTGGAACACACCTTGTGAGCGCAAATCTCCTGATTCCCTCAGATTCATTTGTGACCCTGGAAGACAAACAGACTCGGTTAAGAGGTTTTCCACTACACTGCGAGTCTCATGACAAAACCGATAACTCTCAGATGAGATGGCATTCAGCAGTGGACATTATACAGTGACACCAAGCAACATCAATAACAGGAAGCACGTGATGTGTAATAGAGTGTCTCCCACCACTCCACGCTTCTGTATCCTCACTCACAATTTTAAAAGGCATGCAGATATTATGTACTCTTTTCCATTCCAATTCACTTTCCCCTACAACATGTGACAACCACTTGCGATTTTTTTTTAGGATGAGTTCACACTAACCTGAAAATTAGAGTCAAAAAGAAAAAGACAAATGAATTGTCCTTGACTGTAACCATGCTTGCAACTAAGTCTGTGAAGATGACAAACAAGTGCATGCAGACAAGCAATCATTTATAGATAGAGGTATGAACATGTCAGGCAGGCATTCATGGACCAGAGGAAATTCCCCGCATGATGAGGCAGACAGACTGGGTCGGCACAGGTAGACAAGAAAGAAGCAAGAGTCATGGGAACTTACTAACTGTTTTTGATCCTTGTGGAAGAGTACAACCCGAGACTGATTTGTTTGAGCCCTGGCGCTTGGATGGGTCAAGGTTGACCCTGATGCCATGACAGGGGAAAACAGAACAAGATAAAGATGGAGAAACAGAGGGAACACAGGGTAAGAGCAGGGGGGGGGGCAGGTGGTAAGAGAGAAGATAATTGAATCACAGGAGAGCAAGTGGTGAAAAAGAGCGCAGCACAGCAGCTGATTGGCAAGGATAAAGCTGAGGTTTGATAAGATTAGACATGTGTGATTATGACGACTGAGGGGGAGAGAGGAGCAGAGGATAATCCAGGGCCACAGAAGGGCTTGCCAAAAAGCCTGGGTGCATTAAATGGTCTGATAAGCACGGGTCCATACATGGGCTGTGCCCAAGCTGAAAGGCAGGAAGTGATAACAACAGTGCTACATGAGTTCATACATTTATTGGATTTTTATTTGAGGTGAATCTTATTCTCAGTCCGATTTTGAAACAAGCCTCAAATGTTAAGGTTCATACAAGACCAGACACAAAATAAAAAAAAACTATACTGTTTACAGAGAAAAGGTTTGCAACAACTGCGTTATCTTTAAAGAGAAGTATACTGTCTGAAGAAAATGTAGGGAGGGACAAATATCCCTCTGAATATGTTAAATTCCAGTGCATAGAAAGAATACATGCTTTATCAGTGATGTTGACAGGTATGAAATGTAATGAGTCCCTGGACCCACAGTTGGTCTGTATAGGTCCCTAGGAAATTCAATAGATCCCCAATAATTTATAGTTTCTTGAGAAACAGTGGCAAAGTCCTGTTTGATGCTGGTATGTTAGAGTTATAATTCACAAATGTATTCATTTTTTTCAGGATTTGTTTTTAGCAGTGGGCAGGACTGACCATTTTTGGCCATAAAAGCCCAAATCTGACTTCTGGTATATTTTAATGACCACAATCCAACTTATATCATCTCATCTTAACTACTGCAGGTCATTTATAGTGACAGTTTAAAGACGAATCAGGAAGTAGAAAATGAAGAATAAGCTTTTGTTTGGTCAATCAAACAAAAAGAAGGGTGCAGATTGTCAATAGTTTAAGCTGCAAAGTAGAAAGAAGTTTAAAGCTGTAGAATCTTTACAAAATTATAAAAACAAGTGTAAAATCAAAAATGGTGAAGTTTAAAATCCGAGGACGAAGATTTAATAAGAAATATAGGAAACAAAAGATTTTAATTCAAGTCCGTCTGTTTGTTTTGGCTCCTATGCATCAAGATTTACGCACACACACACACACACACACACACACGCATACACACATATACACAGACCATACTGTAACTTCAGAGGGCATTGCATTGACCTACATTCATTTACTGGAGACCGACCATAACCTTAACCTAATGCTAACCGCAGCCTAACTTTAAAATATGTCTTCACTTTAAAATGTAGTATTCAACATTATGGGGACTTGATTTTTGTCCCCATAATGTGACTGTGTAAACAGATTTAGGTCCTCACAACATAAGGAGCACCAGGTATACACACACACATCAAAGAAAAACTACAGTTCATGAAATTACAGAAAGTGGTATTTTTATCTTGTGTGCAAAAAAAAAAACCCCTCTTCACATGGCTTTAGGGCCTTCGTACAAAACTGTGCACGAGCAGATAAAAGTATGATGAGGAGACACAAATGATCAGTACTGAGTTAAATTGCTATTAAGTCAATACTGTGACAATGGAAACGCATGTGAAATGTCAGGAAAATCAATGTTATTCCTGAGCAAAGTTTAGAGAGAAATGGAGCAGTTCCCACTGCGAGAGCAGTACCTGTATAAGTGTGTGTAACAGAGCGCAGCGGGAGGAGAGAAGCAGTGGAGTGGATCAAAATGAGGCATCGTAATACAATGTTGCCAATTAGTCCACCTTATTTTGTGTTTAACAGGCCACCCCGGTTGAGGAAACTCTGCACAATGTAATGTTCTTTGTGGAAAAATGAGTTGCATTCCTAGGACACGAGTGGTGAGCTGTGATCCTTTCCTTTCAGATTTTAATGCATCAGGGTTGCAAAATGAACTATTATTTAGTGTGGATAAATTGGACACTTGGCCTCTTTTTCCTTCAGGAATCAGTAAGTGGTTCTGGTCTCTTCCGTCACCAGGTGAATCAGCTTAACATTCTGAGATACAAAAGAAAAGCAGACATACAGAAGTAGCAGCAATGTTTCTGTCACAGCATTATAGACTAGGACAGGACATGTACCTCTTCATGTACAGTATATCCTGTATATTCTGAGCAGTAAGCAGAGTAAACAGGGGTTTCTATAACAGTTGGTTTATGGCTTTAATGGAATGTTTTGATCATCAGCCGCAAACAAGACGGGAATGTGGATGTAAAGTGCAGCACAAACTTTTTCCTCCTCCAAGGAACAAGGAACTGTGCTGTGGCGTGATGTGTTTGTTTTTCACTTTGTTGACAATAAACTTACAAGTGCCATTCGGTACTATAAAAGTGGCTGGGATATGAAACGTGGGTAAAACTCCTTACGTCTTAAGAGGATATCAGCAGCTGCAGGTAAAAACACAGCTAATTATTAGTGCTTGTAGTTGGTGTCCCAAGTAACAGTAGATATAGTTGTGTAATTAAGACTGAGTTATATTGCATATCATCCACACCAAGCAGCACAAAATAATTTAAAATATGCTCATCTAGTCATCCTGCCACATCTGCAATGTGAAATGTGGAACTGACGTGCCATTCCAATTTTTTATCGGTAGTTCTGATTGTTCCTGAGACATCGTTAAGGAAGCGCAAAAATAGGAAGTCGAATCCCAAGTTACTTCAATCAGTTGAGTTTTTTCCCCAATCAAATGCATCTGCATTTTTAAATATGAAATAAATGCAAAAATTAATGCAAAAATACTTTGACAAGCCTCATATTTACTGCATTTTTTAGCACTTCTGGAGTTTTAATAGAGTCTACATACACAACAATAACTGTGTCAAACACTGGTGTCCGTTTGATGTTTGGAGGCCAAGAACTGTGTCCTGTTCACAAACATGACCTGGGCCTGTCCCTGTGACATATGACATGTAGTGCACATCTACCTGCGAGTGAGTTTGGAGGTCAGCTTGGTAAAGAGGTTGGATGTTGCCCTGGTGCGGGCGTGGGGCAGGGGGCTAGCTTCATGGTGGGACAGAGTAGGTGAAGTGGGTGGGGCCGAGTAAACCGGAGGCCCGCGGTCCCTCAGCTGTCCCCCGTGAAAGGTGCTGCGAATTGTGGAGCCTCGGGTCAGGCGGCATCTGTCTGAAGAGGACGAAGAGGAGGCTGCTCCAGCCCCAGTGATACTGAGCGTGGAGGGAGAGGCTGCGGGCATGCGGTGGCTCAAGGAGCTGAAGGGAAGAAAGAGGAAAAAATGTTCTGCGGTATGGTGGACATGTTTTTAGGTTTAGATTTCAGATAGCCCATGGTTGACGATTTCTGCAGATGCAACTTAACTATTACCACTTAAAATATTAAAACCTTCAACATAAAGTCGTACCTATTATCTTTTCCGTTCTGCAGAAGAGAGTGTCTGTCAGCTCCTGAGCGATCTGTGCACACGTATGTATTCCGGCGTGTCATGGCGCTTCCAGGGATGTTATTCTACAGAGAGTGGATTTAAGTTAGAGGCAGATTAGATATCTATCTATCTAACTCAATATTCTGTTTTTTCCTTGTCTACAGCCAGTTATATTTTTTAGAAATATGTATGCACGTGTAGCTGCTAATAAAAATTTGTTATAAAAAATCACCAAGGTAAGCACAATTTGTATTTGAACCCTAACATTAAAATCCAACAAAACAGAAAAACATCTCTAAACCATGACCATGACTCCTTTGCACTGTTATATCAGAAACAAAAATAAGATTCGAACTGTGTGATATTGACTGATTCTGAGACACTGTCTTCCTCCCTACTTGAGAAGGACCTACTGTAGTGGCCGTCATGTCTTTGCGGCGGTCTGGGATCTCAGACTTGTTGGGATTGTTGGCACTGCTGACCATCGGGCTGGAGGGAGGGAGGCTGTGGCTCCCCATCACGCTGCAGCTGGCTTTACGAGAAGGCATTCGTCCCTCGCGCAGCTCCCGGTCGCCCGTGCTGGTTGGGCTCCGCTTGGGGTGCATGACGGGCATGGAAGGCCCACCTTTGTTGTGGAGGACAGCATAGCAAAGAAACACAGAAACTCATATAAGGAGTATTCTGCAGAGAGTTTGCATGTACAGTATATGATGAACACTGCAATTTTACTACTGTAAAATATGTTGTCTCTAATTCTAACAAGCCAAAAATTAAGAGGTTACCCCTATTTTGTTTATAGATGAGCTACTGTGAATCAATGCAGCGTTAATCACAATTAATTAAGGATGAAATATTTAAGAAATGTAATATATAAGACATAAAGTGAGCGTGACATGTGTTTTAGTCTGTAGTGCCTCCCACCACCACCCACATTGCCAATACTGAATAATACAGGACCCAAAGAGCCTCAGTACCTTCTCAAAAATGGCTCAACCGGAGGAGAAAAGCAAGTGTCTGCAGTGGAAATAATTCATGCACAAACACGAGTAGATGCAAATTTCACATTGGCTGGGCTGCATGGTGCGAATTGTGCCAACGGCACACCGCGACACGCAGTTCGCCCCAACACTTTTCTACTTTACTGAAGAATTTGTGATGACGTAATGACAAATCAGCATTAACATTCTCCATATGACGTCACATACTTGGTGGCAGCCAGACTGTGTTCAAAATGGAGGAGAAAATTATAGAAAATGATTTCTGTGTTATTTGTGTAATTAATTCAGGTCAGGTCCTGACACCGTCTCTGGGAACGACTATGTTAGAGTAGAGACTCACAGAAGTCACTGTGCCGTCGCTGCCTGTGGTAAGTGGAGGCACTGCGCTGGGTCTTGCTGTGTGAGGAGGAGGTGGAAGAGGACGAGGAGCCGGTGGCTGAGGAGTGCTTGTTGGTCCCGTTGGTGATGGGGCTTGGTCTTACCCTCGCCAGAGACAGGCTACTGGCTGAACGAGCCTCACTGCCCTCCTGGGATTTCATAGTGGACAGAAAGGTGTGACAGAGAGTGTGAGCCCAATGATGCCGGACAGAGTATTACAGTGAGGTAATACTCTGAGTAATTGAAAACTTCAAGGTATTTAGTCTAATTTTCCAACCACATTTTTGGAGAATGAACAGAGAAATACTATTATTGTGTTGATGTAAAGAACTGTTCACAATCTTTGCATCAATTTTCCCACTTTCATTCAACAGTTATTTGGAAACCAGCAACAGAAAAACAGGATTACAACACATGTAGATATACTTTTCACTGAGACATGATCAATTTAAAGTTAGAATCATTATTTCATAATATTGTTTATTGTAACATTGTAATGTTAATAATCAATTAAACATTTAATAAAAAACTGTATCCAGTTAGATCAAGGGGCTTTTATTAATTTAAATGTTTGCCTCAGGTATAATTGATTCACCTTCGATCCACAAAGGCATTAAGAGTGGACATAAACTGTTCAAAAATTCCTTGTTTAGTACACATTTATGGGACAAAGTTAGTGAGAAAGATGACACACAAAAAAGGCTGAGGTTGGAAACAAACCCCACCAGCTGCAGTAGACCTGTTTAACCAAGAAAGCTAAAGACAGCACTTAAATGGGTGCTTTTAAAGATGAATATAACTGAATGACTGTAGAGTTCTTTGCACCCAATATTGCTGCATCAGGTGCGGCAGTATCAGAGTAGTTTTACAAATACAAAAACACAAGGGCAGCGTCGGACACAATACACAATACTGGTATTAGTATCTGTGCATCCCTAGTTCCAATGGATGAAAATATACTATATTATATTGTATAAGGCAGATTTACTGGATATATGTAACTTACATCTCCTTTGCGGCCCAGCAGTAAATAGGTGGCGGTGACCTCATTGTATTTCTGATTGAGCAGAGAATCCTTGATTTCCTCCGGAGTGAAGCCCATTCCAACCATCACCTCTGAAGACCAGAAACAATCAAAGGTAAGACAGAGACAGTGACACAATACATTGTATTGTATCTTGATGACATTGATGTGTTTTGCAACATGGCTGCCCCACCTATGCGAGCTGGATCACTGTAGTCCTCAACTGGTTCTATGTGGGGCTTCAGATCTTCACCATCATACCCTGCATTTATCCACTTGTCTTTCATGACTTGCTGTAAGAACAGAAAGACAAAGAAAAGCAAGCTGCAGCTGCTTCCAAATTCAGTGTGAAACTTTTATTTGCATGCTCCTCACTTCTAGGGTGCAGCGCTTGGCGGGGTTGAGCACCAGGAATCGGCGGAGGATCCCCTCACAGTCTGTAGACATGTAGAAGGGCACGCGATACTTTCCCCGCAGCACACGCTCCCTCAGCTCCTGTTGGCCACATCAGTACAAAACATATTTGATTACAAAACACATTTGCCATGGCATTGTTTCTATAATGGAATGTAACATTTATATCAATCCACAGTTCCATTGCAAAGGTCTCTTATTTATGATGGGACAAATTAATATTAGCCATCTCCAGTGTGTCTCAAATATTCTCTATGTGGTTTAGGTTGGGACTCTGTGGGAGCCAGATTCTTTGTGGGAATCGTAGCAATGTCATCTAAAATTATGCTTCAACAATCATGTTGCTAAACCAAGAAGTGACCAACTGAAGCAACCCCAGATCACAACACTGCCTCCACAAACAGGCCTGTACAGTAGACACTATTTTTGTGAGTGTTTCAATTGCCTATTATGTCAAGCTACAGCTGTAGTTCGACAACACCATGATTGCCTTTGTCCCAGTATAAAAGCACTGGCAGGGTATTGACATATTGAATGATGTATGTCTGCTTCCTCTCTGCTTGGGGGCGAATTGCCCCCTTTCAGCCTGTAACCATCAAGCAGTTTCCTGCATTTGGTTGTTAGTTTTTAGCATGATGAGTGTCAATCCAAGACTTTCTACCCTCCATTAAATAAAAAAAAATCCAGTCCCTAAAGCTGATCATAATATTGGTCTCCTGGCCAAAAAAAATGTACAGGCCTGAATTTCACTATGGTTTGTCACTGAGTTTTTGGACTGTGGGAGAACTGGAGAGCCCGGGAAAACCCACACAGAATAGCCCTTGTAAATTCAATTTACTACAATTTCAGTAAGTTAAAATGCAAGTTTACATGCATTTTAAAGTCTGGCTTTATTTCAACAACACAATAAAGAGATTGTTTCTAATCTGTGTGCCTGTCAATCTCATTATGTAAACTGTCCTGGAAAAAAAAAAGTGTGTTGCCGTTTGGTGCTATACAAATAAAACTGAACAGAACTGCTTAAAAAGAAGGCAGTATGTTGAGGTGTGGTCACACACAGAATGTGAGCGGTTAAACACACATTTGTCTCCACCCTCTGCTCAGGTTCTCAGGGGGATTCCATTGGATAATGGTTCAAAGTACAATTTTTAACTTTTTTTTACAATAACATCACAGACAGAAAAAATGCTCCTCCCGCCCACTTGCCTTCAGGTTCTGCCCGTCAAAGGGCAGTGAGCCGCTGACCAGTGTGTAGAGGATTACTCCCAGACTCCAGACGTCCACCTCAGGCCCGTCATACTTCTTGCCCTGGAAAAGCTCTGGGGCAGCGTAGGGTGGCGAGCCACAGAACGTGTCCAGCTTGTTTCCCAGCGTGAACTCGTTGCTGAAGCCGAAGTCGGCAATCTTTATGTTAGCGTCGGCATCCAGCAGAAGGTTCTCCGCCTGAATCATTCATACATTGATACAGAGGCAAAAAAGGCAGGGATGGGGAGAGGGAAAGGGAGAGAGTACAGAGAACACAGAGAACAACACAATGGAGAAAGGAATGGGAGGGCAGTGGAGAAAAAAGTAGGAGGGGACGGGAAAGAGGAATGAGACAGTAGGTGGACACAAACAATAGGAATTGTAATGAAGAAGAAAAGAAAGAGTGAGGGGGCGCATGCAAAGAGCTTGATTAAAAAAATCTCATCACCCATGAAAGCTTCACATGCCAAGCCAAAGGGCCTTTTGCACAAACCCAGATTAGGACTAGTCCCAGATTATAACTTTCCATTTAGTGTAATCTGTCAGCAGCAAAAGAAATGCTCTACTCTTGAACTAGCCTTAATCCCTCATCTCTAAAAGCAGCCCAAAACCCTCTTCTGAGATTTTCTCACCTTCAAATCTCTGTGGACAATGTTCTTGGTGTGGCAGTAGTGGACAGCAGAAACTATCTGTGAACACGGTGACATAGACAAACCTTAAGGACTGATTCATTGAATGTGGAGTGTGGCGTAATGTGGCCATCGCGGGGTGGTGAAATCGTACCTGTCGAAACTTGGCTCTGGCTTCAACCTCCTTCATTCTTCCATGAGACACGAGGTAGTCGAACACTTCACCTGAGAGTGAACGCAGCAGAAAAGCTCTCGGTCAGATCAGGTAATAAAGCAAAGAGCTCTACAGTCATTCTTTTATTTAATTATATATCACTGATACACACAATCGATTTCATTCGCATCAAATGAGTTTTTAATATTTATAAGGTAGACTATAAGTGCTATCAAGGTGTCAGCTTCAACTTTATTCTCGTCAAGAGGAAAGACTTAAAGGAATAGTTTGACATTTTGGGAAATACACTCTCTCTCTCTTGCCAAGACATGAGAAGATCAATACCACTCTCATACCTGTCTGAATCTGAGCCGTTATCTTAGCGTACCATAAACATCGGACACTGACAGTTACAGTTATATGCCTCTGCCAAATGTCTGTTTCTGCAAATTTAATTATTGTTGTTAAAATTATTATTACCATCATACAGGACTGTTTATTTTAGAGTGCCTAAATTTATTTATGAAAATATCGATGTATGCCCGGGCGCATCGATTCTCATATTGCATGAGGAAGGATGGCGATATTTCTCCAAATTGATATTTTGATCCACCCCTATTATCATACAAAGTTAGTTTTATTGATGCAAAAACAAACAAAATATTAACTCTACAAAAAAAGACTGCGGGACATAACATTAGTTATCAAGGAGGTGACATTTGTGAGCACCAGAGGTTTAAAGGTAAACAAGTTTTGAAATTTTCCCAACCACTTTACACAATAATTCTAATTCATTTCACATAGCTCTCAGGAAGAAGTATATTTTCAAACATGTCAAAGTGTAGGTACATAAAGAAAGCATATATAATTATATGCTTATATTAAACAGGCATGCAAAGCCAAGGCACCAACCAATCACAAAAAAACCTTGAATACATGGAAAATGTATTCATGGATCATGTTAAAAAAGAGACACTGTTTCCCTGTTTTCCCTAAACCTAACTGTATTGTCCTCAGAACATACAGAAAAAGGGACTAAAAATGAAATGTGACTCTGCATGCAGTGTGAAGCTTTACGCCTGAGTGCGTGTTAAAAGTCTGCATTAAAAGCAGCACGACAGCAGAAGGACTGCTCAGTTATTTATGCTGTGGTTCCATAGTCTATAAACATAGTCCTGTATGATGTCTATTAAAAGAAGAGACTAAAGTCATTTTTAATTAATCCTGTCTAGATCCTGGCTTTCAAAAAACATCTACCGTACACTGGGGCAGTAATGATTAACCCATTAACTTGTCATTAATCGATCACTAAATCAAAAACAAGTTCTCAGATTTTTCAGCTTCTTAAATGTGAATACTTTCTGGTTTCATACTGTGTAACAAAGGAGTAATTAAAAGTGAATAACTTTGGTTTGAGGATAGAACAAGACATTTGAAAACATTGTCCTTTTGAGGTTTGGGAAACACAATTATTCCAAGTAGGAGTGCAACTAACAATAATTGTTAGTTGCACTCCTACTATACACTGCATTTTTTACTTTACATGGTCTCAGCCTCTCAGAATTCCCAAACAACATGGGTTTGGGCAGGTAAAATAAATAGGTACAGTTAATTTATCTGAAAGTCTAGAGTAACGGATGTCAGAAAAGTAAAAAGATATCACGAGAGAGTGGCATAAACCAAACAGCCTATCAAAACTCATGGTCAGCGTTTAGAGTGACCAATAAAAAGATTTCACCTGCCCTCCAAACATTCAAAAGTGTGACCTCATGTGGTCAGTTTTTCAATCCCTGTTGCTGTCTTTGCCTTAAATGCACTCTTGCAATGATAGTTTTTTGCTAACACATTCTATTCTTTACACATTTCAAAAGAGGGGAGTGCTAACAATATTTTATGAGACTAATCAAATGCAATCATTTATAATGTAGAGAAAAAGGCACAAGTGTGCTTTGCTGATAGATGAGTCAAAAATGTATATTAAATGAAGGGTTTAAGATTCTATGACTTATAGACTATTTTCTATGCTTTTATTTCAAACTTCTGTACATTTAAACATTAATGAAAATAATTTGGGAATATTGTAAAAACATTTTCACCAATTGTATAGCCATAAAGTCATTTTTGCTCAGCTAAGCGAATCAAACTTTTGATTTACATTTCTGTTAATGTATATGAATGATGTTGGAAATTGATTACATCCCAAAATATCAACAAAAAAATTAGGATCTGTTCTTCAAATTCAGCAGGAAAAAACAAAAATGCACCAGCATAATGCAGTTTTAGTCTTAGTGTTCCCTATGCATCACCAACAGAAAAAATTAAACTGCATAATAATTCAGATACCAATGACAGGCACAAAATGTTTCTGTTCTGATGTACCCACCTCCACTGGCATACTCCATGACTAGGTAAAGGGTCTTATCTGTCTCTATCACCTCAAACAGCCTCACTGTAAAACAGAAAACAGAATTAGAAACAGATTAAAATCAAATATAGATAAGCAAATCCTGCTCACACTATAAATAATAGCACAGCAGGCTGCCTGTCAGTCTCAATTCAGAGGAACCTGCTGTTAGTTCTGTGGGGGGCCTCATGACCTCTGTATGAAGCCTGAGACACACTTCAGTCAATGAATGTTGTGAAGCTTAGTCACATAAACTTATAAACTTAACCAGTTCTGCAGAAATTAGGTTCTGCCTCATTAGGACCAGGTTTGGGTCTCCATGAGGACTACTGCTCCTGACACTGTCAGTGTTTATGCCAGAAAAGGTCCTAAACATGTAACAAACAAACGCACAACAACACAAAGTGAACATGTATATATGCATGTTCCTTACCTATGTTCGGGTGATTTAAGGTTTTCATTATTCGCACCTCCCGAAAGAGCTGCAAACAGGAAGAAGCATGTTATTGGTGACATAATAAATAAAAAATATCTACAATCACTGCCTTTTATTGTTGAACACTATCTCCAATGCACTAAATATGTGCTGTGAACTGCAATGGTGAGGGAAATGCTGTTATTCATTTCATTGCAAAACATTAATAGAACCACATAAAGTATGTTTCTTATGACTTTCTGACCCAGAATCTACATGACCCCAGAACAGTGTAAGGAAATAGGGCAGTCTTTCAACCTTGTACATGAACGGTCATAAAAGTTGCAGTGATGTTTATTAATCACAGTTGGTCCTCCCAGATATAGTTAAATTCCTGTTGTTATTTTCGCCATCATTTTCACAATCCAGAGGTGAGACCAGGAGGCAGAGTTGCAGTCTTACACGCTTCTCTGTGCTTTTTTTCGAGGGGTCACCTCCTCAAAACCCCACAGAGACTGAGTCTGTCTCCCGACCTACTAAACTAAATAACTCGATAATAAACAGAAGAGAAGTTAGACATTGTAATCTAATAAAAATTAACACCAATAATAAAACAGAATCCAACAATACCACTCTTAAATGTGGACTATTAAATACAAGATCACTCCCCTCAAACTCTGGTTTAATTAATGAGCTAATCACCAACAATCATAGTGATTTAATCTTTCTAACTGAAACATGATTACATGAAGAAGAAAATGTTAGTTTAAATGAAACTCAGGCTGAGGAGGAGTCATTTCTAATACTAGTCTATTAATTAACACTAAGCCTAAACCTGAATATTTATCTTTTGAAAGCCTTGTCCTTAGTCTAATCTAATTTTAGTTTGAAATCACAGAAACCGGTCGTCCACCTGCACCTTATTCAGAGTTTCTGTCAGAGCTCTTATCTGAGTTAGTACTAAGGACAGATAAAATCATAATTGTGAAAAAAGATGTTGAAAGTGACAGTCTTAGTTTTGCATTTAATTTACTGTTAGAATCAACTGACTTCACTCAACATGTGAATAAACCCAGCCACTGCCTTAGTCAAACCCTCGATCTTGTACTCACTTATGGAATAAATATTAAAAACTTAAAGATTTTTTCCACAAAATGCCCTCTTAACTGACCATTATTTACTCACATTAATTATACAATAATTAAATACAATAACATTAAGAAAAAAATACCACCACAGTCAGAGCCTGTCTGATAATAATATTAATGTTTTCAAAGAGACAGTGCAGCCTTTATTTAACGCCAAGCCATAAAGTTAACTGTCGTGAAATGTCATACTACTAATCTAGAATAATTTCATGTAGCCTGGAAAGCTGTAGCTTACAAAACAGCCCTTCAAAAACTAGAGCTGCCTATTATTCTTCTTTATTTGAAGAAAATAAGAATAATCCCAAGTTTCTGTCCAGCACTTTAGCCACTGTAGTCACTGCTCTACTGAGCCGTCCATTCCCCTAACTCTGAGCAGTGACGACTTCATGAATTTCTTTGTGAACAAATAACATCAATTAGAGACCAAAAATGATCACCTCCTCTCTCCTAGTGGCATCAAGTCTTTTTAGCACAGGGGCTTTAGAAGCACAAGATCCACAGTTACACAGTTTTTCCCCTATAGATCTTCCTGAGTTAACATCATTAGTATAATCATCCAAACCATCAATCTGTCAGTTAGATCCCATTCCCATCACCCGTTTAAAGATGTTTTTCCATTAATTAACAGCTCCATATTAAATCAAATTAATCTTTCCTTATTAACTGGATATTTACCCTAAACTTTTGATGTTGTAGTTATTAAGCCCCTTCTCAAAAAGCTACCCACAACCCAGATCTTTTAGCCAATTATCAAACCATAGCAAATCTTCCCTTCATTTCTAAAATACTAGAAAAAGGCAGCTGCGAATCAGCTATGTGAATATCTGCATAGTAACAGACTGTTTGAAGATTTCAGGTCAGGATTTAGATTACACCATAGCACAGACACAGCCCTAGTTAAAGTCACAAATGACCTCCTCTTGGCCTCAGATAATGGTCTGGTCTCTATACTTGTCCTGTTGGATCTTAGTGCTGCATTTGACACCATTGATCATAAAATTCTATTACAGAGACTGGAGCAGACTTTAGGGATCTCAGGTTCTGCCCTCTGCTCGTTTCAATCTTACTTGTTTGTTTGTTCATGTTAATGATAATGACTCATTGCAGACACAAGTTAATTATGGAGTTCCGCAGGACTCAGTGCTTGGGCCCATACTTTTACCTTATATATGCTTCCTTTAGGGAACATTATTAGAAAGCAAAACATATACTTTGGGAAACATGAACCATCACTTAGTTATGCTGCTATAGACCTAGACTGCCAGGGGATTTCCTGCGGTACACTCACTCACTCTCACACACTCAGGGTATGAATGTGACTTAATTATGTGTCATTAACCTTATTTTTTTTTTCTCCCAAGTCTGTGCCTTTCCTTCCTGTCCTTCCTCTCTGTCCTCATCTTGCAGGCTGCAGGATCCAGATAGATACATTGATAGATAGAACTTTATTAATCCCTTGGGAGTTCCCTTTGGGAATTTATGGATACAGATACAGTTTTGATGCTATTATTATTACTAACAGTACTGTCATTATTATTACGCTCAGATTAAAAGTTTATCAGTTCAATTTCTTATCAACAATCTCTGCTATAGCTTGTATAAATGACACCCTAGTTCTATAAACATGACAGAACTGATTCTAAACTTGATACAACTGTTATATATCTGCTCCTGGTGCCCTTTGTCTCTATCTTGCCTCCCTCTTTTTCTTTCACCCGTTTTCTCATGTAAACTGTTGGGTTTCTCTTCACTCTGTAATATTGAAAGGTTTTTGGCCGTACTATATACAGAGCCTTGAGATAATGTATGTTGTGATTTGGCACTATACAAATAAAATTGAATTGAACTGAAATGAATACTTGAGGCCAAAACACAAAAACTGACAATTAAGAAGTCCGACATTAAAAAAGAAAACATAACATCATAGATCCTTATAAAAGTTAAAACATGTGTGTGTATTCTCTGCTATTTATGCCTTTCAGCAGGTTAGACACTACATCTTGTTCTTAAATATTAACCGTTAAGGTAGAAAATAGGACATCCAAGCAGCTCAAACTCAACAAGTTACTTTACAAGCGACACTGTCCTGAGAATTTTTACAGTTAAATGGATAAATAAGCATTAAAAAAATACATAGTGTTAGGGCTGTGCTATAGCAATTTTAAAGTCATTTAATATAAATTATCATGGTAAATATCAGATAATTATTGTTTTTTTTGCTCTTGAGCTAAAGTTGAAAAAAACATTTAAACTACATTTAAACTGACAGAAAACAACACTGAGATGAGTTGTGTCTTTTTGCCCATAGAATAACATTATACCAATACATACTGAGCCTTTGTTATATTAAGAAAATTATATTGAGATTTTTACCAAAGTACAAATACTGCAATCACAGTTATTTATTATATATATTTATTATATTAGGAAAGTCCACCAGATTTACACATCAAACTCTGTTGGAGACTGGTTCTGTGCAAAAAGCAGCACAATATCTGACAACCTGCCTGCACTGATGTTACTTAAGCCTAAAATGCCTGAATCATGTCTGACTTAATTATCAGAGGCTGTGTTGCATGCTGGGTAATGTAATACTTTTTAAACTATCCGTTTGGAGTCCTACTGCTGCAATCAGTGGAGATGCTATGAGACACTGGAGGCTAACCAGTACAAAGTGTGGAATTTCTGTATCACTTCCTCTGTGTCTGATATTCATTCAAGTGAGAATCACCAAGGGTGAAAATGACCGGTTAAACCTCCTCACCATTAAAAACAACAAATAGCCCACACAAACGTGTGAATCAGCAGTGAGAAAGAGACCAACTTCCACTCTGTCCAAGCACATCTCACTGCGTGTGATATTTTTGTACAGGATGCTAAATATAAGCCAGGTCCCCTGGTTTCATGTAAATTCACAGTACCAGTCCCTCAATAAAAGATCATTTCTGAAAACCAGTGCCTTTCCTCCATTTCCTCAACCCCAACTGAAAAAAAAAGATGATGCGATAAGCTTTTCTATCCTCTTTTCTCAATCCTCCCCCTCTTCTATTTTCCGATGCGTCTCCCCCATTCCCTCCTCCTTCATTCAACTGCTCTGGCAGTCTTCTCCTCTAGCAGTGCCCCAACGTCACTGTTGCCATAGCGACCCAGGTATTAAGACCGGGGCTCTCTACCCGCTTCTCCAGCTGCGCTAGAGGGAATCTTGGGATAGATACTGTACGTACGGCTGAAACATCTCATCATCCTGGCATCCCATTAATTCCCTGCCTGTTCCAGCAGGACTGAGTGGCCTGATCTGTCCAAAAAAAAAAAAAAAATACACAATCCTCCCGACAATATGGTCATGGTCATTGTCAGCAACTGCCTATGATGAAGCTGACAAGGGAAACACACGCACTGAGATATTACCATTCCTGTCTTCCATCAAAATGATATACATTATATACAAAAGTAGACAATAAAAACGTTTCTCACACGTGTTCTGCTTCCATGTGTCCTGCACAGGCACAGAGGCCAGTGTAAAATGTTCCCATAATGTTCCTATACGTAATCTTTCCTCTCACAAAAACATTCATCATGGATCTTGGAGGTTTGATTTCACATCCTTCTTCCCCTGCCTTTTATCCAACCCTAAACAATACATCTCTCTTTTCTGCTCTCCTCTACATACATTACCCCTAGATTATGCTAATATAGGCTTTTCACAACTTCAGTACCAAGGATTTTCTGTAGCCTATGGTTATGTAAAAAAGACTGTGATCACCATCCAGCAATTGTACAGTATTCTCTCCAATCAGTGACCATTCCTTCATCTTCCTCATCAATCCTTCATCCTAAATTGTTGAACCAATGAATCCAGCCCAGTCCAAGAAGAGGACCAGGAGGGAATATAGGATAAAGTACAAGTTAAATGTATAGTTTCTGCAGAGTATCCAAGAATCAAACCAGGTAGGGTTTAATTCCATTATTTTATGTTTTGTTAAAGTTGTGTGCCTTGAGAGCTTATGTGGTGGCTTCACAAGAATCGCAGAAATTGCCCAAGACTCAGATGGCATGGTCATGTGGAGCAAAGGGGCCAAGCTTGTGTAGAGCATATCGTGAAACAAGATAAAGGTGGGCCCAAAAAGGACATGTGGCAGATTGAAGAAGACAGCAAGAAGACGCAAGGAACAATACAATGCCTGAGAGAAGTGACTCACATAGCGACCTGATCAAAGCGGACAATGCCAGGACATGACGATGATGATTTTATGTTTATAAAATGTAATAAAATCACTAGATACACGATGAGCCAAAGTATCAGGATTACAGGAAGTCAGTGATCAAAAATGGCAACAGGTGGCTGTGGGAAAAAGAAAACAATGAGTTCTTGCTTTATGGACCAAAAACCTAATAATTCTGGTAACAACCCTGCTATTGCTGAGACTGAGCAAGAAATAAGTAACAAAAATACCAAAATGAAAAAGTAAATCTCATCAAAAGAAAAAAAGTACCTTTAATCATCCTTTTATTTTGTATTTTGCTAACACTGCTGCTTAAATCCTGGTGTTTTTACCATATGGAGCAGAGTATATATCTTATGGTCAAACACACACGCGTATATTTATACACATGCACACACACTATACACATGTAAAGCACAATTTTTTTTCATGACTGATTTGATTCTTCTGGTCTGTTCGCTTCTTGCCCAGAGGCAGAGCAGCTTAGGCAGGCCGAGCGAGGTAGAAAGAGTACAGAGAGAGAGAGAGAGAGAGAGAGAGAGAGAGAGAGAGAGAGAGAGAGAAATATTAAAGCAGCAAAGCAACACTACAGACAAACATCTGCACTCCATCTCCTCTGCACTCTGTGGGTGAAGGATCTGCAATCTTTCACCCACAGCCTGCTCCTTCACCTGTGTGATCCAGCTGCATGAGACGAGCATGACAAGGCAGAAAAGTTGTTGATTCCTATGGCAGGTAGCTAAGATGGAGATGTGTGTGCATGTGATCAAATGGCCTTCATGTCAGCCATGTTGTGTCTAGATATCATACATCCCAAGTCCCCTGTTTTAGATGTCTAAAATGCTGTGTTCTGCATCTGATTCCTGTGCGTCTACACCTCTCAGAGGCTGCACTTGACAGCTGGTGAAGCCATTGTGTCCACTGTTGTACCTGTCTCTGACCTACACACGCAACAAACCTCCAGTGTCCACCATTCAGACTCAACACTCTGCTGAAAGAAGCAGAAAAGAAGAAGCCAGCCCATCAAAAGCTTTTTCTCCTCACTGTACACAAACTCTCATGCTGATAACTTATTGTGATTTTTGTTCATGATGTTATTATTCTGCCAGAAATGGTGGAACATTATTTGTATACTGCATCCTTGAATTGGAAAAAGGTTCTGTCAAGCGTCAGACCTGAGTGAGGGTGTGTCTCACTGTCATCTCACTTTATTAGTACTATGTTGTTTCCATCTTTCTTGACATAAAATGAATCACTTCCTATTCAGGGTGGGGATAACCTGAAATCGAAACACCACTATACTGAGGAATATGCTCATCTGACAATGGATTGAATTAAGACACTTGTATATTTTTATATTTTTGTATTAAATAATTAATAAAAATAAAAAATAATTATATTTAATTGTTTAATTGTACTTCTGGAAAGCGTACAATCACCTGATTGCGTGAATTTTGTTTTTCATTGCCTCAGAGTGAGCCTTTTATATTTATATCAGGAGCTGGGTCAGCTCTGAAAAGGTTTTCTGTAATAGCACACAACAGACAAAATAAATATCTGCTTTACTAAAGTCTATGTAAGTTCTCCAACACACTTGGAATTTACCTGCAACATGCAACTGACCCATTGAATGCTGCTACATTTTACACAGTAACAAAATTAGAAAAAATCTTTGTTGTCCGTGGAGAGGTGTGGTTGAGGAAGACAAATGGAGAACACAAATTCACATTAAAGCAACATGTCACTCCACTCTCTGGACAGCGATTAGCCTATGGAGCAAGATTCTCTTCTATCCAGTGCCTCACACCTGGTAAACAGAATCTCATCCCACAAGCACACCTCTTCTCCCCAGGGCATAAATCTGTACCACTTCAAGCAGCACATTAATGCTCTGGTGAATTTAATTACGCTAATGTGACCAGATCATCTCTATTATCAGTGTTTTGCTGCTGATAATGAAGGCAGGGAGTTTCAGAGAATGTGGCGTATGGCATTCATTTTGAACTTTAGGGCATGTTGTACATATAGTATTACTCAGAAAAGCAATAAGAAGGAAGAACATACCTTTTGTAGGCTGGTTGGGTTCAACTGAGTTTTGTCAATGATTTTTATTGCAACCTGGAAGAGACATGAAAAAACGTTTGTCATGAAAGTGTCACCATTCTTAATAGTGACTGTCCTACACGGCACTCAGAGGCCCGTCCTGCTGATGTCACTGATCTACATCCAACAATCTCAACATCCGAAAAAGTAGACAAGCATATCTCAGGAGAGTGTATAAGTATTATACTGTTTACCAAAGCAGGTGTATGCGAGCTGAGGAGATACAAACATAGTAAATCCATAGTGACTGATATTAATCCCTCCTGACATGCACTGGCATGACTAACCGAGGATATAGATCATCTGCTGATTCAGATAAAAAGAAAAACAAAAACAAAAGGACACAGAGTACCAAACTACCTTCACAAGCCACTCTATTTAAGACTGCAACAATCCCAGCTCAAAATAAAACAGTATCTTTTCAGTAAAAGATGCTGAAAATGTACCGATTATGAAATTCTGGGCTGATATATAAGAGAACAATTTGATTGATAGCTGATACTGATTTGTTTTTGATTTTATTTTTGCAGTAATAGGGACCAAAATAAATCTCTATAGTACATCAGTATAAACTAACTGAACTGCATCTTTAAGTTCATTCATAATTATGAATTAACTTTTAACACTACCTTGTCTGAATAAGTTTGTATAACAGTGTCATTAAAATGTACAGCCGATAAATCAGTATTTCCCTGTGGCTCTGTTCAGACCTGGTATCACCATCCATCCTAAATGATTTGATTACATTAGTCAAGTATAGACTACAGAGTCAAGTATGACTGTTCAAACCTGGCATTAAAAATGCTCCCTTCATTGAAACCCTCCCTGATGTTGTGTCTGTTTGTGAGAACAAAATGATGTTTTTACAAGTCTTACTGTACAAAGACTTTAATCATAAGAAAAAATAAAATCATATGGTGATTGTGGTATTTTACTTTTTTAAAAAAAATCATTTTAGCTTGTGCTTTCTGACTCTTCAATATACAAACTTTTATGTTGTTCATTATATTTTCTGATTCAGAACGCTGCTGCCTGTGTCTCGCTACACAGGCATAAGTCCAGTTCTGACTTTCCGCCTGCCAAAGAATTAATTTTAAAATATTGCTGTTTGTCTATAAAGTACATTCAAAATACATTTCTGACCCTGCAGGCTCACTATGAACTATCCAGACCAATAATGTCATCTGGGTCAGGTTTGTTCTATCTGCCCAGAAGCAGAAGAAAACATGGGAAAGCCGCCTTCAGTTTTTATGCACCAGATATCTGAAACAAACTCCAAGAAGAGTGCAGGTCTTCTAAATTAATTAATTCTTTTAATTCACCCTTAAAAACCTACCTTGGTTTGCCACCAAGTTCAAATAAAAATAAAATCAGGATCACTGCTGCACCTCAGCCGAAACTGCAAATTTTATTTCTCTCTCTCTTTCTTTTACCTCTCTATTTACATATTTTATTGTGTTTTATCATGCCTTTTATATATATTTTATGCTTTTCATTGTAAAGCCCTTTGAAATGCCTTGTTGTTGAAATGTACATACTATACAAATCAACTTGCCTTGTATTTATGTCTTCTGATTCCGGGTAAAAGGACCAAAATTTGACAGTGTATGTGTGTGAAGAATAATCCAGTTTCATTTGGTCAGCTGGTGCGTTCACACGTGTTGATATTTCAGCCTGGTTTTTACATTTTGAGAGGCTTTTTATTCATCATTTACCAAACTTTCTGTCCACTCAGAGAAACACACTAAGACACACACTGATCTGAGATTAAACAAATGTTGCTCCAAATGAACAGTGCAGGAGTCACTGAAAGCTGCACACAGTTCGCTGCGGGTGTGTGCCGCTGTGAAGTGAATGTGCGGGAAACATTTATCACACTTCAAGCTGTCATTTGCGATATGTATATCGCCCATGTTGATATCACGAACACGATAGATTTACGATATATTGTGCAGCCCTACCTGGAAATTCTTGCTATCATATCATATATTTCCTGCTATTTATACTTTGCAGGTACCAGGTCTGAAAGAAGAATATGATATACTGGGTGGTTTAGAAGTCTTCTAACTTCCGAAGATGGCAGTAATGCAATAGCATGGATGCAAGCTGCTGTTAAACCTCATCAAAAAAGGATGAAGAGGAAGTTGAATGGAATCCTTGTGCATTTGGCATAAAGCGGTATTTATGGACAGATCAATTGCACAAGAAGAACAAGGAATAATATCACAACCCAAGAAAGGTGAAGGATAATATTTCAACAGAATTATAAATAAACAGGAATAGAATAGTTGAGAATTGCTGACTCAGCATTCCAACAATTACCAAAAACACTACAAAAAGTAATTACACACAAATAAAACAAATGTATACTAGATTAGGAAGTCAGATAATTATATCTTAAAAGGATCATCAGCTGATTCTTGCTCTTCTATCAACCTGCAAACATCAGTTCTCATGATTCATCCACACATCAGTCTCTGTGTCTGTGTCTCACCTCCCTGCCTGTTAAAATGTGGCGGGCCAGCTTGACCTTGGCAAAGTTTCCCTTGCCAATGGTCTTTAGCAGACGGTAGTTGCCGATGTGCGGCTGCTCGTCGGAGCAGGAGGCGATGGAGTTCCTGCACCGGGCACCCAGTGAGCGGCTGGACTGGCTGGTGGCCTTGTCTGAGCGACTGGCCCCGAGCGACACATGCTGAAAGAAAATGAGAAGGAGGGAGTTAAAGAGAGCAGCAGTAGCAGCAGCAGTGTTCACACCTGGGGCTCTGATGGTCCCATATGAGGCAAAATATGAGCCACTTTTGTTTCTGCAAACTGGTTTTGCACAATGTGATTAATATCTTACAGTATTGATAAAAATCAGAATACAGTGATCCTGCAATAATCAACATATTAAAAGGCAATCATTAACAGAAAACCATGTTACCTGTCTAAAGACCGCCCCACACCCTAGAGGACAATTGGCCAGATTTCAGTACCGATGTAGCCCTTCCCATAATCATGGGTGCCTTCCGATTTTAGGCTGATTTTAACTGATTATTTGGCCAAATTCTCCTTTAGTGTGAGGGGTTAACAGGCATTATTTTAACGTCATTTGTTGAGTCTTCCGGATTTCAAATGGTAAGAATTAAACATGTTCGATATTTACAACTGAACAGTGACTGGAGCGTGAGCAGAATCCCGCACTAACCAATACAAGTCAGGTCTTCTCAGCAATGATTTCATCCACAGTATTTTGCATTTCTCAGCAAAAAAAAATAATGCACACACACACAACACCTACAACACAGACAGTAGATTCAGTTTATCCTAAAATGATCAAATGCAGGGTTTCTAGGAGTTAAGATCACTCTCCTTCTGGCCGCCATTAAACCATTGTCAACTTCATCAGCTAGTTCTGTTCACATTACCTTCATCTTGGTGATAACCATCAGCACGAGGAGTCATGAGGTAATGAATGTGAGGTAAAAGACTTCAAGAACGCACGGTTGGACAACTATGGAACAAATTACTTTGGCCAGCAAGGGTTCACATCAGTAACATACTATATAATTGTATTGTGTTGTGTTCATGTTGGTCAGGTGGTTGAGGTTGTTTTGATCTTTAAAGCCACTTAAAATCTTTGAATCTTAAAATCTTCAAAGTCAGTATAGGCCATTATAGTCAATCAAAGATTGCAGGTTTAATTATAACGCATGGAGCGATTTGGACTGTGGTGAGGAACAGTGCCCTGTGAATCAAGAAACAATCAACATCACACTTCTCAGTGTACAGCCAGCCCAAAATATTATTAGAACTAGAATAGAACAGAATAAGCTTTAATGTCATTGTAAACAGGTACAATGAAATTTTGTGCAGCTTGCTCTCAATAAGATGAGAAGAACCTATGGACCAAAGTAATAATAAGAGAAAATAGAAATATAAAGAAATTACACGGACTAATAGAAAAAAAATGTAAAATTGCCCATGTTATGTAAAATACAATATATGAAAACTACTGTACAGGAAATTGCACACATAAACTCTGCATGTCTCTGCTCTGACAGCATGCTGATATTAATGGGTGTGTCTGTACAGCACTCAGGTGACACCCGCCCATGAGCATGCAGCTTTTATACAGTGAAATCTGCATACATAACTTTATTTTTAAAATTAAAATATCAATGCCCCTTCAAGGGAAACTCAGAAAATAAAGGCAAAGCAAGAGATCAACTTTTCCCCATTGTTTGCCTTTGCTAATCCACTTGTATGATGCAGATAGGCTTATTATAATGGTCTTATTTCAGTAAGGGAGAGAAACTTAACAAACTTTTGACATTGTTATTAAGGCACTTGTATATTTCTTACATACACATGAAAGAAAATGAACATAATATGATGATTCCATGTTGTACTGTGTCACTTCTCAATGAGCAGGCCAGTCTTATATACAGAATAATCTACCATTAGGCTGAGAACTCAAAACTAAGGATGCTGACCTGAGAGAATACTGAGAATACTGACCCCTCACCTTTGGGTTTACAGCTGTTCAACTCATGGATGTTTGAACATAATGTTTTTGTTCTGGGCTCTGCCTTGTTGTCTGTGGAGCTGTGTTTGAAAGCGTCCCCATGCACTATATATCTTTCACTGCAATGTGAGGTATAATACTGTTCTTCAAAGTGTCAAGTATTTATTGTGACTTGAACAATAGCACAACAATAGCACAACCCTGGCTTTTTTAAAACTGGAGTGGAACCCTCATTAATGTTGCTGGTAAAAGCTTTGTTTTGCTATTTCATGTCCACAAATAGAGTCGTAAATCGTTCACATACAGTGAATTTGACTCTCTTTTTTTGCTCACTGAGTAATTGCACTTAAAACAGAAAGAGGAGACACAGCAAGGACAACAAGCAGACAAACGACTGACAATAAGTGAACAAACTGACACATTTGTCGTGAAAAAGGTCTATTCAAGACATCCTTGAGCATTAGACACACATGTTGTATGAGTTAAACTCATTGACAGTTTGCTTATATATAAGACCAACTTTCAGTCACATAATTCTAATCCAAATGCCAGTGATCATAGCATTTTTACAGACTTTAAAAGGAACAAAGCTGGTGGTGCTTTAAGATTTTGCACAGCACCACAGCTGCTTTAATCTGGAGGCCAGTGCTTCAGAGAATTGTTGTGCAGCCATGATGGAGTCTAAAGCTTGTGTCACATATCATTTTCAGCCAGGAAGCAGAGCAGAAGAGAAAAAGGAGGGCAAGAATGTGCATTTACACAAACAAAGCTCGATGTATTGCAGTATTGAAGCAGCAACCTGTTATGTGACAAAACAAGGGTAGAGGAGGAAAGACAGAGGATGGAAGGAGAAGAGAGGGAGTTAAAACAAGAGACTATACCAGGAGATGGAGGAACCAAGATGTCTAATGGAGAAGGGGAAGAAAAGAAGGAAACAAACAGAGGAAAAACAAATAGTGTAAAGAGTAATGTAGAAGGGAAGTGTAAAAAGGGAGCAGATGCTGGCACAGTGGTCCCTGGCCAGTACCTCGCCCTGAGGCATTACCCTTCCATCCCCCCAGCATGCCATTTTGTTCTCAACTTCACACACACAAATGCAAACACAACCACACAGGCCCACCTTTAGACACTGCTTCCATTTTTGTTCCCACGCCCCACCTACAGCCAATTCGGACTCACTCTCACTACCATCCACTCAACACATCGACGGGTTTTAACCCAGAGTGTTGAAGGCTTTCACAGCATGCAGCCGAGTGCATTAATCCGCTGACTGTACAGCTCTCATCAGGCCAAACCTCACCTGTGCCAATATGGCAACACAATATCCAGCCAGTCAATTCGCTCATCTGTTATCGTGGCTTAATTGTTGAGTGGTGACAGCACATCAAGGTCCACTCTAATGGAAGCATTCATATAATCAATCGTGTATCTCGTAAAACTCACATGCACATCAAGTTGCACACAAACACACACACACAGCCTCGTCTTTGTGACTTCAGACTGACTTCTCGTTTCCTGGGAAATTTTACGACTAGTAACCCAACCCTAACCCTTAAACTGCCCTAATTTTTTTAAAAAAAGGTCAAATATTATTGGGGTGACAATTAAATCCCTATAATGCAATATAATAGTGTGTAAACAGATTTGGGTCCCCACAACATAAGCAAAATGCAGAGTACACACACACAATCACACAGAAATCTTGTGGCTTAACCATCCCTCTGTGCTGAGAGCTCTGCTAACAAGCAGATGGAGGGAATTTAGCCAGAAGTGTTTAATTAAGGCAGAGAAATGACAGAATGCAATCAAAATAAACTATCAAAACAGATAGATAGATAGATAGATAGATAGATAGATAGATAGATAGATAGATAGATAGATAGATAGATAGATAGATCTAGAATACCAAGGTCTATCTATCTGTGGACCTTGGTATTCTGTCTCCAATGAATAAAACCCTCTTGGATTCTTTCTCTTCTGCAGGCCTGCCTCTGTTTTGCACTGTACTCAATGTACGCTGCTGTCTGACACCCACTGGCTCTGGGGTTGGGCGCTTTGTCGACTGCGCAGCAATGGACTGCACATCATTTTACGCAGTAATCCTCTCGCTTCATGCGAACAACCCCCATATTCCCCATTTCTGTACATTTACGTCGGCCTCCTGTGCTCTTCTGTACCACCCATCCGATATCTGGAGGGGGGGACGGGGGGCACCCATCCGATATCTGGGGGGGGGGGGGGGGGGGGGGGGCGTGCACGCACACAAGAGCGCACACTGAGGCAGCAGTAAGGTGTAGCTATAATGTGACATCACTCTCTCTCTCTCTGCCTCTTTCTCGCCTCAGTCTTATAATAAGAGGTGACGGCTGGTTTTCAGGGTTCCTGCGCAGATCCGCTGAGCGTTATCGTCTCATCCCGGGCCACTGTGTTCCTGCCATCGGTTCTCTCTCTCTCTCTCTCTCTCTCTCTGCGCACGCACTCAAGGTTGGCCCGTTAGCCTGACAGGCTGTTCTGCTAAAACATCCCTCCCTTCCTCATAATAATCCCCACAGCCCTTTCTCCTAATGAGGAATAACAGCACCGTGTGTGTCTGTGTGTGTGTGACCCCGGTGCGCACTGAGAATAAAGCCAGTGAATGAATAAATGAATGAATGAATGAATGAATGAACGCCACAGGGCGCACATATATGATGAGGAGCTCTCAGTTATTTAAGGGATGCACATTCATCATCTGCACACACAAATGCGTGCGCGCGCGCACACACACTCACATAGAGGCTATAGGCTGTAATTGCACTTACATGGTCTCCGGTGCTCCTGTCGTTTCCAGACGGTAATGCAGACCGAGATGACATGTTGCTTTTCTTTTCTCTCCCCCTCCTTTTTTTTTTTTTTATCCCTGAGTGAGAATCACGGCGTGTGCGCGCGGATGATATTTATCAGGCTCCGCAGATGCAGATGCGACCCACCGTCCCGAATCAATCTGCCTCTTCTCCAACCGGCTGAGCCGCGGTCGAGAGGAGACCTCTGCCTATCATGGCAGCAATGGACATCTGGAGGAGGGGGGGGGAGTGGAGGGGGTCGGGGTGTCCTCAAACAAGCTGCATTTCCACCATGCACTTTGCAGAAATACGACAAATCAACGATGCAGCAAATGCAACGCAAAGCTACGGCCGAGCATCGAATAAGCGCTAAAATGCGGCGACGTTTGGCCGCAGCCCAGCAGCGTCTCTGTGGCGACTCTCCTCCCCCTGCCTCATTCCTCCGTGCAAAACAAACGGGGCTCCTCCTGGATGCGTGTCATCTCCGTGGGACATAACTCTGAGCGATGGTTTCAAATGTGTCACCGGCGAGAGCCGCTTCTGCAGCAGCAGCAGCAGGAAAACACAGCTGACGGTGCAGCGGAGGAAAAGGCCCGAGTGTTCACACAGATCGGCGTTCCCGGTCGGTGAGATGCGCACCAGCGTCAAGTCAGCGAGAAGACACCGATACAGCACTTCCGGTGGTCAGTTACAAAGCAAAAGCCTCAATGGCCACCGCATCAACAGCAATAAATCAAATATAATCACGAAATATCACCACTTTGATTTAACTTATTATTATTATATAATGTATTATTCATGTATTTGAACATGATCCCTGTTTTTTTCTTAGGATTTTGTATTATTGCTTTTGTTATTATTATTGTACACAGAGGTCAGTCAAGGAGCTAAAAAAAAAGAAAAGAAACACAACTTAAAAAAAGAAAATTCAAAGAGAAAGAGCACGAGCAGGTGGAGCAAGGCAACAGGACTAAAAGTTTCAAGTATTTTTGAAACATTTGAAATATCTTCAGCATCCAAACAGTTACAATAAGTGTGCAAACAGTGTATATAAAAAACGAGTGCTTCAGTGCGTAATGTGCTTGACATTACGCAGAAAGGAATAATTAAAGTTTATAATTATTATGAAGTAAAAGCAGTTTCTTATTTTTAAACAGAACACATTAATATAATTATTTGTATATTTTGCACAAACACAACTGAGACATTATCTAAACAATATCTATATTGATAGGTTTTCATTATTTTACATAGCCTGTGTAAAGTAAATTGTACTGCATTTGCCCACAGCCTAACCATGTCTGCTGGGGAGAGGCATCAGCATCCAGACGCATGGGTAGATCAACGCCCCAATTTTCGAGTGTTTTCATTTTATTTTGGAGGCCACATCGTCACACTTCCTGCCCGATTAGTCTAGTTCAATTTCACTTGATGCAGTTGAGATGCGTCACATCAGAGATGTGCTGACAGGTCCAACACAACACAGCGCCGCGTCAAACCAGCGTAGGTTTGTGCGTAAAAGTCCCCAAAAATGAGCAGACACTCTGAATTCAAACCTCTAATTCTGTTGAGCGTTTTCTCCTTTTTTATTTTATTTTTTTTTACATACCTGCACTGACAGAGGAGAGGTTTACACTCTGGCTGCCAAGGTTGTTTAAAAAGACACTGCAAAAATGCTCAAACCAGTATGAGACTGGTTGTGACTGTTACTTATTAGGACTTAGATAGTAAGGTAAGAAATGACTGCAACTTTGATTCAGCCTTCATTCCCTTTAAGGGGTTTACAGTAAACTAATACTTTACTCTGCACCCTGAAAACTGCATCTTCATGGGGCGATAACATCCCCACAGATACGGTTGTCTTCAATCTGTCCTTGCAGTTCTGGCTGGTGAGGACTCCTGATGGCCCGCTCTGAAATCCAGGGGCCAACTCTGACATTTGGCAGAGAGAAAACAGGGGACAGACACATCACAGGTGGAGTTGTGCTGCTGTGATGAAGTGCTTGTTTGTTTTTTGAATCACACATAGATTCATGAGGCACTTAATTTGTAAAAGCTTAATTTTAGACAAAACACAGCTTGTTCCAAGACTTTTCCAATGTGGCTATAAGAAGCTCTTCTCTGGGGGAGCCACGTTTAATAACATTCATCCAGAGCTCGGATTGTTCAATTTGGACCTGACATATAGAAGAGAGACTTATTTGGTCTACTTTTGTTGTTGTAGAATTTAGCATCATGTCTGCTTCTTATGATTTTATATGAATGCTCTTAAATTTTATTATCAGCTATGTACAGGGGACTGCAATTACTCATGGACTGTATGTAAAAAATGATGTAGTCTTCTGGTCTGAACACATGTCTATAGGAAAATGAACCCATCTCTCACTTGATTTAACATCAGTAAACATTTTACTGAGGAGTTAATGGTATCTGGTCATCAGCTATTAGTAGCAACATGGGATTAAGTGTCTTGCCCAAGGACGCATTGGCATGTAGACGAGCAGAGCCGTTAATTAAACACACAACCTTCCAGTTGAAAGATGTCTCGCCCTACCACTGAGCCACCGTCTCTCCAATGGTTTCTTTTCTAGTTCAGGGTCTTTGTCATTAGAACATGATGTCAGTTTTGTAAAATATGTTCTCATTTAAAGGAAAATAGATGAAAATTTGTGACATATAAGAGGACACCAGTGTGATTGACATCTGGTATCTTCCAATAGGAGCCTGGTTGCAGGTGAATTCAGTAAACATCCAGTTGCAAAGGTGACATGGGGCTGAAACTCAGGGCTTCTCAACAGGAATTTGCAAACGGGAAGACTACATCTATTGTTATATACAGACAATGTGGAGACACCATGGTTGGAAACCTTTAACTAGGTCCAATGTTATCACTTGCTGTAGCTGGCTGCGTCCCTAAGCCCCAAGCTAAAGAGCTAAAGAGCAGTTGGTGCAGTCGCCCCAAGGAAGAAAAGACTGTCCTTGACCAGAGGCCATTTGACTTCTCATACCTTTTTACCCTTCACCCTACAACTTTATATCTAATAATCATCTTACAACTCTGTCTAAGATTCTGTCAGGGGCCAGGATTTACTTTGGCCTCCACATACGGTACCTTATTGGTCGTTTCTTGTTTTTAGTGGATGGAGGCTTTTTTATGGATGCCAATACCCAGACTTCAAATACAGTTTAGTCTACTTTTGTCTTTCCTACACCTACACTCCCCCACACATTCCCAAGAAACCCTGTAGTCTCTAATTTCCACTGACTTTCTAATAGCTACTGTGATCTTTCTGCCAAGTACATCCTTTTACCCAGTCTGCAGGATTCCTTTAGTTTAGAAGGCAATGTAGAGTCAGTAATCCAGCACATTGTCTTGTTAGATGATGCAGCCTAAGTCCATCTGGTGGTTTCTGTCATCCCCAACAGTATTGCCTCACAGTGAGACTGGAGCTAGAGAAGAGGAAAAGTTGTTGAAAAGGACAGTGTTACAGATGTGGCTGAAAGTGGCATCGGCTTGCAGACACTGGTCAAAAGTTTCAGGCAAGGCTCACATCAGACAGCATTGCAAAAATAGATTGTTTTTTTATTTTTAATAAATTTGCAAAAATCTCAAAAAAAAATTTTCACGTTGTCATTATGGGGTGTTGTGTGTAGAATTTTTAGGGAAAAAAATGAATTGAATCCATTTTGGAATAAGGCTGTAACATAACACAATGTGGAAAAAGTGAAGCGCTGTGAATACTTTCCGGATGCACTGTAGATTAGATTCAAACCAAAGCCGAATTAGTTCACACAATGTTGACCAGGTCTCAACTCTGTTTCTCAGTCTAGCAGGATTTTAGATCATATATGTTGCCTAGCAGCATCCATGGAAGGAAGTGATTGCCTTTATGTTTGTTAAGACAGATGGAGGCAACAGCAACATTGTGCTAGTAAAGCAAGAGACCTGCAAACACAAAGAAGTGCCCACGAAAGGTTTGACAAGTAATTCTACTGCTAAAAAAAACCAAACTGTTCATTCAGCAGTTTGATGGGATGATTTCTTGTTCTTCCTCCGCTGTATACACACAAACTGTTTTATTCAGATCTGATAGTATTACAGGGTACAGCCTGTTTTTTGATAAAGGATGAAACATTAAAAACAATGTTACACTGTTTCCGTTCACCAAGATCAAACAGAGGCAGAATGATATACAAAAGAAATCAATAAAAATCACGCACTGCAGATTTAAGCTGATACTGGAGTCTGAGGTTTGTTTGCATGTGAACTTGCATGTGTCCACACGATATGTTCCCTTATAAAGTTACATTCAATAAATAGTCCTATAAACAAATGTGCAAGAACAGTAAAAAATCCTCTTGCTGTGCCATCACAGTGACACAGTCACATTAGTGGCATATGGAGGATGGGAAACAGAAATATGAAATAGTTTTTGGTGTCTTTCTTCAATCCCCCCCCCCCCATGTCCACATCTTCCATCTTCCATCATCATCATCCTCACGTCCAAATGCCAAAAATCCCAAGGAGACCAGACAGTACAAAAAGTACAAAGTTACAAAGAAAACAAATTGAACTACAGTACATGGTTTGAACCATATATGGAGACCGTCAGGTCCCGTCATACACTACCAAAACCACTAGAGGGAGGCAGTGTGCAACCAATATTGTTTCAATCCATTATCTACAAGTACAAATTTAAACAATACACCTGGAAACACTTTTGATTATATGTTTTGAAATGTGTGTATGCAGTCAAGTGCAACTACAAGTTTAAGCTTTTTGTAAATACTGTATATACAGAGTAATTACTACTATTGATCAGGCACAATTTACCTAAAGAAATAAATATAGCCAGACAGTTGTCATGTCCTGCTACCCTGTTATGCTATCGATGTGAAGGCTTCTATAAGGTTCACTACTGAGCCTCCAGGGTGTGTTCCAGCATCACAGGTGTTCCACTGTCCAACTGATTTCATGCTCACATCACTCAGTGCTTGTGAACGGTTGTGTAACACAGACAGGAGAGATGTATTCGTCAGATGCACTGAAGAATGTGAAGCAAGATGAGGAGGTGGCTCGTGTGCCAAAGGTGAAACAGGCCAATTGTAAAGTGTGAGAGGGCAGCTTTGCAGAGCAGAGTCAGCAGGAGGCCAGAGAGGATGTGTGGAGTCATTAAACTCAAACTTGGACTCCATGCTTCTGAAAGATGGATGGAGGGTTCATGAAGGGGTGAGAGAGGGCATAGTGGCCCTTTTGCTGCCTTTTCACATTTTGTTTGCTGGTGTTTATTGTTAAGAAAAACAGTTAAACTCATGCATATGTTTCTACAATCTAATTATCAGTCACAAAGAGGGAACTCTGTACTTTGAAATCTTAATCTGAACAGAATATTGTAAGACTACAATATTGTAAGACTACTTAATCTGAAATTGCTCATAAATGACTTTGTAGTCTAACAGAATATTGTAAGACTACAATATTCCAATGTGGAAATTATTGCAAGACATTTACATTTACATGAAATTTTCTTGAATGGTTCTTGACTGAGAACAAAATTGAGAACCTCAATTATCAACACTGTCTTTGACAACTGCACTGCAGAGTGTGTTGCTGATTCCATGAACCAGTGTGGGACAAGGACAGTCACACTCACTGATACCATGGCTGCCAAAATGAACGGATTAAACAGATTTTAGCTACTAAACAAATGGCTCATCAAGTACTTTATATCTCAAAATTTGCCGCTTTATCTCACTTTTAATCTCACATTTCCAGGAAAACTGAAGTTTGTAAACAATTCACTCTCCTGCAAAAAAGTCCAGTATAATGTTGTGTTTAATTTTATTATTATTAACCTATTCTTAGTGTTAAACAAACTTTGGTGCTCTCAACCTCATTCCAAAAACCCGGAGCTATCGTTTTTATCCGCTTTCTTTGAATTCAGTTGAGTGAATAAAAAAGAACTGTTGGAGTAATGATGAATACCTTTTCTACATAAATATGGGGTAAAAGTTAAAAAACTATGACCTCCTACTTAAATCAAATGTCAACTTATGTGAATATGAAATATGAAAATGTTAAATAAAATAAACATTTGTAGTCATTCTCTTGTCCAAGTTGAGTCTGCATTCAAAATGCAGCTTGGTGATAATAGGTATTTCTGGAATTCAACACAATAGACAGGTTGCACCGCAGGTCAGCACAACCTCTCAACAATGAGGAAACAACAAAACCTGCAATCAAATCCACCCAAGTGAATCTCTGGCTCCCTGTGGCTTCTGGTGCACAGGTCACACTTGTGTTTGGCCTTTCCCTCACCTCTCTGAGACATCAGATAAGCTCTCTTTTGGGGTCTAATGTTATGAGTTTACTCTAAATCCTACCTCATATTTTGTTTTCCTGCAACACCTCTTCCTAATGAAGCAGAGAACACAACCTGCTTACGTAAATAAGCTGGTGGGAGAAGGCACATGGAGCCAAAGGTTAGACCCTGTTGTGATATTTCACATGAGGAACCATTGTTTAGTTTGTCTCATTCCCTGCAAATGCAAAGTAGTTTCCGTTCTTGCAAATGGCCTGAGCCAGTACATTTGGAACATAGAGCTTACTGGCAGGTAGAGAACATGACAAAGACAGAAAGGGTGGTGGTGGGATGGGGGGAGAATTAGCTGCTGTTACTCCAACAGTTTATCACACTTGTTCACCAGCAGAAAAAGCTCAGACACAAACATGTTGTTGTCATGGACGATATCGGAGGACGTTTGTAGCATCAGGATGAGACACCACAGGCAAAAACTCTGATCTTTTGCAGTTGTCACACTTAAGAATTTTAAGCTTTGACAGATTCAAGTGGTGTCTTCTTTTATAAGGAAAAACAACCCAAACACATTTAGCTGTTTTCTCTTTTTTTGTCACAGAAACTTGTGGGATTCTGTCTGTACATTTTAATACAATGCAAAGTTTAGAGCACTTTTCTCTCAGAAGAGGGAAAAACTGTCAGTAAACTCAATATCACTCACACTATCTCCACTTTTATTCCTGTCTATAACATGAAGGTTGTATAGATCTGTTTATTCATCTATTTAATGTCTAGCGCTTAATCCTCTACGTGAGGGTAACAGGTCAGATGGAGCCAATCCCAGCTGACACCAGGCAAACGGTGGGATACACACTGGACAGGTCACCAGTTCATCGCAGGGCAAAAACAGAGACAAACAACTTTTCACTCACTCCCATATACAGTACACACCTATGAGTAATTTGGAGGGTTCAATTAACTTCTGCATGTTTTTTGGACTGTGGGAGGAAACTGAAGAAAACCCACACACACATGCAGAAAAGGCCCTTTTTCAGACTGGATCTTTTTGCTGCAAGCCATCAGCATTAACCACTAACCCTCAGTGTGGCCCTGTTTTATTCATATATAATTTAATTTGATCAAAAGAATTGCTTTTTAATAGAAAGAAGGTGGACTTAGATTTTTTAAAGATGTAAGAGTGTTAATTGGGTAATGAAATAAATTATGAGCAAAAAATTCAACCTGGCATCATTCAGTGGTCAAGCTTCTTTTCTGGTGACATTTGAAAAATAGTGCACTTTAAGTAGATAATGCCTCCTGTGCAAACTAAAATTAACCAGTGGTGTATCAAACAGTCTTCCTCACTGGATAACTGCACACAGCTCAAGCATATCATAAGATCAGCTTCTGCCTCTTCCTTTCTAAGCTGCTATGACCATGTTTGTGTTTGGAGTTACAACAACAGAAATACCTCCCGATGAGTAAAGGTGAGGCATAGACCGACTTCCCTCACAAACATGCAGCCTTTAAGGATGTCCGCTTGTCCAGCCTGTTTTCCATGAAAAGATTTGACAGCACAGTCACTCACTGTCATCCCCACTCTCTCTTCTGACATTTGCCTCTCATCTATTTTTAGCACCGTGTTTTTGTGTAGTTACTGTAAGAGCAGTGGTGACTTTCTGACAATACATGGCATCAGTTGTGGGACATGGGCAAACTGCTGCTCATTTTGTTACAAAGCACGAATAACCTGGGGGAACCAAGATAGATGGTAGGTCACTCAAGGGTACTAAGGAAAGATTGACAGCAAAATTACAAAAGTTAAAGGTGGCAGTGTATCCTGACAATCAGAAGAATCTGCAGCCATGCGAGCAATTGTCAGCCATTTACTGCACAGCATGTGAACATGTGAATATGTTGCTGGTATATAATAATATACCAGGCTCAGTAACCTATGATCAGAAGTCACAAGTACATTTATTCAAGTACTGCACTTATATGTAAGTACAATGTCAGAGTAGCTTTATTTTACTTTTATGCTACAAAAAGAAAATATTTCAAAGCATTAGTTAATTGTTATTTGGTATATTCAAAGTATTAACATCAGCAATAATCAGCAAATTTAACCTTAGGTTTCATGATAGACCAGATAAAAAAAAAGACACTAGTAAATAATGTACCAGTTTGTAAACACTGCACATTGACTGACTCTGTAAAAATGAAATGCTGCTCTGACAAACAAGAAGCTCATAGCTACAGTAGCTCTGCAAACTCTACATATTACCTAAGGATATGCAAAAACAATTGCATCTCTGTTTGGGACAACCTGCTGCTTTGAGTGCATCTTTGTAAATACAGACCTTTACAAAGACTGTATTGGTGACCTGTCCAGTGTGTAACCAGCATGTATAATCACTATCATTTGAAGAGGTTAAGGTGATAAAAAGTAAATATACCATTCACAAACATATTAAGTCTATGGGCCTGCTGGAATGTTATGAAATGCAAATGGTCTTTGATATGAAAAATGTTCATAACCTCTGGACAAGACAAAAAGTCAGGGGTCACTAAAGTGCATAAAATTAAAATAAAATAAAACTTCCTGAGAACTATGAATGTATATTCAATATTGTACAACAATCCATCTAACAGCACAAATTCAATATCAGTACTTATCAAAATATAGTATTCTTATTCTTCAATGTCACATGCGCATATAAATGGGAGGGCTTTTACTTTGAAATTTCTCAAATTTGGTGCAGGAAAACAGAGCTTTTAAGATTTTGGGTAGTCACTGATGTCCTGAACTCAGATGTGCAAGTCATTGCCAGAAATTCAAGCAATTAATTTTTATAACAGGTCTAATTGTAAGATTTTTTTTGTATATGAAAACACAGATGGGAACTTTTATTTTGAAATTTCTCAAACTTGAAAAGAGATTGATTTTCAGAATGTGGGTAGTCATGATTGCCATAACCCTTTTGATATTTTAGTGTCCTTTCTGCTGTTGTAGCCCTGTAGATATAACTTACTTAAATTTTTCTGATTTCATGATATGGACTGCATTTACACTTTTTTAAAAACATTTTTGAATGGGTTAGATGGCACTAACCCTGCATGTGTGCTCAATCTGAGCTGCTGGGTGCTTCAACCATAAGGGCTAGAATATGGGGGCATTCCAAATTTAGTGTCAGTAGGTTTGACCAAAGAGAAGCAAATGTTGGTTGATTTGACCACAGTGGTTTTGGGTAAAAAGAGAACATTATTCTACTTTACATCACAGTTTTCCACACTGCAGGAAATAAAGTTGACCCATCCCTTTACTGAACCTTACCAAACCTAACCTAACATAACCAAGGTGCCAACATATTTCTCCCAAAAAAAAAAAACCTTGCTGCTCAGCGTCAGTACAGAGGATCACAAATTTGGAAGCTTGTATCTGTACGGACCATGAATATGCATTTATCTGCTAACCGACAGGCAGACTGACAGACCAGCATAGCATTATCATGAGTGCTAAATTTATTTTTGATTTTCCAAGACAATAATTCCTTTCAGTCAGCATCTTCTGTGATGCTCAGGTCAGAGGTTCTCCCTCTTGTTTACTGCTGTATCATTGGTCGACTGGCCTTAATGCTGAGTGTCCTGCTGTAATGACGCCAGGGGATGTGCTTGCATAAATACAGACACTCAGGACCAACAAAGCCACCCCCCAGGTTTTTTTCTCTCACTATTATATACATGTCAAAATGGTCTAAACAAAGGAAAACAAATAACTGCGCAGGTTAGGATGTTTACAGAGTAAGTGGCATCAGGCCAGAACAGACCTGAGCAAAATATTTATGTCAGTCCAGCCATGCTAATACAAATCAAACATATCAACATTTATCAGGAACATAACCAGACATGGGCATAGATGCCGTTGGCAAATTTTAAGAAAGAGAAATGATTTAAGATATTGTCAAAGTTTAGATTCCAGTCACTGTTTCGAACAAAGGTGAACTTCCTCTGCTCCATCTGTGGCCAAGGCCTGAGAATGGTGATTTAATGTCACAGCTGATAACGGAACAAACAGGGTGTCGTGTCTGCTCCACCTGACCTGGAGCTGGAGCGGGCACCAGGAGGCAGAACCTTGCACCTCGTCAGTGCTAAATAAAGAAGCACTTGAGGGCGACACGGGGATAACATAAATCAGGATATCCCATCAGGGGTGACAAAGAGCACCATTGTCTTGGTTCAAGTGGGCAGTCATCCTGACAGACGGTGTACACTGGACATGGGAGAGGACAGGAGGTTTCTCCCTAGTGAATCTTACCCTGATGGGTCATGTCAGAACAAGCCGCTTATTTGTGCGGTTACACAATTTGTCGGCTGTCAGGACCACACCTCTACAAAAACTAGACTAATAGGAACCAATTTATCTAATTTAGACTCAACACCACAAGGCAACATGTTCCTCTAGATCAGGTTTAGGGCTGGTACAGAAGATCATCTGAATGAAGTTATTTGATGAATATATTAAAGTTGCAGTAAGCACGGTTCACAACAAATCAATTTATTATCTCTAAATTATTAAGGCTACTCTGTTTTTGTTTAAGAAGGTATACAACTCGGTTCCAGATACGCTTCACTACCCTGGCATTTTTGGGATGAGAAAACTAAGAAGTTTTAAGATTTATAGGGCTGCTTATAGTCTCGATGGGCAGAAACAGAGACAATTGAAAACAAAGAATTGCATTAACTTCTGATTTAGTTCATATTAACACTTACTCTACTATCAGCTGCAAACAAAAAGTTCACATTAACACTATCATTGTCAGGATTGTGTTATAGGACCCAAGTGTGGGTAAAAATCTGTTTAATGAATGAAACATGAAACAATGATAAAGCAAAAATAAAACAAGAACAAAGCAAAGGAGCACATGGGTAAAGTAAAAATAAAAACTTACAGGGATCAGGACAGAAGAAACACACCAGAACCAAAAAGGCAAAAGTAGCGATGCAAAACAGGAGAAGGGAACACAGGTAACAAATACAAGACAACCCGACAGCAAACAAAGGGAAAAAAGGTGAATATATGAAGGTAGAGACAACTAGACACAGGTGAAACTAATTAGGGATGGGCAGGAAAAGACGAGACAAAAGATGAGTATCAAAACAAAACAGGATGTGTCAAAATAAAAACAGGAAATTCACAGAAGGACAAAAACACAACATTGCTAACTTCAAAACAAAAATAAAATCCAAACCAAATCAGGAAGATGAAAGTACAAATTAAGTCCAAGTAAATGAAAATAAATCAAATGTCCGGGTTTCACCTTGTCATTCTGCTTGTCGTATGGAAAGTAACGGCCAGACTGATTAATTCAGGGACATAAAAAAAAGAATCATCTTGCCAGAATCTTAGCCACTTGTATCATTTGAGAAAATTTGTATTATTTGTTTACTTTCACCTCATTATCTACACAGTAAATTGAGTGATAATGAGTTTTATTAGCACTTATTTGTAAGTGGATGAATTCAAAATAATGATAGTTTCAGTCGGACCTTTCTTTGAGAAGAGTTTGCCATTATGAAAAATGTTTATCAGCTTCCTAACAACAAGTTTAATCTGACTGTGGAATATTTGTTCAATCTGTACAAGGTGACAGCATGTGGGAGTCACCTGTGTTGGGGTTTTTTCCATCCACAGTGACTTCCTGGCAAAATACTCCAGGAAATTACTGGGCCAGTGATTAATAATAATTTGAGCACATACCTTACTTAAAGCTGCATCTTATCATTGTTAAATGTGTTTTTACAAGGGCTGCACAATATTAGAAAAACATCCAGTTAAAGATAACATTGTTGAATATTCCCCTAACAACATGATTTGCAATAAATAACCACTCCAGTATATGGTATTTATAGTTTTTTATAAATAGGCTTCTCCCCCTGAATCATCTTTTAAAAACAGAAACAGCTAAAATAAGTAGTTGCCAGTTTCCCTTTAAATAGAATTGGAAGTTCTGTTTAATCAGTGTTATCTGCAATCCAGGGTTTTGAAAAGACATTTTTCAGTTTTATTTGAAGCATGTTAACCTAAAGGCTCACATTTTTGCTTTATCCTGTTTTCAGTGGCTCTTTAGGCTAAGCATTTTTATTTTATTTTCTCACAGCACCAGTGGACACTGAATATGCAAAGAAAAATACATTTTTTTTACCTGATTGTATATATTTCATTATTAGTAGCGGCAGGTGGATGTAGCAGTTAAAATAATCTTCTGTTGTACATGTTGTGTACTACTGTCCCATTCAGTTTAAATAAATGCCAGACTAACTGAGTGACACATGATGGCTGAATATAGCATTCAATGTTGGTTTAATGAAGAGAAGAAAATTGCAATTGTCAATACTATCCAATTGCAATAAATCAGAATCACATCACAGATCAAATTGCGACGTGGCAAAATCATGACAAAAGCATATTGTTCCAGCCATTTTGTAATACGTTTCTACTTTAGGTCAGCAGCCAAAAGACCCAGACAGTGAACGGATTAAAAAAATAAATAAACATCTTAATGCTCCACTTAAAATAATTATCTACATGTTATCTACAAAACTAGCAGAAGGAACAATCTATATTTATTTAGATTCAAGCTGAGCCCCAGTCTTTACACAAACGACATAATTAAACAATAATATGTTACTGTGAGCTCAAACATGCATGTAGGAGTTTAATTAACCAACTCCCACACATTAGACCACAGACCGCATCAATATTCTCACTTACATGACCACAAAGAAACCCCATATGATTTCATTTGATTATTTTTTACTTTATTTTCTAACAATCCCAGGTTCGCTTCTTACCTCTCAAGTAGCAGCTGAATCTCATCTCCATGTTGTAAAGTTCTCATGTTTCTATTTATTTCTCTATGTAACTACATGCAGAAATGTTTGTTGATGCTAAAGCCTGTGTGAGGAGCAGAATGTAGTAAATTATTTAATGGGTGTATATCCTCATTCTTGAATTACACCAAGTTAAAGAGCAGGAGCCATTTTGAGAAATTACACAGTGGTGCATTCAGGGACACTGTGTCATCCCAGCGTTGATGGTCTCCTGCTAAAGAAACATCTGGCTTTTGGAAGAAAAGAATTGTCAAGAGCACACAAACACATGTTTGAGGAAAATATTCAGGCATCATTTTTTTAATAAATATACATTGCAACTTAGAAAGTTGATTTCACTGAAAGTTTGGGTATCAAGCTAAACTCTCTGAAAGTTATTCAGAGCTGAAAAATAGATTGTGTTCTTCAGTAGGCCTATGTACTAGTAGGATTTATCAACACCGACTTATAGACTGAAGCAAAAGTGGGAAAAAATGCTGAGACTAAACAAGTTCCAGTGCTTTATGCTGACCCGGAAGAAGTGCCCCTCTTAGCCAGATCACAGTATTTAAATACATAGATACTTAGATATAAACAACACAAACAAAAAAGAGGGACCCTAAAAAGTGCATGGCAGTGTGAACAAAGAAAGGGGACGGCTTGCTTCCGAAAACAAACAGCAAATACAACCAGATGGATTTTCCATTGCTGAGCTGTGTTAATGAGAGGAAGCAAGGGAGTGCTTCCCTGGGATTGCATTGTGATACTGTGGACCGTTCAGCAACCTTCAGCAACTTGATCGAGGGAAACCTCTAAGAGTTTGGCCCTCATCTCGACTTGCCCTTTCTCAGTCAGAGATGGTAATCCCCGCCTGGGAATATCTGGAAAATAGCCATCCAGTATCCGCCTTCAGCCTGCTATAAGAGAGGATGTCTGATAATGCTCTCACATAATATGCTGTATATATGGCTCTGAAGCCTCACTGCCAAGCTTAACATTTAGTTGATGCCAACTACTTTCAGTGCACTTCCCGTTCTTTCCAACGAATTCGTGGAACTTATGGAAAATAAAAACAAGTGCACAGTGCAGCCCATGGTCAAAGATATCTGACAGCCTATTGTTGGTAGGTGGTAAACAGTTTGAAGAAATATTGAAAAGGTTGTTGGTGGTGGTTTTTTTTAGACATATACGCTTCCTTCCCTTGTCGTGCATTCTCAAGAACATATCAAGTTGGATCTTTTTTAGCCATAAATTAGACATGTCAACAACAGGAAAGCTCTGCAGGACAGAACATATTGTTGAAACCCTCATCTCGCAATTTTCTTGCAGCAAAAACACACGTGCACGAGTACAAGAAAATTAAATGTGCAACATGGGTACAATATGTACCTTCCAAAACCAGTGCCCCAAGAGGATTGAAGTACAACTGAAGTAGAGATATTTCTATGGAAAAACATGATTGCAGCAGTGTAATACTAAAAATAACACTAGTAAAGCACATTCTATTAAACGTCTTGCCTTTCATTACAGAGACATTTGTATGTTGTTCAAAAATCAATTTCAACATCTTTGTCATGCAACCTTGTATTGTACCTGCCACGTCACTCACTCGTCTTCTACCGCTTTATCCTCCACATGAGGGTCGCAGTGGCGCTGGTACCTAATCCCAGCTGACATAGTTGCAAGTTTCATTTTTTAAAGTGTATGTGTCAAGCAAATGCAGAATTTCTCCTCTTCACACACAAAAAACACACAGAAAATAGTGGCTGTGGACATGTGAAAAATTACTGTAAAGACTGAAAACAGTTTCTCTCATCTTGATAAATATGCACAAATTAAAGTAAGTAAAACAATTCAAAAATCAATACTAATATTCAATAATCACTGGCGCCATTGCCCACTATAGACTCTAGATTTATACAGTCTTGATTTATAATTAAGGAAGGAGAGACAACCTAATGAAAAATCAACTATTGTAACCTTATGGGCACAATGTTTATCTCAACTTTGTTTTCTCAGATTTTCTTTTTTTTTTTACCTTTTTCCCTTTTTTTATGTGTACATCAGGACCTGTGAAAATTGCCACCTGACTGGGTTTTATTAATTTTGCCGGACAAAAAACACATTTTCACATTTTGTGTTCCCACTAGCCAGCAGGCAGATACCACAATCACCTTCAGTTGGGCTGTTTGCAGGTTACTGTGGCAACCATGATAGTGGTCAAATGTATGTTTGCAGAAATACCGTGTAGCAGACTTCTGCCCAGTGTCTGTTTTCATTTTCATCTTCTTTTTAGGGCTGATGATGGAGACAACCTACCAAGCCAGTCATTGCGCCACCCACTGACAACAGGAAGTACACCTTCAGTAACAAACATTGTATTTACATAAAGTGTCTAAGGTGTGGTCTATAATTTGTTATACTCTGACAAAAAATTATTGGTGGCCTCTCTTGGGCCTCACAATGGCCATTGCAGTCACTACACACCCTAACATGCATTAGGGGCCCATTCAGTGCTGCTTGGAGCCCTATTTATTATTATTATATTATTCTTTTAACTTTTTTTTAACAGACATGGTGTAATTTGAGGATCATGCTCAAGTCACAGTCACACATCTTTTTACATGACAGATGGAATATGAGTGTTTCCTCTGTTGAGCAGCATTGTGCGAAAAACAGGTCAGAGATTCATACATCACAGACAAAATGAGATCAAAAGATAAAATGAACCAGTCTTCTTAAATTACTAGGGTTTCTCCATAGAGCTGGTACACACCTGTTGTCCCATAATAATGGCCATGCACTTTTTGTGTCCAAATATCTGTAAGTATCTGTAAATTCCCAGAGGATCATAACCATCCTCATCAGATTTTTTAAGTATTTCATTTGGTTCCAGACTTAGTGTACAGATCGGCCCCCTATGGAGCAGCCTGAGATTGTTTTGAGAAGCTTACAAGCAGCTCAGATTTGAAGGTGCCGCAGCCGCGGCACCTTCACTGCAGCAGAGGGGAAGTTCCCTCCTAGTGCATAACGTAAACTTGGCTCCAATAAAAGCATCCGTTGGCACCTCAGTGGACAACAGGAAACCTTTGTTTATTAAAAAACCTCCCGTTGTTGGCCTCAGGGTGTGTGACCCCTTTCGTGTGGCAGCCACTGGATACACAAGTCATGGTGGAGCCCCATGTTTCAGGATCTTTGTTTATTAAAAAAAAGCTGCCACATCCTTAAAATAAACAACAAAGGCAAAAAAAGTATGTGGGTGTGTTCTGCGTCAGATCCTTTGAACCTTGTCTGTGTGGTATGTATTGTTTAACATAGTTCTAGACTTAGTGTCTGACATGACCAACACTTAAAGATAGAAGTGGGCACAATAAAACAATAAACGCAACATGTGGACAAACATGTTCTTTATGATTTTCAGCTGAAAAACAGAATACAATGCAAATACAAACAGTGACAAAGGTGCTCAATATACTTAATCTACCCAGTCAATGGGTTTTATTACATTTCCAGCGACAGATCCACTTCATTCACAGTCAGAGTTCAACACATATACATTTGCATACACTATTTCCTCACATAA